>CM033472.1:234801462-235280856 GCA_019447015.1 Hymenochirus boettgeri
GTCATAGTTAGTGCACGTGGAGGTGGGGAGGGAGGGGGCTCTCCCATTACATTGCCAATGAGCCATAGGCTCACAGGTCAGTCTTTAAATTAAGGTGAAGGGGTAGGTTATAATGGATAATGTACCCCCTACTGTAAATTATACGGATATCAAAAGTCACCTCGGAGTTCCGTGCCCGGTATAAAAGGCACTTGACCTGCGGCCTCGTGCTTTTATATGTTCACGGAACTCCTCTGTGACTTCAATATCCTTATAATTTACAGTAGGGGGTACATTATCCACTATATAAACTGTATATGTTTATATATTCTCTATCTGGAATTTTCTATAAGTCCAGTATGTCCCTTGTGCATGAAAAGTCAGTCTTGCTGAAAGGCTAGGGATAACCTGTCAGTATCATTGTAAAGAGGTCTATTAATGCTGGTGAAAGAGCCAATTAAGGGAATGTATTGTGACAGGTATGGATTTTAGATGAACAACAAATGTCCTGAATGAGTTTTTTTGCTGAGTAAAACAAGATTAACCCTGTTTCTGGAAGATGTTTCATTCAAAAGTCTGTGGATGACATTTCATTTTGCCTTGACAGATCCAGCAACATAGCAGCCCCAAATCAACTTAGTTCAGAAAGATACGTAGTGAAAATGCATTGTCTGCTCCCTGACCAGATATAACACAGTCATCTGGACATCATCACATTATGACTGATGCTCTCCCAGTGGTATCTATGACTAATGCAATGTCCCCTACTGAGAAACTAATAAATACTTATTCCCATGTGAAGGATCATTATATCCCCTGCAAGATGTGCCAATGCAACATGTTACACAACTAAGTACACACAAGTACAATACAGATTCTAATGCTCCACCAAGAAATACCACACAGTCCCATGTGCCCATTGCAGACTATTAAATCCCACTGGAAATAATGTTAATCTCAATCTACCCCTTGCAAAGTTTCATAATAGACTTAAAAAGTATCCCACAGCTCTCAGCCTGTAGACTGTTTATTAGTTCCATCCGTTGACCATAATAGAGAATAATAGTTTGTGGGAGGGTTTCCAGAACTGTAAATAATGGTCATCTTTGGGGCTAGTATTATATATTATATAATTAATAAGATGGTGCTTCTTGTTCAGGTCAAGGTTGTTCTGGCCCATCTGGTAACCAAGGAAGCCCCCATCATCCTCCAGTCCATTCACAAACAAAGACAATTTTAAAAATTTAGATTCAGTGGATTAAGGTAGATATATAAATGTGTTAGGAAATAAGAGCTGAGTTGGCCCCTTAATAACTCCTAGTGGGCCCTTGGTCCTATTCTTCCTTGTGGATCCCAATGAAACAGTCTGACACTAGTTCAAGCCCTCACTATGCTCCTTCCCATCTGATCTGTACTATAGCAGACACCCATCAGCTCAGGTTACTTGAAAGGAACGCAAAGCATAGTGTGGGATTGTTCTATCTACATGCTAGTGAAACTTATTTTTTATACCTTTACTGGTGACCTGATAAGCAATTATTGATCTCTGCCCAGGCTCATTATTGACTTATTGAATCTCCCTTGGGCACATTAAATTGGCTCCTTTCTATCCTTGATTGACCTCAGTTCCTGCTTCAGTTACTGCTGTATAATGTTCCACCACTGTTCATGCTTTATGGACATGCAGTTTTCAATCAATAAGATACTTTATATATTTGATGTTCAGCTGCAAAACTGACACATTTAGAATTCTTATTGTACCGTATGAACAGAATAAAACAGAGATTTCAGGGTTTACACTTTTTAGAGGAATTGTGAGCAGTCCACAACTCCACATGTGATGGGTAGAGATGTTCGAAACTGGTGAGTTTCGTTTCGTTTTCGAATTTTCAAAATTTTCAGAAAGTTCGAGTTTCGATTTCCGAAAATCGTCTACTTTCGATTTTCGAAAATCGTCTATTTTTGACTTTTAAAAATCATCTACTTTTGATTTTCGATAATTATCTACTTTCGATTTTCCATAAAAATCGAAAATTCTAAAAATCCGGGTTCCGTGAAATTCGGGAGTTCCGAAAGTTTCGTCAGGACTTCGAAACCCTCAAATTCGATTCGAAACTGGATTCTAATCGAACCCATATTACATCTCTAGTGATGGGCCTTTAGCAAGGTTGGTCCTGGCTGTAACCAGGTACCAATTATTAGAACAAGGTCAATTTCTTTGCTAATGTTGATAGCTGTAGGCTTGTTAACCATAGAATGTCTAGTGACTGATAAATACACAAAATTCAGTGTATTCCACCTGTGTGTCATTTTCAAGTGCAAATGTACAGAACTTATCACTTAGTGATATATATTATTGTATTACAATCATATTTTTAATAGTGACCAAATACTGAATCCTATTGGTCTGACAGAAATGCTGGGAAATTGTAACCAATATAAGCCTTACAGGACAATGCACCCAGAGCTGCTATTGGTAACCCGGTGCAAACAGCCGGTAATGGCGATAACGGCTCTCGGAGCATTGCTAACTGCCATTTTTATATTAAGGCACTTTTAAAGCTGGCTATTAGCTGGCGTTTAAAGTGCCGCAATAGAATGCCTATATGCTTTTAGCATATAACATTGGTTAGCGTGACTCCAGAGCAGGAGCAGTTCGCCCATTGGTGCATCCCCGTTAGAATCATGGGGCATTTTGAACTACTACATGCAATGTTTTGGTTTACACTAAGGAGCATAGTACATTGAGAACTGGTGTTTTTTATAGGGTTGAGGTCATGGTTCCCCATTAGAGGTCATGGTTCCAATTAGAGGTCATGGTCCCCATTAGAGGTCACGGTTCCCCATTAGAGGTCATGGTTTCCTATTAGAGGTCACAGTTCCCCATTAGAGGTCATGATTTCCCATTAGAGGTCACGGTTCCCCATTAGAGGTCATGGTCCCCATTAGAGGTCACGGTTCCCCATTAGAGGTCATGGTCCCCATTAGAGGTCACGGTTCCCCATTAGAGGTCATGGTTTCCCATTAGAGGTCACGGTTCCCCATTAGAGGTCATGATTCCCCATTAGTTGGGTCATTATTTTGTTTGATTTTGTTTTTTTGAGAACTCTGTTTGCTATAATCCAACCTAACAACCGTTTCCAAGTGTCTCAGTAAAACATTGAACTCCATAAGTGGAAATGCTTCTTCACTTAAAATGCCACACAACATGTCTATATAGATTTATAGAGAGAAGAGAATGGACATTGCATTGACAGCACACTGTGTTGGACAGAGGTTGGAGCACTGGTGTTTTTCTTATTGTAGAACACATGGGCCACCAGAGACATCCTTATGTGTTAATGATTTATCCATATACATTCCCCTAGATATAGATTGTATTGTAGCAAAAAACAACTAAAAGCTAAAAAGGAAAAAAAAATTGCTTACATAAATTAATATTCCAGTATAACCCCCAAAGAATGTAAAAGTAATAATATATTTATTGCCTGTAAATCAGATTCTTATCAGAGCTGTCAGCGGCTCTGATAAGAAGTTCTGCAACTGGTTGATGTTAGTTGCCTATTTTCACTCCTAAAACCCCATGGGATCTGGCAGGCTCAGTTGCTTAGTTACAGGACCTGGTTCACTTCCTTGTCACTCATCGATCCCACACATTATCCATTGACAGAATGAAACTTTCCCTATTTGTTCCTTTATTTGGAGCCTCTTCTACTATTCTGTCATGCACTTAATTTTATTTACAGCCTTAATATTGTGGTTGACTGTTTTTATCTAACAAAGGTCCTGTTGTGTCTATATTATACTTAATATACTTTGCGTAAGTTCATGGGTCTGGACTGCACTAATGTGATGACATTTACTCTATAACAAAACAATATCTGGAGAACTTTTCAGAACCTCAACACTCTCTTAAAACTCTCTTAAACTGGCCATACATAGACAAGACTCCTGATAAGGAAGGTTCAGTCTATTTATTCCATCAAATCTACCGATCCCGGTAAGATCTTTGTCCATCAGTCATGGATTTAAATAGAAAATGACCACCGTTTGCTGCAGTGAATTGGGGCCATCGATGATCATAATTCTGTAGTGATTCATGAAGGTCGATCCCCATACAGCAGCATTTGGAGAGTATCGTACCGTATGAACAAGTTGCTATAGAATACTGACAGACTACATGGAAATGTCTTTTACAATGAGCTGTGAAACTCAACTCTACCGTGATCATCACCATCACACGACTCAGATATTAAATATGTTAGTCACAGCAAAAGTGTCTATCAGCAAAGTTCATCTGGGATATTTTATATTGATTAGTCATTTTGCATGTTGAGCATTATATGGGTTATGTGGAGACACATGTCTAGAATGTTATATACTGGGTGGAAACTGGGTAACACATATGTTGACCGGTCACATTATTTCAAATGCGTCTTTACGAAATAAAGTTTATACATCCAGCATGTGATAATTAATACCCTGCAGCTCTATTGCTCCCAAACATTTTTCTAGTTTCCTAGGAAACTAGTGGATATTTTTTACTGGAGGATTTACTGATCATCAGATAGAAAATTGTGATTTACCTCAATTTATTTTTGGATGTTTCCTGCAACTTCTACTGTTTTTTTCTGTGACTTTTTAAAAAGTCGTTTTCTTTATAAACAGAAAATTGATGATGTGACTGTCCACAAACCTCAATTAAAATGAAGGAAAACAATCTATATCATAAATATAATATGAGGCAAATTCCAGGTGTTTATTAATGGGTCCCAGAGGGAATTGGGATTAAGAAGATGTCATTTTGGATTATTTCCCATGATTCTCTATCTATTTTTAAAGGTGAGGTTTTTTGGTTGTGGGTCATAGCATAGAGATGGAGGCCAGTTAAAATCACTGATATCTTACACATTCTGTTTAACTGGGACACCATATCTTGTTGTGGGCTGAAGAGTTTACAGTCTAATCACTCTCAAATATAACCAATCAGTATGTTTTTATGATTGTGGGGGAAACCGGAGTGCCTAAAGGAAAAACATGTAAACACAGGGAGAAAACATACAAACTCCTTGCAAACGTGTCTAAAGAAGAATTTAAACTTAGGACTAGAGATGGCGAACTTCCTAAAGTTTAGATCCTTTTAGAAATATAGAGCTTCAGTAAAAGTGCGATAGTTTGGAAACAGACCCATTAAAGTCAATGGGGAAAATTTGTTCAAAAAGTTCTGATAAAATACAGTTAAAATGGTAATGTTAACTTACTGTAGAGAGCCATCTCTTGGACCTGGCAAATGGTCTGAGGAACACGTACATATCACCAAAACTTTAAACGCTAACAGGGAGATTCCATTAAAGTTCTTATCATTAAAAATGGTGCTAATTTTGCCCCAACCAGTCAGATGTAGTTTCGAAATTAGTTCGGAAAGTTCTAAAAAGTCTGAGATTGTATGAACTCATTAGATCTGTCTCGAACATGGGTTCGAATTCTAGTCCATCCCAGATTCCGTACCCAGGACTTGCATTAAGCCACCATGCTGCTTGTGAGAGCCATCAAAATCTTTTCACCTTAAAATGAGTTGCTTAAGCAAGAGTGCTGTTACCATAATGATAATTGAACATTAGGGATATTCTAAATCATGCTGGATCGGCAGCCACGTCCATGAATGGCTGAGAGGCAGCCAATCATGGATGTGGCTTCCGGCTGTACTGAACGTCAGGGAAAACAGGCAATGTAAGTAATGATCGGGGGAGTTTGGATTCAAATTACTATAGCGTTTGGGGCTGGGGGATTTACACTAGGGGGAGGGAGAGAGAAATGGGAGAGATGGGGGAGGGAGGGAGAGGGAGGGGGGGAGGGAGAGGGAGGGGGGAGGGCTCCACTGAGCAGGAGGCAGAGGGCCATATTTATAAACGGTATCGCTTTTTAGTGAAACTGAGGGTTAGTTAATTTACGATTGCGGTCGTAAATATGCGATCGTGCATTTATGAACGAACTTTCGTTAATTAAGGAATGGTTGATCGTAGAATATCGTGTGGTAGTAAACTACCGCAATGGTATTCTATGGGAATCGTAAATCTATGATTTCATTATCGTAAATTTACGATTGTTAAACTGATTGTTAATCTCTGATCAGTTTAATGATCGTAAAGTTACGATACCGATGGTTAAAGGCACGGTATCGCTAAAAAGCGATACTGCGGCTTCATAAATATGGCCCAGAGTCCTATATGGACTGGGCCAGGCTCCTGGTGGTCAGTTTTTTGGACTTTGGAGGGGCATTACAGTAGAACCATTTGACGCAGGGATGTAAGGTAAGGATTTTATTACACTACACAGTGGGGCCAGTAGTGGGTAAAAATTATAGTTTTGGGGGTGGACAAGCCATTTGAGTATTACTGGTATTAATACATAAACTGTCGTTCTGGTTGGTACAGGGATACTATATAATATTGAGAATTACTGGTATTAATACATATACTGTAGTTCTGGTTGGTACAGGGATACTATATAATATTGAGAATTACTGGTATTAATACATATACTGTAGTTCTGGTTGGACAGGGATACTATATAATATTGATAATTATGGTATTAATACATAAACTGTAGTTCTGGTTGGTACAGGGATACTATATAATATTGAGAATTACTGGTATTAATACATATACTGTAGTTCTGGTTGGTACAGGGATACTATATAATATGAGAATTACTGGTATTAATACATATACTGTAGTTCTGGTTGGTACAGGGAACTATATAAATTGAGAATTACTGGTATTAATACATATACTGTAGTTCTGGTTGGTACGGGGAAACTAATAATATTGAGAATTAACTGGTATTAATACATATACTGTAGTTTGGTTGGTACGGGGAAACTTATAATATTGAGAATACTGGTATTAATACATAACTGTAGTTCTGGTTGGTACAGGGAACATATATAATATTGAGAATTTCTGGTATTAATACATATACTGTAGTTCTGGTTGGTACAGGGACACTATAATATTGAGAATTACTGGTATTAATACATATACTGTAGTTCTGGTTGGTATGGGGATACTATATAATATTGAGAATTACTGGTATTAATACAATCTGTAGTTCTGGTTGGTACGGGGAACTATATAATATTGAGAATTACGGGTATTAATACATATACTGTATTTCTGGTTGGTACGGGGAAACTATATAATATTGAGAATTACTGGTATTAATACATAAACTGTAGTTCTGGTTGGTACAGGGAACTTATAATATTAGAATTACTGGTATTAATACATATACTGTAGTTCTGGTTGGTACGGGGAACCTATATAATATTGAGAATCTTGGTATAATACATATACTGTAGTTCTGGTTGGTACGGGGATCTATATACCTTGAGAATTACTGGTATTAATATATATGCTGCAGTTCTGGTTGGTACAGGGACACTATATAATATTGAGAATTACTTGTATTAATACATATACTGTAGTTCTGGTTGGTACGGGGATGCTATATAATATTGAGAATTACTGGTATTAATACATATACTGTAGTTCTGGTTGGTACAGGGACACTATATAATATTGAGAATTACTGTATTTAATGACATATACTGTAGTTCTGGTTGGTACGGGGAAACTATATAATATTGAGAATTACTGGTATTAATACTATACTGTAGTTCTGGTTGGTACGGGGATCTATAATATTGAGAATTACTGGTATTATACATATACTGTATTTCTGGTTGGTACAGGGACTATATAATATTGAGAATTACTGGTATTAATACATATACTGTAGTTCTGGTTGGTACGGGGACTATATAATATTGAGAATTACTGGTATTAATACATATACTGTAGTTCTGTTGGTTATCCGGGACACTATATAATATTGAGAATTACTGGTATTAATACATATACTGTAGTTCTGGTTGGTACAGGGATACTATATAATATTGAGAATCACTGGTATTAATACATATACTGTAGTTCTGGTTGGTACGGGGAAACTATATAATATTGAGAATTACTGGTATTAATACATATACTGTAGTTCTGGTTGGTACAGGGACACTATATAATATTGAGAATTACTGGTATTTATACATATACTGTAGTTCTGGTTAATCCTGGGATACTTTACAATTGCTATTTGGAGTCAGGAAGGAATTCCCATCCCACACACCCTTTTTTTTTTTTACCTGGGGTTTTTTACCTTCCTCTGGCTCAATCATTAGGTAGAGTTAAAAAGGAGGCTGAAAAGTTTGGACTTGATGGACATATGTCTTTATTCAACTTCAATTACTATGTTACTATGTAAAGGGTGGGTGTAGGTCAACAATGGGATGTCCCCCTAATAAAAATCAGTTAAGGTTGCTTGCTGTGCCCCTGCAGTATATTTATACATACTTGTAATCACCCTCTCTGCTCTGTAGTTGTACTGCCCATTTTTGTCATCTACTGCAGTTGAGTTTTCTGAGGCTCCTTGAGAATTACCCATTGCCTTGGAATTCAGTTCACAGCACAATCTCCCCGTTTCCCAACTTTCAAAACCGTCACAAATCAGCTCTTTAACAAAGTCTACTGTATGTTAAGCTAATCTATCTTCAGGCTTTCTTGGCAGCATGAGAAGCGTGGACCCGGCATATGTGTAACTGATTTTAAATAACATCGACAGGACACAAATAACAAAAAAAAACTCTATTAAAATTGCAAAAAGGATGTAGGTCAAATATTTTTTATTGGGAATAAAACGGTAATTTCATAAACGTCCTGCTCTGCAGCTCAAGGTTGTCTCACATCTTGTAAATAATTTTTTCTTTCTTGGAAGGAAATCAGTGGGGAGTCTGAATGAGATACTGCTGGAGTAGAAATGAGATTCCACCATGGAACTTAACTGTACACTGTACACTGTGTGAATGTTGTGTGGAAAAACAGTTCATAATGTGTATCACACAACTTTGATACATGAAAGTGTCTTCAGTCAAATGAAATGCAATTTCATAGTCATCAGATCGTAAACCGGATAAAATGATAATAAGGCGTCAAGGAAATTGTTATTCTTTCTGTTAAAGTGGCCAGTGTTGTTAAAATAAACTACTTATCGCCTTCTGCACAAAGATCATCTGAAATTGAAACAAATCCATAGGGGTTTGTTTTTGGTTTAAAGGGATCTCTCAGTCACACCACAGCAGGAAAATATTTATGCAACATAAATAACATGACTGTTTTGTTAGTCCAAGTCTTATTCAAACAAAATTAACATGTTCTGTGTTGTACACATATTCTTTATCTGTCAATTATTGGTAATAGTCACGTACAGGGTTGAAATATACTTTCTGAGGCTGCACTAACTTGGTTGAATTTTAGTAAGTACAGTTATTGCTCATTTGGTACAGATGTACCATTTGGTAACAGATGTTACCCGAAGTTTTCTTACTGTAAGCAGACCAGTAAAAATTTATTATCTGATTGGTTGAGGCAAATTAACAGCCCGGGCAAAATTATGCACCTCTAACTTAATAAATTAATAAATCGTTCTACAGCTAGGGCTAGTTAATGGTAACTAAAATAATTAATTGACCCATGCTGATTTGGAAATGGAAGGTTGTTCTGCAAATAGTGAGATCCTTGACGCAGCATTAAAGGGCATCTATAGTGAAAAAAACACATTGGCCCATTGCAAAGTTAAATTCATGTGCTCTGTGCTGCCTTTCTCCTATATCTGTCAGTGACTTTGTTTCTCCATGGTGTCAGATCTCTCTGTCAGCACTCCCCCCTTCCCCCTCCCCTCTGTTACCTCCTCCATGTCTCAACTCCAGCTTACCATGTGCAGTAAGAGTTAAAAGTTCAACATCCTGAAAAACACACTCATGCAGAGTGGCCAATAGAAAGCAAACTGTCCTAGAGGCACAGATTTCTCCGTGTCCTGATCTCTCTCTTTGTGACCCATCATCAATCAGTGAAAGCTATTAAGTGCAGCCTTATATCAACCATGAAAGCTACCTCTCTCCCCCTGCTAATGCTGTTATCTCTATGTTTATTACAGAGCAGGGAGGGGGGATCATGTCACAGGGATTTGATTGACAGTCCAAGTAGGAGTAGAGGAATGCAATCATGTATTCCTCTAACTGGTGTATCTCAGGACAGAGAGAGAATCTGAACAAAGTGAGTGGGGGTTGGGGGGAATTATAGAACACATGGAAGGAAAGAAAAAAACTTCATTTTCCCACTATAGATGCACTTTAACTATATTACAAAATGTCTGCATAGAACTTTATGGAGGAAAATAACAAAGACACAGGAAAGAAAAGTAGAAGAGAATGGTGGATGTTACATACCTTTCAGCAGTTTTTTGTATATAGACTGGAATAATCTTAAAGACATGTTCACCCCAACCCCAAATGATATATTTAGCACATTATTAGAGGTATTACTAACCAAGATATTTAAGCATAATTATTTTCTTCATTCTGGCAGAGTAAGCTGGCCCCTCCCTCCATGCAGTCAATCAAGGCTTTGACAACTGATATTACAACCGATGATTTACAACTGTTTCACCTGCTGCCTCCTCTGCACATGCTCAAGCTTATTAAAAGCTCTTAGAGCAGAGGAAGAAGGCAGATACTTTTGCCAGAAAGGAATGGAACCTATTAAATATCTGGTTACAAATGCATGTAATAAAGTGGGAAAAATAGCAGTCGGGACTGCGGGCAGATAATTGACAAGTCACCAGTTTTTTGTTTTAAAGGGTAACTGTGGTCCAAAAATGACTTTAGGTAAATTGACAGGAATTGCTTTTCTGAAGATTTTTGCAATTTACTTTCATTGTTTATTTTACATAGTTTTGAAGATATTTACATTTATATGTGTGATATGGGAGCAACATCACCAGATCCCCTGCACTTCCGGCTTCCTGCTCTGAAACCATGTGACAGTCCCTCTTCCCTGTGTCTCCTCCTTTTTGTGGGCCCCCCTGGCCCCTCCCCTTGCAGACACCTTGGGCTTTTCCCTTGCAACCTCTTGTGGCCCTTCCCACTCATGTGCTCTGTGGCCCTTCCCACTTGCGGGCCTCCTGGCCCTTTCCGCTCATGGGCCCCATGTCCCCTCCCACTCGTGGGTCCAGTGACCCCTCCCACTTTTGGGCCACATGACCCCTTCCCTTGCAGTTCCCTTGAGCCTTTCCCTTACAGCTCAAGGGGACTGCACCCCCACTCGTGGGTCCAGTGGCCCCTCCCCTTGCAGAGCTATCCAGGCTCCTTCCCTTGCAGCCCCCTTGGGCCTTTCCCATGCATTCTCCTGTGACCCCCTCCCCCTTGTGGGCTCCCCATTGCCCCTCCCTCACTTGCACCTCAGACCAATATCCTCCCCCCCTTTACAGAAAACTGTAAAAGCAGCCTTTTTAGCAGAGAAAGAATCAGCAGTTTTAAACTTTGTCTGATTCTTTCTCTGCTTTTACACAGTCTTCTGTAGGGACTAGTAGGTTATTGGTCTGAGGTGCAAGTGGGGGAGGGGCTACAGGACACGTGAGTGGGCGGGGCCACGGAGTCCATGAGTGGGAGGGGCCAGAGGGAGCTGCAAGGGGCAGGTTGGGTCTGCAAGGGGAGGAGACACAGGGCCCACGAGTGGGAAGGACCAGCATGTGGGAGGCATTTTAAAAAGCAGTGCTGTGGGCTGTGCTGTTGTCTCCACCCCATCCTACCCTTCAGTCATGCACTGAGCATGTGCCAAATGTAGATTAGAGGAGGAAGTAGTATTTCTGACCACAGATTCAGAACCTTCCACCCCCTAACTTTTTGATCAATGATTTCTTTATATTTTGGGTTGTGCAGCACATAGATAGGTGGTTGATGGCTCATTTTAAAGGTATGAACCTGGCCGTTTATTTAAAATAAACTTGTTTGGAGACCACAGTTCCCCTTTAAGAGTGTGCATGCCCTTTAATATACTATTTAGTATTCATTTTCTTAAATAGCACTGGTCATATTACACAGCCCTTTACAGTAGGTTTATTTATTCAGATGTTGCAATTTGCATCTTTTTGACCCAATAAAGGTTCTTGAAGATGAAGTCTGTGTTGTGAACTAGACATCTCGTCTAAGCTTTTAAAGCCCCCCAGTACAATTTTTAACAATTTGTTAACAAGGAAACATCCCATGGAACATTTTTTTAACAAAGATTTATTTTTAAAAGTGATTTTAAGAAATGACCCCCAGAAATGCCTTCTCGCCACTTCGGATTTACTGAACAAATTTTTACTTGAAATATAATTTTTACCTTTTTATAAATACCGCTATGGATTTCACAAGGTTTAACGCCAAGAAAAGTGTATTTGGTTTATGTGGGGAAAATTTAATTGACTTGTAAGAAAAGTAGTAAAAAGTCGATAAATGGCCTTTTTTATTAATTATCAATTCTCAATTGTATTTCCAAGAACGGGCACTGCCGGTTGAGTCTTAGAAATGAATTTAAGAATTCAGGAAGGAAATAGCAGGATTTGTATTTGAAGGTTGAATGTGAACATCCTCATTTTCTATCATAGAAACTTTATGTTATAACCTAGACAGACACCCCACTCTGGCAATTTCTGTCCTCCCCCTTAACACCTGCAGCAATGGAGGCACCACTGATAAGTCTGGATATGATGCTGAGCACGTGCATTCAACCTTTTGGTCGTCGTTGCGGGGCCTGTTCTGATTGGAACCTGTCTTATAACCTAGGCCATCTTTATGTAGAGCAACAATACTTTTTTTCAGACCCTCAGAGGTTTTTTTTTACCATAAGGTACCATGTTCAATTCCAGTGACCAATAAGAGAGTGGGAGAGCGATAACACTAAATTTAACCCTGCTGCCCCCCATTGATACCTGAGACCATACAACACTAACGAGTCACATAACACTGGGTAGAGAAAATGGGTAATTGGACACAATGTGGACATTTTACACAGCAGCAAATTGACTATTATACAAGCTGTGCACTGGCTACTTTACAATGTATCAAAGTGTCATATTCACTCAATCAAATCTGACAGGCTTCTTGGGAAAGCCCGGGATTGTTCTTTCTGATGGATCAATTTATCAGTTGTCTTAGAAAAAACTAAAAGCCTGCAAGGTGTCCTGCAATGGAGATGTTCTATTAATCTTGGATTGGACCCATTCTAGTTATGAAGGAGACATTTATCCGAGGAGGGAAATCTTACTTCTGGCTACCCAACTGGCTACTTCTGGCTATTTTGTGACCCAACTGTAAGAAGAGAATCAACAGAAACATCCCATCAACTCAGATGAGCCCTATTTACAGGGAGAGTAAATATTGAAAATCTAGACAGAACATTGGCAAGTTCAGAGCAAATTCCCCTGTGCACTATATAAAAAGGCAGGACAAGGAACTGCTGGAAGAAATCAAGCATCTAAATAAATAGATTGATGGCATAATAGGGAAGTAAATCTGAGCCTGGTCGCTTATCACCTGTCACACTGTTCTTAAATGAAACAGGCAGGTAGCACGGAACAGCCTGCCCATATTTTACATTCAGCGCTGTGTCTGCTAAAGTGCTTGTTCGCTAATACAAAGAATGGTTGAAGTTGTTTCCTTCAGGCTATAGAAAACACTGCAGGCTATGTCATATCTCTAATTTTTCCCTGAAATTAATAAACCGTGTGTGTACGCGTATTTGCTGGCGCTCTCTCTTATGCAATAGGAAACATTCTCATCAGTGGATATTAAAGGAAGAATTCTGGCAGTGTATTTATAACATGAGTTTCTTACTGATATTAGTATGTTGAAAAGTCAGGCGGAATTTCATCTCTGATTAGAAAACCCATGTTCTGCTGCTCGTGCTGCCAAGATAAGATGTATGGCTGCCCCAGATATCTCTTTTCCCTTACAGAATCAGGCTCTCTTGGGTCTTGATACAATTTTCTCAGCTAGCACAATGATAGCGTGCTCAGGATAGCAAACTCATGGCTGTCCATCTGTTCTGTATAACAAGTGAGAGTATACTGGGAGTTACAGCTGGAGGAAATTAAGCTTTACATCTCTGATATGGCTAATTAATATCTTATTATTAACATTTATGGAATGATTTATACAGCATTGTATGGTGGAAAGAGTATGCAGACCTTAAATAAACTGCAGTGTTTTCCATGAGTAGGGAGCAAATAAATAGTCAGTGAGTAGAGTTACCAGCAGGGAATTTACACATACAGGTAGAAGTACAAATGGATTGGAATTTCTATGCAATTAACTAATCATGATGAATCATGAGTAATTCCAAGATCTGGATCTGTGTGTGCCTTTAGATAGATCCTTCCCTTGGTGGCACTTGTTAGAATAAAAGACCCAAGGCACAATGGAGGTTTTACAACATTTGGGGTTCTGATCTACCTAACAATCCTAAAATTCATTATATGTATTTACTAGCAAAATACCCCCTCATTTACCCAGACTCGCTGGGCAGATACATGGAGGTAAATTCGTGCTAAACGGTACATAACGGTTAGCGCGACCTTTAACTCCATTTAGCGCCGAATGCGTGGGTTACACCCACGTATCCGACGCTCGCAATTTAATAACTGGCGTTAACTGGTGTTAAAATCCCGCATTCACAAATGCGATATTAAATCGTAGAAGGACATTTCCCAGAGCGATAGCACGATACAGCTCTGGGTAACCGTCTCATGCTTAACAATCTTCTTAAGTGACAAAGTTGTTCAGAAACACAAGGCAGATTAGAGTTTCCATTTTTGGGTCCATACTGCATACTGAAGTTTACACAGTCCCTGGGCTGGAGAACTTTTCTATTAAAATAGTCAATTCCAATAGCAATCTAAATGTGGGATTGTAATCGTATTTTCGGCAAGACACACCTGTTTTTTTCATGGCAAAAAAATCTACAGGGACTTCAATAAAAGTTCTTGGTTATTCAATTAAAGTTCTTATCATTAGAAATGGTGCTAATTTCCCCCAACCAATCAGATGTTAGCTTTCAAATGTTAGATATATCTGGTTGGGGCAAAATTAGCACCTTTTTAACAATAAGACTTTTATTGAATCTTCCTGCTTATCCTTAAAAATGCCCCAACCAACCAGATCTTACAGTATTTAACATCCATATAATTTACAGTAGGGGTGCATTATCTTTTATAATTTACTCCTTCTCTCCAAAATTTTACTGTCCCTACCCCCCACCCAACCCTCGCATCCAACCCCCCTTGACATCCAACAACCCCTACCTGCTCATTTCTCTCCATTAATTTTACTGTTCCTAACCCCCTACCACCCACCCCCCTCGGCATCCAACCCCTCCTACCTCTCGTTTTTCCAAACCATCTGCCGGCACTGTAATTCTGCTCATATTTGTCGGGTGATTACATCCTCTTCCACAGAGATACCGCGCTGCCACAAAGGCAATGTAAGTAAAGTTACCCCACTTCCCCTCCGTAGTTACTTTACCTTTGCTGTAGCGCAATATCTCCTGCATGTGGAAGAAAGTGATCACATGAGAGGTGTGAGCTGGATTACAGTGCCGCGGGAGGAGAGGAGGAACAAGCAAACCAGAAGAGGTGAGTAAGACTTCTGTAATGTTTAAATCGGCACGCTACTACATAGGGGCGTGCCGATTATAACTTTATTATCTTACAAGTGCCCCATGAAAATACCTAGGGGGCTAGATTATATAAACAAATTACACATCTATACTAATAAAGGCAAAGCTCTCACTCACTCATTCACTCACTCACTAATTCTCCAACTTGCCGTGGAGGCAGACGGCTTAATTTGGCAGGCTCATTCATTGCACTTTACTTACAAAAGTTAAGCAGGTTTTGTTTTGAAAAGGCAAAGCCCTCACTACCTCACTCACTCTCACTATTCTCCAACTTGCCGTGGCTAATTCTCCACTTGCCGTGGAGGCAGACGGCTTAAATTTGGCAGCTCATTCATTGCACCTTACTTTCAAAAGTTAAGCAGGTTTCGTTTCGAAAAGGCAAAGCCCTCACTCACTCACTCATCTCCTCACTCATCACTAATTCTCCACTTTCCCACTAATTCTCAACTTGCCGTGGAGGCAGACGGCTTAAATTTGGCAGGCTCATTCATTGCACCTTACTTACAAGTTAAGCAGGTTTCGTTTTGAAAAGGCAAATCCCTCACCCACTCACTCACTCACTCATCACTAATCTTCTATACTAATAAAAGGCAAAGCCCTCACTCACTCACTCACTCACTCATCACTAATTCTCCAACTTGCCATGGAGGCAGACGGCTTAAATCTGGCAGGCTCATTCATTGCACTTTACTTACAAAAGTTAAGCAGGTTTCGTTTTGAAAAGGCAAAGCCCTCACTCACTCACTCACTCATCACTAATCTCCAACTTGCCGTGGAGGCAGACGGCTTAAATTTGGCAGGCTCATTCATTGCACTTTACTTACAAAAGTTAACAGGTTTTGTTTCGAAAAGGCAAACCCTCACTCACTCATCACTAATTTTCCAACTTGCCGTGGAGGCAGGGCTTATTTGGCAGGCTCATTCATTGCACCTTACTTCAAAATTAAGCAGGTTTCGTTTCGAAAAGGCAAGCCCTCACTCACTATCACTATTCTCCAACTTCCGTGCTAATTCTCCAACTTGCCGTGGAGGCAGACGGCTTAAATTTGGCAGGCTCATTCATTGCACCTTACTTACAAAAGTTAAGCAGGTTTCGTTTCGAAAAGGCAAAGCCCTCACTCACTCACTCACTCATCACTAATTCTCCAACTTGCCGTGGAGGCAGACGGCTTAATTTGGCAGGCTCATTCATTGCACCTTACTTACAAAAGTTAAGCAGGTTTCGTTTCGAAAAGGCAAAGCCCTCACTCACTCACTCACTCATCACTAATTCTCCAACTTGCCGTGGAGGCAGACGGCTTAAATTTGGCAGGCTCATTCATTTCACTTTACTTACAAAATTAAGCAGTTTCGTTTCGAAAAGGCAGAAGCCCTCACTCACTCACTCACTCATCACTAATTCTCCAACTTCCGTGGAGGCAGACAGCTTAAATTGGCAGGCTCATTCATTGCACCTTACTTACAAAAGTTAGCAGGTTTGTTTCGAAAAGGCAAAGCCCTCACTCACTCACTCACTCACTCATCACTAATTCTCCAACTGCCGTGGAGGCAGACGGCTTAAATTTGGCAGGCTCATTCATTGCACCTTACTTACAAAAGTTAAGCAGGTTTCGTTTCGAAAAGGCAAAGCCCTCACTCACTCATCACTAATTCTCCAACTTGCCGTGGCTAATTCTCCAACTTGCCGTGGAGGCAGACGGCTTAAATTTGGCAGGCTCATTCATTGCACCTTACTTACAAAAGTTAAGCAGGTTTCGTTTCGAAAAGGCAAAGCCCTCACTCACTCACTCACTCATCACTAATTCTCCAACTTGCCGTGGAGGCAGACGGCTTAAATTTGGCAGGCTCATTCATTGCACCTTACTTACAAAAGTTAAGCAGGTTTCGTTTCGACATTCTACCTGTAACGGTGAGTATCTGACATTGCACAGACTGGTTGGTCCGATTTCAACCAAATTTGGTATGCATATACCCTACTTTTTAGGGTGGGGGTGAATGGGGGGGGAATAGAATTTTGAACTCCTGCACACTAACGGCTGGACCGATTTTTACCAAAAATTCAGGGTGTGTGCGGGGACTGGCTGAGGTGTAAGGGGAAGGGTTTGGAGGGTGGACAGAGAGAATAGTGGGGGGTATTAGGGGCGGACGGGAGGGGTGGTGGGGGTTATTTTCACCAAAATGTCGTAATTGAATAAAAAATATAATATTAAAGTTAATGAGTGTTGCATTATCGTAAAGCTTATTGAATTGTCTTTCTTAATATATCAAGTGCGGAGTGATTACAGCAATCTTGATCATTATTGCTTTCTTACTAAAAACGTATTTCAATACATCTCCGCTGCGAACGTCCTAACAATCCTAAAATTCATTATATGTATTTACTAGCAAAATACCCGCGCTTCGCAGCGGAGATGTATTGAAATAACGTTTTTAGTAAGAAAGCAATAATGTATCAAGATTGCTGTAATCACTCCGCACTTGATATATTAAAGAAAGACAATTCAATAAGCTTTACGATAAGCAACACTCATACTTTAATATTATATTTTTTATTCAATTACGAAATTTTGGTGAAAATAACCCCCCCACCCCCCTCCCCGTCCCCCTAATACCCCCCACTATTCTTCTCTGTCCACCCTCCAAACCCTTCCCCTTACACCTCAGCCAGCCCCGCACACACCCTGAATTTTTGGTAAAAATCGGTCCAGCCGTTAGTGTGCAGGAGTTCAAAATTCTATTCCCCCCCATTCACCCCCACCCTAAAAAGAATATGTAGGGTATATGCATACCAAATTTGGTTGAAATCGGACCAACCAGTCTGTGCAATGTCAGATACTCACGGTACAGGTAGAATGTCGAAACGAAACCTGCTTAACTTTTGTAAGTAAGGTGCAATGAATGAGCCTGCCAAATTTAAGCGCGTCTGCCTCCACGGCAAGTTGGAGAATTAGTGATGAGTGAGTGAGTGAGTGAGGGCTTTGCCTTTTCGAAACGAAACCTGCTTAACTTTTGTAAGTAAGGTGCAATGAATGAGCCTGCCAAATTTAAGCCGTCTGCCTCCACGGCAAGTTGGAGAATTAGCCACGGCAAGTTGGAGAATTAGTGATGAGTGAGTGAGGGCTTGCCTTTTCGAAACAAACCTGCTTAACTTTTGTAAGTAAGGTGCAATGAATGAGCCTGCCAAATTAAGCCGTCTGCCTCACGGCAAGTTGGAGAATTAGTGATGAGTGAGTGAGTGAGTGAGGGCTTTGCCTTTTCGAAACGAAACCTGCTTAACTTTTGTAAGTAAGGTGCAATGAATGAGCCTGCCAAATTTAAGCCGTCTGCCTCCACGGCAAGTTGGAGAATTAGTGATGAGTGAGTGAGTGAGTGAGGGCTTTGCCTTTTCGAAACGAAACCTGCTTAACTTTTGTAAGTAAGGTGCAAATGAATGAGCCTGCCAAATTTAAGCCGTCTCCTCCACGCAGGGAATTCCACGGCAAGTTGGAGAATTAGTGATGAGTTGAGTGAGGGCTTTGCCTTTCGAAACGAAACCTGCTTAACTTTTGTAAGTAAGGTGCAATGAATGAGCCTGCCAAATTTAAGCCGTCTCCTCCACGGCAAGTTGGAGAATTAGTGATGATGAGTGGTGAGTGAGTGAGGGCTTTGCTTTTCAAACGAAACCTGCTTAACTTTTGAAGTAAAGTGCAATGAATGAGCCTGCCAGATTTAAGCCGTCTGCCTCCATGGCAAGTTGGAGAATTAGTGAGAGTTGAGTGGTGAGTGAGTGAGGGCTTTGCCTTTTATTAGTATAGAAGTTAGTGATGAGTGAGTGAGTGAGGGGTGAGGGTTTGCCTTTTCGAAACGAAACCTGCTTAACTTTTGTAAGTAAGGTGCAATGAATGAGCCTGCCAAATTTAAGCCGTCTGCCTCCACGGCAAGTTGGAGAATTAGTGGGAAAGTTGGAGAATTAGTGATGAGTGAGAGAGTGAGTGAGTGAGTGAGGGTTTTGCCTTTTCGAAACGAAACCTGCTTAACTTTTGAAAGTAAGGTGCAATGAATGAGCCTGCCAAATTTAAGCCGTCTGCCTCCACGGCAAGTTGGAGAATTAGCCACGGCAAGTTGGAGAATTAGTGATGAGTGAGTGAGTGAGTGAGGGCTTTGCCTTTTCAAAACAAAACCTGCTTAACTTTTGTAAGTAAAGTGCAATGAATGAGCCTGCCAAATTTAAGCCGTCTGCCTCCACGGCAAGTTGGAGAATTAGTGATGAGTGAATGAGTGAGTGAGAGCTTTGCCTTTTATTAGTATAGATGTGTAATTTTGTTTATATAATCTAGCCCCCTAGGTATTTTCTATGGGGCCACTTGTAAGATAATAAAGTTATAATCGGCACGCCCCTATGCAGTAGTGTGCCGATTATAACATTACAGAAGTCTTACTCACCTCTTCTTGGTTTGCTTGTTCCTCCTCTCCTCCCGCGGCACTGTAATCCAGCTCACACCTCTCATGTGATCACTTTCTCTTCCACATGCAGGAGATATTGCGCTACCAGCAAAGGTAAAGTAACTACGGAGGGGAAGTGGGGTAACTTTACTTACATTGCCTTTGCTGGCAGCGCGGTATCTCTGTGGAAGAGGATGTAATCACCCGACAAATATGAGCAGAATTACAGTGCCGGCAGATGGTTTGGAAAAACGAGCAGGTAGGGGGGGTTGGATGCCGAGGGGGGTGGGTGGTAGGGGGTTAGGAACAGTAAAATTAATGGAGAGAAATGAGCAGGTAGGGGTTGTTGGATGTCAAGGGGGGTTGGATGCCGAGGGGTTGGGTGGGGGGATAGGGACAGTAAAATTTTTGGAGAGAAGGAGTAAATTATAAAAGATAATGCACCCCTACTGTAAATTATATGGATGTTAAATACTGTAAGATCTGGTTGGTTGGGGCATTTTTAAGGATAAGCAGGAAGATTCAATAAAAGTTCTTATTGTTAAAAAGGTGCTAATTTTGCCCCAACCAGATAATATCTAACATTTGAAAGCTAACATCTGATTGGTTGGGGGAAATTAGCACCATTTCTAATGATAAGAACTTTAATTGAATAACCAAGAACTTTTATTGAATGTCCCTGTAGATTTTTTTGCCATGAAAAAAACAGGTGTTGTCTTGCCGAAAATACGATTACAATCCCACATTTATGATTGCTATTGGAATTGACTATTTTAATAGAAAAGTTCTCCAGCCCAGGGACTGTGTAAACTTCAGTATGCAGTATGGACCCAAAAAACTGGAAACTCTAATCTGCCTTGTGTTTCTGAACAACTTTGTCACTTAAGAAGATTGTTAAGCATGAGACGGTTACCCAGAGCTGCTATCGCTGCTATCGCTCTGGGAAATGCTCCTTCTACGATTTAATATCGCGTTTGTGAATGCGGGATTTTAACACCAGTTAACGCCAGTTATTAAATTGCGAGCGTCGGATACGTGGGTGTAACCCACGCATTTTTCGCTAATATGGAGTTAAAGTCGCGCTAACCGTTATGTACCGTTTAGCACGAATTTACCTCCATGTATCTGCCCAGCGAGTCTGGGTAAATGAGGCCCAATGTCTACTGAACAACTCTTTTGCTAATACCATAAACAGTATATGAATTTGCTCCATTTAATCTTTAAATGCAAAAGCAGATTGGCCAAGGACATACAGTAAAGTTTTAATCTCCAAAACACATTCCACGGTCAGGGTGGTGCACCTCTCCGGAAAACCCTTACCCCAGGGTTTATTCAAATCCACAGTATATATGGATGGAGAGTAGCAATGTTAGTGCAAGTAACTTTTATTACATACCTGAAACATACAGGGAAATGTAATAAAAGTTCTTGGGTACAGACGATTTACCCAGAGGCGCTGGGAAAATTTATGGTGATAAAGTTGCCCTAACTTGTTCGCTCCCGGTTAGCGTGACTTTAACTCCATATTAGTGGCGGTTGCACTGGTTACGCAAAAAGCCACTTGTGCATCCAACGATCGCAATCTGGATTTTACCCACATTCGCAAACGTGATATTGAATAGCGATTAGGACATTTACTAGCAATAGCGGCTCTGGGTAAATGAGCCTGCTTATTGTTAAAAATGGTTCTTATTTTGCCCCAACCAATCAGATGTTAGCTTTCAAATGGTAAATAACATCTGATTGGTTGGGGCAAAATTAGCACCATTTTAAGCAATAAGAACTTTTAATAATAAAGTGATCTGTAATTCAAGTTACTTGCACTAATGTTAGCTTGCTACTCTCCATAGCAATAGACAAAGATATACAATACTACATATATAATAATAATAATTAACCAACAAAATAAAATAAACTTTATATACATTAAGTCTTTTTTAATATGAGGTACAAAATATTGCCTGTGTTTTTAATCTGCCAGTACCAGTAAAAATGATTAATAGTTGAAAATTAACAGCACAGGCAGATTTTTGCATCTTTAATTAAAAGGCATGTCCAGCCATATAACCAAAATTTAACTATAGGTTTAACACCCCCAAAACACCATTTTTCATTTTACTTACCCTTTTCAAAGATGGCACCCCAAGTCATATTTAAAGAAGTTGTGGTATCGCTTTTTAGCGATACCCCACCTTTAACGATCCTTATGGCAATCGTTAACTTATGATCGCTATCGTAAATCTACATTAGCAGTCATAAAATTACTTGTGCATGGCAAAATTCTCCCGGAGTAGAGACAGGAGGCAGAGTCCTATATGAACTCTGCTAGGCTCCTGGTGGCCAGTATTTGGGACTTTGGAGGGGCATAGCAGGGCAGCCATTTGGAGAAGGGATGTAAGGTAAGGATTTTTATGCACTAGAGTGGGGCCAGTAGTGGGTGAAATTATAGTTTTGGGGGTGGACATGCCGTTTAACCACCTCACAACAGCACCCAGGCGGTGAGGAATCGCGTCTTAAACCTATAGTTAAATTTCCGTTAAATGGCTGGACAATGTGAATTGTGTTAATAGGAGTTAACTTTTCTCCACTGTCTAATATAATCTTACCGAGGGGTATAAGGACAGTGCCTATTGGCGTGGCAAGAATAGAAGTCCTGCTATGACTAGAAGGGAAGGTTTATACTTTACTTTAGTAACAAATATCATGGATACAACACAATGTAGCTGATATTCAAAACAAACAATCACTGAAACACACAGTTAGATTGTAGCGTGAATGTAGCAAAACTGCACTAATGCAGCATGAAAATCTCACTTGCTATTGTTGGGGCTCAGGCGCTTTAACCCTGAGCCATTCACTTCATTACAATTAATATCATTCCTTTCACAGGAAACATTCACTGAAACAGCCTATGATTAGGGACCTTAACGGTCCGAAACGCGTAAGGCATTCAGTGCTTAGCCGATTGTCAGTGTACCGCATGGAGTATCTATTTGAATAAAAGTTACTTTTTAACTCAAAGGAGGTCATGTATATCGAGTATCTTTGGAGTGCACCAAGACCCTTATTCATACTTACCTTTAACTTTACTTTCTTCGTTATTTATTTAACTTTACAGGGATGTGCTTGAACCAGGAGTGGGGGGTGAAAACACATTTCAAACTGCTGTCTATGCAGCTTTTACTGTGCTGCGCTTTAGGGCATATCACTAGTGATGTTATAAAGGGACCTCACATCCTGCTGTGACTAGACTTTGCACTTAACCTCCCAAGTGCTAAGTACTGAACAGCTATGAATCTGTGAAATGCATGAATATTACTGAGGGGGGTGGACCTGTGTGTGAAATACCATTGATGGAGCCTGCAAAAAAAGTGTCAAAATAATTGCTATCTGCCTTTTTCTGCCAGTGAATTAAAACTTCTCTTCACTGTGTATATGTGTGTATAATATATAAGTATGTACAGTATAGGTATGAAAGGTCTTGAGAAAGACTTGTATGGGGCCTAAACACGTTGATGTTGCACATATAAATAATTTTGATTGAAATCCCAGGAGTGCTCCTTCCTTATTCGTCTGTATATATAAATGTATATATTAGATTTACTGTTATACAATACATTTAGACTAAGTTTTGAATTGCAGAATATTTAATGTAAGAGTTTTGCAGTATTGAAAATTGGGAGACACACAAGCTTTATACTTCCCATAAGAGTAAAGGGCATGTCTATTATTTTATTACCCTGTAGGAAACCCCCAAAACCAAGAAACCATTTTACAGACATCAGATCAGTTCCTAAAATGAGATATTCTAAAAATTAGATACCAGCAAGCTCCCAGCTCCCAGAGAGCTCAGAGATATTTTGTGTATGCTCTACTGAGCTTTCAGTGCACTGAATGGAGCCCCCTTGCTAGTTATTGGTTGTGAGCTGGGTTCGCCCACACAAACATTCGGTAGTGAGCGCGCCTGTGTACCATTGTTTGACATTAGTTTGGCGGCAAATCCCAGTCTGCCTATCTTGTTCCTGCCTTGCTTCTCTGTTGTTGTGATTGGTCATGGTTCCCTATATTACTGTCTGCTCATCTGTATCTCATTGTCCATTATAGCCTGTGGTTTATCTCTTGTTCGCGGTGTGATCTGTTTTTTTGGTTTCGATTACTGCCTGTTTCTTGTTTATGATTGTTTGCCATCTGTCCTGACCTGTGTTCGACCTTGACAATGCTTTTGCTCTACCCTTCTGTACCTCACCTCGCTGACTGACCTTCTTTGTTTTGACCTCTTGCTCCGTCCCCTCCACCTATTGATTTGGTGTCCTGCTTTAGCTGGTTGTGTCCTGTCTTCCTTTTTTGCTCCCGGTTTCCTTGTGTATTCTGGGCCTCAGTTCAGATAGCTCGCACTCTAGCTCGCAACCGATCCTGGTGAGACATTACAAACCTTCTGGCAAGCAGGGGTTGTCTATTGGTGAAGAGAGTGGTGTTAGATCAGGGTATCTGGACTGAAAGAATACACAGGGATCGGGAGCGTCAAAGTAAACTAGGTAAAAAAGGGAAGAATCTTTTGCATATTAACTCTTGGTAGACTTGTAGTATCTACAACTAATAGACTTGTGGTACTTTGCTAGGGCTTGTGCCTAACGAACACTTTAAATATGCTGATAATGTACAGTAATACAGTCCAGGTAACACTCCAGAACACCGCTGGTGGCTTTTATCCAGACAAATCAGTAGGTGTAGTCCCCCTGCCCTCCACTCCTAGGGCCAGACAATTCTATATCACAAGAAAGTATAGGGGAGCACACTACAATGGTGAATCCAAAATGTATATTGTGACAACAACGTTTACCTTCCTCAGGACGTCCCGAAACGTCGTTGTTGTCACAAAAAAATTTTGGATTCACCATTTCCCCCCTATACTTTCTTGTGATAATGTACAGTAGCATTATAATCATGCAACCAAATGGTCTGGAATCCCAAATGTTGTGTTAGGATTTGTGTTTATTGTGTATAAATAATTACGGAATGAATCCCCAAGGAATATAGTTTATATGATATATGATATTACTCTGTAGTTACATGTTTCTCAAATCTTGTACACATACAGCAGGAAGAATTTAGCATGGGTTGACTGTGCTGTGGGACATGTGTTATTTTGGTGCTAAATGTTTGACTAGGCCAATGATTGACTGGGATTTCTTGCATTCTTTCCCGTTCCACTGAACCCATTAAAGTTCTGAAAATCCAGTGTGAACCCAATGGAATCTGAATTTTTTGGAATTCTCAAGCACAATTTTTTGGTTTTTCGATTCTGATATTCGAGTTTCAATTTTCCCGTCATGAGTAGAGATGGCCAAAACTACAAAGTTTCGCTCTATTTTTGGATCCCGAAGATCTGAATACGTAACGAATTTTCGAAGATTTTCGAATATACGGTGCCATTTTCAATAATTTTCTAAAATATCTTTGAACGTTTGAAAATCCTCAAAAATACGATCAGAGACCACTTTTGAGTTTCCGATTGTATTTTCGAGTGTTCGAGACTATTTTCGAAGATATTTTTAAAAATTATCGAAAATAGCACCGTACATTAGAAAATTTGTTCCGAAGTCCCGAAATCCGGAGGATCCGGACGTATTCTGATGCATCTTTTGGATTTCGGAACCGAGGGGATTTGTGTTGGATCCCGGTTTGTGTCGAACCTGGATCCCATTTCATGAGTCATGAGTTACGCAAACTTTGACAATTCAGTCGGATTCACAGATTTTTGAAACCGCCAGTTCCAAATCAAAACCAGGACTCATTACTAAAAGTGTCTGTCAATGGTTTTACATTGATCATGCCCTTTAACAAGTGGGCCCTGGGCAGCAATCATAATACAGTATATGAATAGTAAATGCCAAGAGACCAGTAATAAAATCAATGACAAAGGGGATTTTTTTTTTTTTGCCATTTCCTTTTGTTTATTAAGGTTTTGTCTGTTATGGGGCTAAACAGCAGATTACCTTTAATATCCCGTGCTGATCGCTTTTTAATCAGTATGTGGGTGTACAATTGTGAATAGATAATTATATTCAATTTTGAATTTTAGTGCAAGCAGGAGATTTATTATTGTTGTTTTGGGTAGGGAAGATATGAAAGAATTTACAGTAATAAGCAGCCTAATTACTTCAAGTCCGCAAATAAATTACACGTTTGCTATATGTGATAATTACAAACCTTTATCATCTACTGTTTTAAACAACCATCATTGGGAACTGCAGACGGGTTTTATAGCGGGAAGGAGCTGATAGCCTTGTTTGTTCTTTTTATTGGGATATCGATTGTAGAACCTGGGACTGACCATAAAAGGGAATTCAAAAGGTCAGATTTTTTTTTTATTTGTGTTTGTGTCGTATAATTATATATTGTTTCTCTTCTTGTTAACTGCACATCCCATACATAATGCAAAATGCAATGACAGAGGGAAGAAATAGAAAAGCCAAATCAGTGACCAGGGGTGAAGATACATGCAGATGTACAAATGTGCCAGCCATAGTGGCGTCAAAAATGAACAAAGGTCACTGTGGCCATCAATTAAAGTGTGTCAGCTCTTGTGTGCATTATTGGGGGTTAATCCTGTAGGATCAATGAATGATGCAGAGTGACCCACCCCAAGCATGAGTCTGACAAAGGGGGCGTTTGTCACATAATTGGACATGCGGACTAGCCTTTAAGGGTATGTATACTGAAAAAATGACTTTTGCCTTCTTAATCTATAATTAAATACATGTAAGTAGCAGGGGTGTCTCTCTAATGAGGCAAAATGAGCAAAATGCTCAGGGCAGCATTCCTGCTAAATATGAGAGAGGTGGAAGGCAGAGCTCACTTTAATTTTTTTTTTTTTTTTTTAGAAAAGAAGCAGGCAGTGCAGAAGGAAAATAAACATAGTGCCTAATAGTACATAGGGGTGGCATTCAAAAGTTTGGCTCAGGTGTCAAAAACCCCAGAAACACCCCTTGTAAGTAGCAATTAACAGGTTGCACAATAATATGGAGATTTGTAGTAGTGCACACTGGAGATTCAAGAGTAGACGCTCGCTCAGTAAAAACAAACAGCTTTATTTAGGCATCATCCGCCATTCACAACCAGACATGAAGAGGTCCAGCCTTACGCGTTTTCGAGCCTGCTGCCGGCTCTTACTCATAGGCTGAGTAGTCCTTGAGTAAGTCCCTGAGTAGTCCTTGCGGCTCTGACAAGATCCCTTTGGGGCTTAAGGGGTCCTGCAGCTCGAACCGGGACCACTCTTCACCGGCACTTATAAGTGCCATTGTGGCCCTTGGAAGGGTCATTGCGGCCCTGAGAAGGGCCTTTGAGGCTTAAGGGCTCAAACCGGGACCCCCTCCCCAGCCCTATCAGGGTACTTGCGGCATTTACAAGTGCCCTTGTATCCCTAAGAAGGGCCCTTTGGGACTTAGGGGGTCCCACAGCCCATACCGGGACCCCCCCTGAGAAGTGCCTTTGTTGGGGCTCCTGCAGCTCGAACTAGGACCCCCGTCGGCTGTTGAAAGAGCCCTTGGGCGGCGTCTTCTTTCTTCCTTCTGGTGACACCAACTCCACTGAGGCCACCAACCCCGAGAAGTACCTCCGACGCCGGTGGCCTCAACAAGGCCGATGTTACCGGAGTCTTGATCCGAAGTCCAGGGGTGTTCCTAGGGTTTTTGACACCTGAAAACAACTTTTAAATGCCGCCTATCAGTAGATGGTTGGCGGCACGTGAAGTAGGCTTGGCTTCATCTGGGAACATAGGCGTGGTGGTGGGCTGACTAACACTGATTGGTGGAATGGTGCTGAAATACAGTATTGCAGGAAGTAAGTTTTTTTTTAAACTGCCGCCTTTAAGTGTTCTGCAGGGGTGCGCCCTGAGCAAATGTTTCAGTTTGCTTCACCTCTTCTTTCTTCAACAGCACCACTGAAGTCGCCGATGCCAGGCAGGCTCACTGCGGTCACCAGTGAGCCCACTGGTTTCAATGGAGCTGATGTTGCTAGCCTCTTCTTTCTTCTGCCATCTACTGCAATGACTTCTGAGCTCTGCGGAGGACTGCAGCTCTTTATATAGGTTTGCAGAAAGTCCAAATCCGATTCTGATTGGTCAATTTTTCAATGCTTGATATGACATGGTTATACAGTACCCAATCATCGGCCAGCGAGGGCGGGATGGGGGAATGCAGTACACCCCGCTCTCTCTGGCAGGGACATTGGGCATTTTCGCCAGCTCAAAGCTGGCGAATGGAAATGGCCGATGTTAACGTCAGAGAGCAGTTACCAACACTTTATAAATAGAAGTGAGTGGTAACTGATGCAATGTTGAGCGATGGCTTTCTGCCTCGTTAACCTTTCACCGTGTTAACTTTTCACCTGCCCTTTTATAAATTGCGTTATTAGGGATTTTGGCAAAAACGGCGGGAAAATAGGCAGCAAAAAGTTAACGGACCTTTATAAATATGCCCCTTAGAGTGTATGAACTGTGTGGCCACATGGGGGCACTATTTATTAGGGTTTACTAGAGTTAATCAATATCTTTGTATATGCTTTGGATATTTTTACAAACCTTACAATGACTAAGGCTGGGTGCACACAGGTCGAACAAAAAGGTTGTGGTAGTTATTTCAACACAATTGATTGTGTGGCCCCTTGAAGACTGCCTAATGGGACAAAATTAACTGGACGGTCCAATCACACTGTCTGTACCTGTTTGAATGACATTCACAAGCAAAAATTGACTCCGATATTTCAGACGAGCTAAAATTTCAATTTTAACAGCTTGTAGGCCATTCTTTGAAATGCTTTAATATTTTGCACATTTACCCTTAGTCCTGCATGATGCACAATGTTACAGAAAAATGAATTTTACATACTACAAAAGGGAGAAAATTCACAGAAATGCACAAACATAAACTATTAACTGGATTTCTGTTTTTCTGCTGCTTTTTGTTTCCTTTTCAATACTGTATGGTTTCATGAATTGCAAAACACTTTCCTGCTGCTACAAACATCCTTGTGATTCTTATTTAGAACTGTGTTGATGTATTTCACTTGTTTGTTACTGGTTTATTATTTAATTTATGTTATTTGCCTTTTGGAAATGTGCAATGTTTTATTACAATGATTATACCTGTTATGTCTGGGCTGCCGGTGTAGGGGAGGACCAGACAATACCAGGGTATTATTAGCAATGAATCTGTGTATGGGTCAGTAGGTTTAAAGGAATAGTTCACTCAGAAAGTGAACTATTCCTTTAGGGCTAGGCCATACTAGCACGTTTTTCACATGTTTGCGCACACGATTTCACGCCAGATCTTCACTAACATGGAAATCGTGGGAACACGACTCGCATGCGTTTTCTCTTTAAAAATAGTGCAAACACGAAACAACGTGCGCTAACGCACAGAAATCTTTCACGGAATTTGTTACATTGTAGTGTGGCCTCAGCCTTACTGCTTACGGCTCCACTGGTGGATCATGCGCAAAAATATGTTAGCCTGGCATGCGTTTATCACATGCTAACGTGAAGCGCACAAGAAACATGCTAGTGTGGCCTAGCCCTAAGGTAGGAGGGGGATTTCCAACCTCTCACCCCTGTTCTATTATAACATATGCTATGTTTTATTTTATTGAAGTACGGTACAGATGGTTTTTAAGAAAGCAAAACCTTTGCCTTGTTGGCAAAACACAAGGTACTTTCTGAAATGGTCTGGGCTTTTACAGCGAGTGCAGACACGTATTAATTACTATAAAAAGGCCACATGCTAGATGCAAAAAATGCATTTAAAGGGCATGTCCACACTAAATCTCAACTTTGAATATATGGTAGCTTGCCCCCTGCCCAACCCCCATGTTAGATCTTTAAAAAAAGGAGCAGAATCATATTTACAGCCCTTCGCTTCAGCGGCTGTCTCCTCAAGGCTTCCAGTTTGCAGGAAGTTGCAAACAGGGGTCGGACTGGCAGCCATGTCTGTGATTGGCTGGGAGGCAGTGGAGAGTGCCTCACAAGAGAAGGGCTCTAAGTATGATTCGGATTAATTTTTTAAAGAACTAATGCGGTGGTTGGGGAGGGGGGAGCTACTATATATATTAAAAGAGTTTTATGCTAGGTTTTCGGGAGGGCAAGGATGGATCCGGATGGTGAGAGATGCTTTCCACTGTCCTCTCAGAGGGCAAGTAGGATACACTGAGGTACCTATTACATTGCCAGTTTTCTCACCATGTCAACAGTCTCCTTGGTGGGTATACAGGTAAAGAGAGATGACACATCATAGGACACCATAATTTCTTCTGCACCAAGTACTATATCTTCAATCTTGTTGGTGAAATCCTGAGAGTTCTGGATGTTATGCTTAGAACTTCCCACCAATAGTCCTAAGATGTTGGCTAGGTATTTTTCTACCTTGTATGTTACAGAGTTGATGCTGCTGACTATAGGTCTTAGTGGTGCCCCTTCCTTATGTATCTTTGGGAGTCCATATATGCATGGATGTGCCTCACCAGGGTAGAGGCGATTATACATTGCTCCTATAACACCTCTTAGCCACTATCCAATCACGCCCTTAACACTTGGCTGTGATATGCTAATTGGGATTTTCCAGGGTACATAATTGCCACAGATTCTTGTACAAGTCATTCTGAATTGAGAAAGCCAGTCGGATGACTAGCGAAACGTCTTCAAGAACTAAACATCAAGTCCAGTTGATCTAACTGAATACAACAGATATACCATGACCTGGATGAATGAGAACCTTCACATGAAGAAATGTACATTTTTGTGTGTGATATGGCAGCAGCATCACCAGGTCCCCTGCACTTCCTGCTTCCTGCTCTGAAACCATGTCAGTCAATCTGCCCTGTGTCTCCTTCTGGTCCCTCCCACTCATGGACCCCATGGTCCCTCCAGTTGCAGGCCCCCCTTGGCCCATTCTCTTACAGCCCCGTGTGGCCCCGCCCACACATGGGTGTCGTGGCCCCACCCACTTGTGGGTGCATGAGCCTGCCCACTTGTGGGTGCATAAGCCCCGCCCATTCACTGGTGCACAAGCCCCATCTACTCACGGGTGTATAAGCCCCCGTCCACTCGCTGTGCATAAGCCCTGCCCACTCATGGATGCATAAGCCCCGTCCACTTGTAGGTGCACATGCCCTGCCCACTCACGGGGGCACAAGCCCTGCCCACTTGTGGGTGCACAAGCCCCACCCACTCACGGTTGTATAAGCCTCCGTCCACTCGTGGGTACATAAGCCCCCGTCCACTCGCGGGGGCATAAGCTCGGCCCACTCATGGGTGCACAAGCCCCACCCACTCACGGGTGTACAGCCCCACCCACTCGAGGGTGCATTAGCCCCGCCCACTCGCAGGTGCCGTGGGCCACCCCGAGCCCCCCCTACAGAAAACTCTGTGGAAGAGTGAGAACCTTTTCATATAGTGGGAGAGAAGGGCTGTAGATTCCCTTACCTACTCTGTCAGGACTTCACACAGCAGAGAGGAGGAGGGACTGCAGACTGAGGGAGTCTGAGGCTGTGTTTGCCGGCGGCACTGTGCAGGAGAAGCCTTAGGAATGTCACATGTCAGCCTCCCACCCATTAACTTTCTGGTCAGTTATTTCTTTATCTTGGGCTGTGGAGCACGTAGAGAGGTGGTTGATGGATTGTTTTAAAGGTAGGAAACTGACCTTTATAAACTGGAGACAACAGTTTCCCTTTAAGATAGGTTTGGAAAATATGAATAACTTGGCTTTAAGTAGTGCCACCTAGTGCCATTTTTTCTTTTACAATTTCTGTGCTGTGACACACTGGTATGCCATAAGATCCAGGTAGCCTGCCAGACTAATTCTCATGTTATAATGTTCTCCGTTAAAAAAGTATATCTAGATAATATAGCTGCTTATATTTAGACATGGCCGCACTTCCTAAAGTCGGTTGTGTTCGAACTTTCAAATCCTGAACAGTTTGAAAAGTTTAGGTTCAATCAAACTATTAAAAATTTGATTCGAACTCAGGTTTGAGTTCTAGCCCATCTCTAACTAGATTGCAATATATTATGAGAATAATTTTTTTTAATGTATAAATACTATAAATTTACTGCTACTTATCCAAGATTCCACCATAAAGAAAGCGTTGTGCATAATAATGTCGTCTTTCCAAATTCCAGCAAAGCTGGCAATCTTAGCATTCAAACGGCCTGATTCTACGGCCGAGCAGTATTGTCATCTGAAAGCAATTCTAATACAGTTTTTGTTATCTCCCCAGCCTTTGTTTTTCTTCTGTTCGTACCATTTTTGGCACATTGTCTTTTATTTCTACCGTCAGCCATGGAACTCTGGGATTGTTTAATGTTCTGTTTATTGAAATGTTACGATTACAGTCATGACTAGAAGAAGTTCCGTTCTCTTAACCATGAGGAATGCAGTTGACTTCCTAAGTATATAGAAAATAAAAAGACTTTATGTTCCCAGCAGTGTCTGCTATTGATACAGACAGCTGGAAAGGTACTGTTTGCAGAGGAGCATTCTCTTATAAAGAAGAGATCATTTAAGTGACATACAATGCTCGTAATTTGAGAATTGAACAGTGGCGCATGATTCAGGATTACAGGCAAAGAAATTTCCACTTACCAAACATGTATACTTAATCGGAAATGAGAGAGTTCTGCAAAAGGCATGGTAGGTTCTGAGAACAATAATCAGTGATTGAAAAAGGAATGGACTAATTACGAGACAGAAACGCTGCAGCTGTGACACTTCTTACAAGGCAAGGAGGGCACTGAGATGGGTGGCTATTATAGAAGTTCAATGGGAGCTCGGGAAAGAATAAAGGGCATTTGCCATTGACACCCAGCCTAAAGCCAGGTTAATATAAACTGTTCAAAAGTTTGCCCATGCTATTAATTTGCAGCAACCAATAATAGTAATAATTTGCTGAATTACTCGATGTCTCATTTTTGATGGTCGTATTTCTCTCTGTCAGGAGTCGCCTTTAAATCATTTTATTTGATAGTGTTTTGCTTCTTTCAATAGTGATCAAAGCTTAAAATACATTATGAATTCCAAACATAGTGCTACACAAGTTGTATTGTATACATATTTTCATTTGACTTGAAAAAGCCACATATTCTATTTTTTGAACTGGATCTCCTCCCACAGTTCTTGGGCTAGAGACTAGAGATTACCAGACTCATACAGACTACTACATTACAAGACATTAAGGGAACCTACTACAGTACATTACAAGACACTGAGGGGATCTACTACATTACCAGACACTGATGGAACCTACTACATTACCAGACACTGAGGTACCTACTACATTACCAGACATTGAGGGAACCTACTACATTACCAGACACTGAGGTACCTACTACCATTACCAGAAACACTGAGGTACCTACTATATTACCAGACACTAAGAGAACCTACTACATTACCAGACACTGAGGTACCTACTACATTCCAGACACTGAGGTACCTACTACATTACCAGACACTAAGAGAACCCTACTACATTACCAACAATGAGAGAACCTACTACATTACCAGACAATAAGGGAACCTACTACATTACCAAGATAATGAGAGAACCTACTACATTACAGACAATAGGAACCTACTACATTACCAGACAATAAGGGAACCTACTACATTACCAGACACTGAGGTCCTACTACATTACCAGACACTGAGGGAACCTACTACATTACCAGACACTGAGGTACCTACTACATTACCAGACACTGAGGGAACCTACTACATTACCAGACACTGAGGTACCTACTACATTACCAGACACTGAGGTACCTACTATATTACCAGACACTAAGAGAACCTACTACATTACCAGACACTGAGGTACCTACTACATACCAGACACTGAGGTACCTACTACATTACCACACTAGAAACCTAACTACATTACCAGACTGAGATAACCACTACTTACCAGACAATAAGGGAACCTACTACATTACCAGATAATGAGAGAACCTACTACATTACAGACAATAGGGAACCTACTACATTACCAGACAATAAGGGAACCTACTACATTACCAGACACTGAGGTACCTACTACATTACCAACACTGATGGAACCTACTACATTACCAGACACTGAGGTACCTACTACATTACCAACACTGAGGGAACCTACTACATTACCAGACACTGAGGTACCTACTACATTACCAGACCACTGAGACCTACTACATTACCAGACACTAAGAGAAACCTACTACATTACCAGAGAATGAGAGAACCCACTACATTACCAGACATAAGGACCCTACTACTTACCAGACAATAGACCTACTACTTACCAACACTGAGGAACCTACTACATACCAGACACTGAGGGAACCTACTACATTACCAGACACTGAGGGAACCTCTCATTACCGAGACACTGAGGTACCTACTACATTACAACACTGAGGACATACCATTACCAGACACTAAGAGAACCTCTACTTACCAGACATGAGAGCACCTACTACATACCAGACATAAGGGAACTACTACATTACCAGATAAGAGAGAACCTACATTACCAACATATGGACTACTCCTTACCAACAAAAGGGACCTACTATTTTACCATACACTAGACCTACTATTACGAGAGATTACCTCCTAATACCAGACACTGAGGTACCTACTACATTACCAGACACTGAGGGAACCTACTACATTACCAGACACTGAGGTACCTACTACATTACCAGACACTGAGGTACCTACTACATTACCAGACACTAAGAGAACCTACTACATTACCAGAGAATGAGAGAACCTACTACATTACCAGACAATAAGGGAACCACTACTTACCAGACAATAAGGGAACCTACTACTTATACATACACGATGTACCTTCAGTACCATACCTGAGGAACCTACTACTTACCAACTGAGGACTACTACTTACATAGACACTTAGGAACTACTACATTACCAGACACTGAGGGAACCTACTACATTACCAGACACTGAGGGAACCTACTACATTATCAGACACTGAAGTACCTACCACATTACCAGACACTGAGGTACCTTCTACATTACCAGTATTGGGGAACCTACTACATTACCAGATATTGGGGAACCTACTACATACAAGACACTAGAGAACCTACTACATTACCGACACTAAGGGAACCTACTACATTACCAGACACTGAGGGAACCTACTACATTATCAGACACTGAAGTACCTACCACATTACCAGACACTGAGTACCTTCTACATTACCAGATATGGGAACCTTCTACATTACCAGATATTGGGTCAACCTACTCCTTACCAGAATATTGGGAACCTACTACAAAGACCGAAGAGAACCTACTACATTACCAGACACTGAGGGAACCTACTACATTACCAGACACTGATGTACCTACTATATTACCAGACACTGAGGAACCTACTACATTACCAGACACTGAGGAACCTACTACATTACTGGACACTGAGGTACCTACTACATTACCAGACACCGAGGTTCGAATTGGATTTTCAGAATTTCTGTATGTTTCTCATCCTAATGACCTTAATCTGCCCATTCTGCATTGTGTCTGTGTATAAATAAATGCAACTGAAATACTGACTTCCTGTTTGCAGGACCCCTTATAGAGCTAATAACGACTGTTATGGTCTTGCCCTTGACCTAGTGCCTGGGTTAGCTGCCTTTTGATTGCATCCAGCTGTGTTACAGACCTAATCAACACTGATTACCTGCTTTGATTACATTCAGCTGTTACAAACCTAATAAACACTAATTAGCTTCCTCCTGATTGCATCCAGCTGTGTCACAGTCTAAATAACAGTGATTTACTGGCTTAATCAGTGCTGATTACTTGTCTATTGATTGAATTCATCTGTGTTGCAATCGCAGGTTTTAAAACTCACAGTACACACAGACACTAACTAATGTGCAGCCTTTCAAGCCACTGTGCTTGCCTTTCAAGCAAAATGTTATATTTTAACTTTTCCCTAACTTTCTAGTTAATTAATAGTATGTATAAACTAATCTAAAGGAAAACTGCACACATCTTTTTTTTATTATGTTTGTATATGAAACACACATGGTACTGTCTAAAGGTTAATCAGGAGAGACTGTTTAGTGTTGGGTTTCTCTACCAGATTGTGATAGCAGCTTTTACAAATGAGAAATAGCATGACGGTGGACCCCATAAAGTAGGGAATGTTCAGAACTGCAAATATCAGATGTTGAAATATTTAATCACATTGTCAGACAGATAGACACCATCCCATCTGATCCTGCTGCTTGTTCCACCATCCTACACTGGTAGAAAGCTCCAGAGCACCTGCTCTCAATGTAACCAAAGACGGGGTTTTGTAATGGGATTTCTCAGCATGTTCACAAGACACTTCCGTTCTCCCATGCACAGCAATAAGGAATCATAACTGCTCTTTGATTAAACAATCAAACGTGTATAATGCGTTTCTTCCATGCTGTGCTCCTGCATTACTAAACCGCAGGGATATGTGCCACTAGATCTATATGCATGCATGGAAAATGAAAGGAAATTCCAGTTTGCATGATATAATTCTTAAAGCCCAGCCATAGTTATTACTCCTGGCAGGGAAGGCAATAAGTATGTGTAGCCATATTGATTTGCAATATGGCTGAAGATAGGAGTTCTGGATGAGTAAAACAGTAGATCAGACCACAGCCATCAAGATGATTGGGAAGGAAAATAAAGAAGTTAATGCGATGTTGTGTCTCACAGTTAAAAGGAAAGATTACCTGGAATTTAACGTCTTGTATTTGTTTTTATAAATTATTCAGATAGAAACATTTAGCATGACGTTCACTGTAGCAAATGGTGTAAATGACAGATGGATCTTGAACACAAGAAGGCTAATTTGCAAATCATTTTAATAGTACAAAATCCAGCTTCACAATAAATAACTATTCCAGGTGCTTGAAATATTGACCGTAACAACGAGATGTCAGTTCGAATTACAATTTGGAGAGAGGTAGAATAAAGGGGACATCATTGAGTTTATTGAAGTAGGTAACTAGTAGGACCTTTTTTTTAACAAGGGACTCGTGTTAGAGTCAAAACATTGTACATCCAAACATCACCCTTATAGGGTGGCGCAGCAGAGTAAAGGGCAAAGTGAAGGGGTTTGAAGATTATTCTTTGCTTGATGGAAAGCCACCATATAGACTGGTGTAGTCCAGTTGTAGGTTCCTTTTGGGAAAGAGTAACATTTTCTGAACAGCTGATTTCAAGATACAATAGTGCTGGGACAGATGACTGGTTGAGAGGACAATTAGAAGTATTGATGGGCTGTAACCGAACTGCCAAATGTTAGCATCAAAACTGTGATTTCAAAGAAGAATTTTGGTTTTGGTGGAAACACTTTTTACTTTTAACTTTACCAACTTTACCAACAATATACAAACTCCCAGCACTCAAATTTTACATTTATTTTGTATTTTATTCTCAATGGTTTGGTACTATACAGAGCCCCTTCATCAGAGCCGTGTAGCTCAGGATAGAATAAAAATGTATTTATAACTGTAATTTGCATATTGGGATATGATGTGCAGGGTGAGGTCCCTGCTATCCAATGAGAAACAGATGAAGGCAGATGGTAAATGTATCAGTGTGGTGATAAAACTAACGGTGTGTCTGGTAAAGATCCGTATTTAAGGCCACGGAGCTCTATTTAAACCACAATTTAAAATAACGGTGCGGCTGTTAAAATGACTGATATCATGACTGATTACCAACATTGACATTGATATTGATACCAACACCATTGTTATATAGAGCAACAGTAAATAAACAAACCAAAACCCTTGTGGTGTGTAAAACTAGTAGTATTGTCACAATAAACAAGGGCCAACGTCTTCTTCGCCCTATTCAGACAGGATTAGGATCAGATTCACTGAATTCCTCCTCCCTATTACTGTCTTACATGCATCAATACTGGTTTGTTAGCTTTCTAAATTGCTTTCCTGGGTCTTCTGCTCTGGTATCCAGTAAGCCTTTCATCATTTTGTCCATCATTCATAAAGAAAACCCACCTACTACTATAAAATGTGAAACAAACAAATGTGGTTGTCTTGAGATATGAGCTCACAGTTGAGTGATATCACCATAAATAGTTCATAGGGCAGTCCATGGAACAGGGTGTAGAAATAATAGACCACAGAAATCCCTGGTTACATAGTGACATGGTTGTAAAAAAGACACATTTCCATCAATGTCAAAACTTTCACCTAACCCACCATGTCACCTAAGGGTTGATCTATATACCTATAGAAGGGGACGGTCTCTAGCTAATATGTTGGTACATAGTGATATGGAAATACGCCCTGATAGTATCGAAAAGGGCATCTGGTGGTCCACAAAAATGAGGTGTTATCATTTCCCGGATTGCATCACATGCCGCTCTATGCCAGTGGGTAAAGACTTCACCCACCCCCACAATGGAAAACGCCTCAGAATCAAGCAAAGATTCTCGTGCGAAAGCAAATATATAATATACTTTATAACCTGCCCTTGCGGGTTATTTCATTTGGGGAAGACCATAACCACCTTTCAAGAGTGCATGGCTAACCATCGGCCTCAATACGTTCAGCCCTTGCAGTTACTAACACTACCCTTACTAATAGCACGGTTTAACCAAAGGAGACCTTAAATTAAATATAGATCATGACAAGTTACTGTTACAAAATGAATCCAAATGGATCCACAATTTGGATACTCTAGCTCCTTGAGGGCTCAATGAACAATTGTTGCTACATTGTTTCCTTTGACTTCTATAAATCTGGTCTCAACATATAACTTAATAATTGTTAACAATGTTATTATATAATTGTTCATATGATTGCCACAAGCTGTAACCTCAACAATTACCTTTCTGTTTTAGCATGATTTTGATATTTGGTTTTATTGTAAATAATTTTCCTCTATGCTGAGTGTGTCAACACAGTACAGTACCTAATTAAACACAATACTTGTCTATTACGTCATATCCTGAGGACGGCTTCTGAGCTGAAACGCTTCGATATGGAGTTTTTATTCATGTTGAATAAAAGTTACATTTTATCTTTTGCAAGACCCGAGAGTGCCTTTGTCTATTGTTACATGTATTCCTAAGTGAACGGCACCCAGGCTGAACTTCTGGAATGGTGTGCTGAGCTAACATATATATATATATATATATATCACAACTAATAATGGACCTGAGTTTGGGCCGAACTTTATGAGATAGGATGAACTTGAACTATCCAACTATCCCACTATCTATTGAATTATTGTGCAATGTATCATATGAAAACCCTCAAATGTAATGTTACATTTTCGATAACCCCGCAAATGTAGCCCTCGAATTCGGTAACCCTCGAATGTAATGTTCGATTTTTGATAACCCTCGAGAATAACCCAGTGCCCTGCATCATTATCTGTCTTCTTCCACACAACACTGTAGAGTAGAGCCACTGGTAAAAACATGGTTAAACATGATTTTACTGTCCTCCATGCATTAATGCATTATTGTGCAGACAACAAGATGTGTTCACATGCAATTGTTCTTGTGGCCTGTGCAACCAAGTACTGCCAGAAGGCCCATGATGTCACCTCTGCTATTGCTGGTAAAGTCAATATTTGGTTCTAAAGCCTGGGCGCTCGCCAAGCTAATGTAGAGTAGGAGATCTGTTTTTTTAATGAAAATTACATTTTATTGTGCTGTGGGGCATACTTAAAAAAGGCATTAAAACAAAGATGTAATTAAAATTTAATGTGCTGCTGGGAATGCCATAACAGGCATATGTGGGATTTACTGCAAAATGATCCTTTAAGCTAATGGAAGACATGGTGAATGGTGCCCTGTGCTGTAAGCAGATGATGCAATAAATGTGGGGACCAGTTGCTAGTTTGGGCAAAATAGATGTTTGGGCAAAAGGAAGATGTCTGGGTCACATGAGCTGACACTAGGGAGTCAAGTCCCACATGATTGTCAGACATTGCATGTAGGGTAAGAGTGTGACCAACCCTAGAAGTATACATGATTATGTTGGCATGGATGCATGTGTGTTGTTTGTTTGATGTGTAAAAACAGATTAAATTCATATTAACTGAGCACTTTGGCTGAATTATAATTAAATACTATGGAAGTTCTACTGATCTGGTCAAAAACTCACACAAAGAATTTATAATCCATGCACATTCCTAGGCCCCATACAATATCGTACAATCTGTGAACTTGCATGCATTATAAACAAAGAGATTGTAGTAACATAATTATGGTCATAAGAATAAAAAGCCTTCCAACCCCACCAAGGTAACATTGGTTTGGAAGGTCCCAACCATTTACCTTAATTGCTTTCTATTGGGAGAAATATTTATCCCAAACTCAGCTCTAATTGTACAAACTTGTGAGATTCAGATAGGTCATATTACTTGTAAACATCTCCTCCCTAATTTAGTTTAAATATTTTAACTCTCTTTAAAAACCAAATTAATGAAACCCCTCTGTGTAGTTTAAAAAATCCTTACCTTACATCTCTGCTCCTTATGGTTCTCCTGAAGTGCCTTGTCAAAGTCTCAGAAAGGGAAGAGTAGGAGCTGTCGGTAAGTTATCCTATCCCTGCTTGTTTCCTCGACTCTCTGCATAGATGGCAGAGTCAGCCAATCACAGACGCGGCTGCTGGTCCGGACCCTTTTTGTGGAAAGAAGGGAGCAGAGAGCCAAGCGAACGAACACTGGTAAGTCTGTTTCTGTTTCTTATTTACAAAGAATGGGGGTGGGCTGGTGTACCCTACGCTACACAAAATTTTAGGTTGGGGGGTGGAGATACCCTTTAAGATAATATTTTTCACATATCCATTGAAAGAACATGTTTGTAAGAATGAATGATGCTGTTTTTAAAAAGCAATTACAGTGATGACCAAAGCAAATGACTTTAGAGGAGTTTACTGTTAAAGAGACACTAAACGGGTAATTTAATGTACCTTACACCTTCATTTATGATTGACAGGGAGGTAAGCTAGTTTACTTACCTCCCTGTCTTACCTCTAGAACTGGGGGTTAGGAAGGATAGGCAGTTGGTAGTGGTAGGGGACTCCATTATTAGAAGGGTAGATAGGGAAATCTGTCGCCAAGACCCTACATGCCGAACAGTGTGTTGTCTGCCTGGTGCTAGGGTTCGACATGTGGTGGATAGTGTAGACAGGTTATTGGGTGGGGCTGGGAGTGACCCGGCGGTCTTGGTTCACATTGGTGCCAATTACAAAGTTAGATGTGGAGGTGAGGTCCTTAAAAATGATTTCCAAGAATTAGGGGCTAAGTTAAAAGCAAGGACCTCCAGGGTAGTGATTTCAAAAATACTACCGCAGCCACGTGCTACACTAGGGAGAAAACGGGAGCTCAGGAGTATAAATGCGTGGCTAAGAGAGTGGTGTAAGGAGATGGGGTTTGGGTTTTTAGAGAACTGGGCTGATTTTTCTGTTGGCTACAGGCTCTTTAGTAGAAACGGATTGCACCTCAATGGTGATGGTGCAGCTGTTTTGGGGGAGAAGATGGCTAGGGGCTTGGAGGAGATTTTAAACTAGGTATGGGGGGGGGGGGATGTTTAACTACACAGGGGTAGATAGAGAAGTTAGTGATCTGGGGGCTAGTAACACAACGGAGGGAGGAGAAGGGGGAGGGGGGAGCATAGAGGATAAGGAGGCATGTACGACCATGTATAGAAGTAAATCAATTGATAATCTAAAATGTATGTTTACAAATGCAAGAAGTCTGGCTGGAAAAACCGGCGAACTTGAAATAATAGTGTTAAAGGAAAGGTATGATGTAATTGGTATAGCAGAATCATGGCTTAATGATTCACACGACTGGACAGTAAATATTGAAGGGTACTCCTTATTTAGACATGACCGAGTTAATAAGAAAGGAGGAGGAGTATGTATGTATGTTAAACAGGAATTGAAGCCAAATTTAAAAGATGGAATAGATGGGGGAGCAAACGATGCGGCAGAAACATTATGGGTGGAACTGTGTACAGGAAGCAAGAAGGTAGGTAAATTAATTGTTGGAGTGTGTTATAAGCCGCCAAATGCCGGGGAAGAGGTGGAAATGAATCTCCATATGCAGTTGGCGAAGGCTGCTGGTATGGGGCATGTTCTGGTTATGGGGGATTTTAACTACCCTGAAATAGACTGGAGTAATGGAACTGCCAGCACCTCAAAAGGTATAAAGTTCTTACATTCCTATATGAGCACTTTTCTTCACAGATGGTAGAAGTTCCTACTAGACAGAATGCGTTGTGGGATCTGGTGATATCTAATAACCCTGAGCTCATTTGGAGATGAAGAATGGGAAGCTTAGGGAATATGACCATGATATAGTGTCATTTAATATAGGTTGCAAAAAACTAAGTGCACTGGCTTAACAAAACTTTTAACTTTAGGAAAGCTAATTTTATGCTTTTAAAGGAATCGCTCCTGCCTCTAGACTGGGGGAACTGTTCCTAGGTAAAGATACTGGACGATGTGGACCACTTTTAAAGGGATATTAAACTATTACATTTCCAAATCGGTATCTTTAGGTAACAAGTGTAAAAAAATTAGGCCAGTCCTGCATGCTTAATGCTCAGGTAAAAAGGGAAATGGAAAAAAAGAAAGGGCTTTTTTTGAAACAGAAGGCACAGAACAGGCTTACAGGAGTACAAAAGAGCTTAATAAAGAGTGCAAGAAAGTAATTAAACTAGCTAAAATAGAAATAAATACGGATTCCGAACAAAGCAAGTCCAACCCCAAAATGTTTTTAGTATATAAATGGTAAAAGATGAGGACTGAGAATGTGGGACCATTAAATAATGGAGCTGAGGTGGTTGTAGAGGATGCCGAAAAGGCTAATCTGCTAAACCGTTTTTTTACATCGGTTTTTACTGTTGAATCCTTGTCCTTACAGTAGGGATTGTAGCAATATGCAGGGAAGAAATGAAGAGTTTTCACATTGGATAACAGAGGATATGGTACGAAAACAATTAGACAAAGTTAATATGAAAAAGCGCCAGGACCAGAATGGATTGCATCCTAGGATTTTAAAAGAGCTTAGTTCAGTTCTAGCTAGACCACTGTTTCTCATATTTTCAGATTCGCTTTGTTTGGGGATGTGCCGCTGGATTGGAAAAAAGCCAATGTAATATCAATATTCAAAAAAGGTAGTCGTTCACAGCCTGGTAACTATAGACCTGTAACCTAACATCAGTGGTAGGAAGGTGATGGAAACTTTGTTAAGGGATCATATCCTTGACTTTGTCTCCAGAGATCATCTTTTAGTAGTAGTCAGCATGGATTTATGCGAAATAGATCATGCCAGACAAATTTAATTGGTTTTTTGAAGAAGTGAGTAAGAAGTTGGATCAGGCACAGCAGTGGATGTGGTATATTTGGATTTTGCAAAAGCTTTTGATACTGTGCCCATAGGCGACTAATGTATAAATGAGGACTGTTGGCCTTGAAGAAAACGTTTGTTCATGGATAGAGAACTGGTTATTGGCCCGCAAACAGAGAGTGGTGGTTTGGAGCTACATCTAGTGGGCTAAAGTTCTAAGCGGAGTGCCTCAGGGTTCTGTACTGGGGCCGCTTCTGTTTAATCGTTTATAAATGACTTAGAAGGGGGCATTGAGAGCAAGGTCTCTGTGTTTGCTGATGACACTAAACTATGCAGAGCTTTGGAACTTCCAATGATGTGCAAGTGCTGCAAGCAGACTTAGATAGATTACAAAATGGGCAGCAGAATTGCAGATGAGATTCAATGTAGATAATGTAAGGTGATGCATTTGGATTTAATAATCCCTGTGCCATCTACACCATAAATAACCCTGTGTTAAGTTCATCTGTAATGGAAAAAGATTTGGGTTCTGGTAGATAACAACTTAGCTGTGCAAAACAATGCCAGGAGCACGGCTAGAGCTAGCAAGATATTGTCTTGTATAAAGAGAGGAATAGATTCAAGAGAGAAAAATATTATCTCCCTCTTTACAAGGCACTGGTAAGGCCTCATTTGGAATATGCGGTGCAGTTTGGAATCCCATATACAAAGGACATCTTGGAAATTGAGGCAGTTCAGAGAAGGCAACTAATTAATAAGGGGAATGGAGGGCTTATATGCAGCAGATTAGACAAGTTAGGGCTGTTTACATTGGAGAAGCGACGTTTGCGTGGGGACATGATAACCTTATACAATATATTAATGGGCCATACAATGACTCTCTGGTGCATTGTTCACATAATAGGTCATATCAGAGGACTCGTGGACATCCTTTAAGGTTGGAAGAAAAGAAGTTTCATCTTCAGGTTAGGAGAGGTTTCTCAGGACGGAACTGGACGTCTTCCAGAGAGTGGTAATGGCAAGTTCATTGAAAACTTTAAAAAAGGCCGGATAAGTTTCTAAAACTAAAAAATATTGAGAATTACTGGTATTAATACATATAGATCTGGTTGATCCAGGGATACTTTCCGATTGCCGTTTGAGTCAGGAAGGAATTTTTTCCCCTTTTTAGCTGGGTTTTTTGCCTTCCTCTGGATCAACTGTTAGGTAGGGTTTAAAAAAAAAAAAAAAAAGGGGGTGAATAGGTTGGACTTGATGGACGTATGTCTTTATTCAACCTTAATTACTATGTAACTATGTAACTCCCACCTCCCTGTGTATAATAAAATGGCCGAGTTACAGAGTTGAACCCACCTGCCAGCGCTCCACTCGCATCTTCTCTCAGCTCCTATCTTTTGCGCATGGGCACCTACAGTATAATAAAGATAGGTGAGAAGCTGCGAGTGAAGCACCCCGGCATGTTTAAGTCTGTTATCCTGGCATTCTATTATTCACAGGGAGGGAACAAAAGGAACGCTCCCATAATGCCCACTGCCTGCCCCAGAACGCCCCTAACTCTGCCTCTCTGCCTCCACCCACCCTCTCTCTGCCTCCATCCTGCCCACTTTCCTACACGCCTCCTGCTCCACCCCCACCCTACTCCCTCCCGCTCAGGCGCCAGAAAAATCTGGCAACCCTGGTAACATTTTATATTCAGCAGGAAAACTGCCCACTCTTCTACACATATGCCAGGGTTATGTACGTTTGAAAACATCAAATATATTTGAATTGTGGATTTGAGGGTCGAATTTTTCGTGTGCACCTCATACTACAGGGAGCCAATGAAATTTAAAATAGAGCAAATAGGGAACACTGAACATTCGTACTATGTGAAATATTATTTGGCTTTTTATTTCTTTCCTCGTCTGACATGCAAACTCTACACATGGCCCAGTCTTTGGTTGTAGGGAAACAGGTTAAGTCTAAACACAAAGATCAGTTGTTTAGTGTCTAAGAATCTTGACCATTTGATTAATCAGACTCTCCATATGTTAGGTGTGTCCTGTGCTGTTTAACAATCATCACACTGCAGTATTATTTAATATATTCACATAAAAAGCTTGCAATCTTAGCTACTCCCACACACAACCAAAAGCCCACCCCCAGACACAACCAAAAGCCCACCCAGGCATAGGGAAAACATACAAACCCCTTGTAGATATGGGGGAGGGAGCATTTGAACTGGTTCTGTTGTAGAGATGGACACAAAACGAAACTCGAACTAGATTGGGTTAGAACTACACTGTTTTTCCGGACTCACGGCTGTATTTTTGATAATTATCGTAAATTCGATAATTATTGAATTTACGGGCCATTCGCTAACCCTAGAATGTATCGTTCGCTAACCTTTAAAAGTATCATTAGTTTTCGGTATCCCTCGAATTTATGGTTCTAGTTTCGCTAACCCTCGAAAGTTTCATTCGGTAACCCTCGAATTGGCCATAACCCTCAAATGTAGCTTGCGCAAAACCCAACAATTGCCCGCTCATGTTTAAGAAGTGTTTTAACAGGTTTTGGTGATAGTGCCATGTTCCCCAGACCATTTCCCAGGTGCCACAGCCATTTACTGTAAGTTACAATTGTTAGTTTAGCTGTAAATCACTCAGACTTTTCAAACTATCACTCCCCATTGACTTTAATGGGTCCGAATTCGAACTTTCGAACTTTTACTGGAGTTTGAAAGTTCGAACATGGACCAAACTTAATGAAGTATGGCCAACTCTATTCTCTCATATATCTAACCAGCAGTGATGCAAATTCTTCCGGTCAAATGCTTGTGTAATGCTGTGTCCATCCGTGAAACCCTGTCCACACCTCATTGCTCTATTCCAATCAGATGCTGCAATAAATGGGAGGATGCAGGTTCAGTGGATCAGCACCTATAGCTGTAACCCAGGGGTGAGGACCCAGTTCCTTAACTCCTTGACAGTGGCATAGCTACCGGGCCTACAGGGGCTGTGATGGCAGGGGAGGGGGGTGGACTCAGGGGCCCGCATTGAGCTGTTTTTAAACAGTTCATCACATGTTTGAAGTAAATTGCACGATCGGCTGGCTAAAACTTCTGCCGGTTCAGTACAGGTCTTTTAAACAGCTGATCACGTTTATCTTTACTGCATATGTGTGATCAGCTGTTTAAAAACATCTGATCATGGTGCCAATGGGACTGGGTGTGTGTCAGGGGCCCAGCTACCAAACTTGCAGGATGCCCCAGGCCCCTGCAGTTTTGCAATTGGTCTTCGACCAGGGTACAGCTAAAGGACATAGTATGGTTTTTCCTTTAGTTCCCCTTTAAGTGCAGACAGGTGTACATACAATAAGGAAGAGTTAATAAAATAGAAGCAATAGTAGTAAGTGCTTTCCATTAGCCATTCCATTTATATTTCTTAGTGTTTCCTCTATGTTCCTATACTTACCATGATCACTATAGACCTTCAGGTTACATGAAGGGTTTTACTGCTGACTCTTCATTCTTCTATTCAGATAATTCATTTTGATTGACAGTCCCCAGACTGTAGATTCTACATGAAAGATGATGTGTGAGGGGCTTGACATCATGTCTTATTATATTCCCCAGCACTTACCTCCGATTAATTGGTTTTATTGCTGGTGCTGTTTTACACCCAAATTCCGCTCACAACTGGCAGTTTGTGTCATTGTATCAATGGTAGCAGGAAACTCACTCTTTCAAATACTCACCTCATTTAATTTATTTGTGACATTCTGGTTCCACAACGTTTCGTGTTCCTCCCCTTCCCTCAGTATGAAAAACCTGAGGAATTTTCTGACCCCCGAACGTTGATGTGATCCATCATGGTCACAAATAAACTGATTGGATTAAATATGCGTTCCCTGCTAACATTTTATCGACAACAGAAAACCTTGAACATGCATGTTAGGGTGCAATAGTTCTTTATCTTTCAAAATTCAGCAATTTATTGTGAATGACTGTTATTATATACAGAACACTTTTTGAGATGCTAAAAGTTTCAAAGTAAATGCAATTAATTTTTTTACATTATATCAATATTGTGCCTATGTCTATTGTATTATTGGTTTAACTCACCTTGACTTAAAGTTTAGAGTTCTTAAGACTTTCCTAGTCATATCCCGACTGGCTTTCTCATTCCGAATGCTTGTACAAGAATCTTTTGGCAATTATGTTACCCTGGAAAGTCCCATTAGCATATCACAGCCAGGTTTGGGACCTTCTGAATGCAAGGGCGTGATTGCATTGTGGCTAATAGATGTTATCGGAACACCAGGGTACTGTGTCCAAAACAGCATTGTAAATGAGCATACGTTGGTGTCGAACCCCCCCCCTCTATTTAGGTTGGTTTCTTTATTTGGCTCTTACTGTGCTGGGCCAAGGTTTGGTGCATTGCTGTTTGGTTCTCCCCCACACACAAGCAGAGCACTTCTATCACTGCACTGTCACTGCGTATATATGTCCTTTTCTGTGTTTCGTATTGGTACTTTCGGATGTCCCACTGCTGCCGCCTCAGTGTGTGTTTCGGGCAGATAAAAAGAGGGGGATTAAATAGACAGTGAATACGGTGTTTTTTTTGAAAACTCTTTCTTATTTCTCAGAGACCCCCTGCTACTATGGTTGACCATGTTCTTTCTCTGTCTTTGCTTTTTCCCCTTCACTGTTGGTATTCCTGCCTCTTTTCTTTCCTTCTGCTTCTTCTTTTTGACCAAGCCCAGGCTGCGATATCCACAATTTTAAGGGCTCAGAATGAAAGCCAGTCGTATGCTAGCGAAAACGTCCTTCAGAACTAAACTTTCAAGTCCCGTTGACTCTAATTGAATACAAACAGAATATAACCCTGACCTGGATGATGGAACCTTTCACAAAGCACAAATAACCACATTAACTCTATTTAAACTTTTTGGGTCGGAGATCCATCTCTTAATCGGACTTTAGCTTACCATTCTGTGGAGAAGGAGCATGGTGCAGCATTTGATTATTAATATGTGGGTCGCTGGGCGCCTTCCTTGTTACAAGATGCCCGCTGGTCGACTGCCACCAGCGCCCACACCCACCTTTAGTTGAGAATGTTTGTTTGATTTGGATATGGTTCAGGTCCGCTCCGCTGTCACCGGTCTCCATTCCCTTCTGGTCGATCCCGTGTTTAGTGAGAGGACGGGTTATTGTGAAACTATTTTTTTCACCATTTTAGTATGTGTCCCATACTAGACTGATTTAATGGTACCACCATTCAGATAACCTACCCCCTACCTTTGTATATCTATTGGGGTTAAATTGGCTTTAGAACCACCCTCTATTTCTATACATTTGTTCATTTATCATGCATACAACTTTGACATATATATACAGACAAATTATGGCCCTGCGGCATCTCCAAATACTCACATCGGGTGGAGTGGTCGGGGTGGCCGGACGCGCCTCATGGTGTGCGTGGGGGGCTGCGGGGGCAGAGATTCCCTTAACAATTGTGTCATTGTTTCAGTAAATTATTAGTCCCGGCAGGTGTCGCCCCCGCGTGCTTCGGGGTCTTCCTCGCCCCCACATTAATGGGGAGGACACACTACTCGGGGTGATATGATTTCGGTTTCTCTTTCCAGTCGTGTGCCATGTGGGCGGTGGTAAGCATATAAAAATAAGTCTCAGAAGGGGCACACACTGAAAGCCGGAGCACCCGCAAGATGCAGAGAGAGGGTGTGGCCTTATGTGGGTGTGATTTTATCATCGGTTGAAAGTATCTAGTCCAATGGTGCCCCCATATCTGTCAAATAACCTTCTTGTCTTCTCGCTTCTTCTCACAAGCAGCTGTGAGGGATGTATCCATTCCTCCACATATGTACCAATAGTTTGTTGACATCACTAGCCAGCCGCTTCGGCATAGGGGAATGTATTAGACCCAATTTCCAGACTTTGGAATTTTACAATCTTCTGCAGCTGTTTAGAATTGGGATGCCAATCTCTAAGTAGGGAGGATATTTTCTGGTAAAGGACACCCAAAGAAAGTATAGTGGTCTTTCGGTAGCAGTTTCCTCAGAGCCGTTGGCAAGAATTGGGTGACATGCTTCCCAGTATTGTTGATTATGACGTCCACATTTAATATGAGTACATTATAAAGAACCTCCTCCTGTTGGGCACTTCCCAGCAAGTGACGGGATTATTTGGGGAGAGTTGTGGAAATAGCTGTGGCGTAATTGGTCCATCTGAATAGTTTTATGAATGTTTCTCTTTGTATATAGTTCAAATAGAGGTGGTTTGGCAGAGGACCATGTTTTCCGACCCAATAGTCTACATATAGGGATAGGTTTACCCCAGATCTTTTTTTCCCATTTGTTCATAGGCTCGGACCTGCCCCTGGAAACTGTCATTTCCTGTAGGCACAATAAATGGAGGGATGAGGCCCGTTTGGGTAAGGGGCTAGTGGAGAAGATCCTTTCTAGATTTCCAGATGAAGGGAACTTTTGTTTTGCGGAAGATAGTTTGGATAAAGTGTTTTTTAGTTTGCGAGTTAGAAGAATTGGAACTGGTTAGAGTTCGGGAAATTGGCGAGAGCTCATAGCTCCTCAAAGGATGAGTAGTTTCCCATTAGTCCTATGGTATTACAATCCTTCACTCTGGTCAATTCCCCCCTGGTTTGTAGCCAGGTTGAGCTTGTGGGTCTCTGAATTACCTAGGGGAAAGCTGGGGTTTACCCTATGATTGGGGAGTAGGGTGGAGGGCGGCCCGAATCTTATTGTACTTTGCCTTGACTATATAAGCTTTGTTTAGTTTTGGTGGAGTTTTTCCCCCTTTCCTAATAAGGTGCCTAGGTTTAGTTTCTGTCCCCAGTCTTGTTCAATCGATGCCCATAGTGCTATTTATTGGGTTGGGACCAATGGCGTTAACGCTCTGAGATAAGCTGATAAATAGTATCTGTGGAAATATGGAGCTGCCAGTCACCCATGGGTTTCTGTGTGCTGTCATTACTGATTGTGGTACTTTACTGGCATTTGCCTTGCCATAGAACCGGAAACAGTTTCGATGGAAGGAATGTAGGGTTTTTGGGGAATCTGAAAATGGGGAGGGTTTCAAAGAGATATAATAGTTTAGGAGGATAGGGTGTTATTGAACCGAACCGCAGGAAATTGGTAATTATGCCATAGTTTTCGATCTTTGTCCCATTTTTTTTCAATAGCTGGGATAGTTTGCATTTTATAGGGTTGGATATGTATCATCATCAATAGTACATACCATTAAACTTTTGTTTAATGTGTACTATTGTTGATGAATTACATATCTCTTTTCGGCAGCCGATCCTGGTAAAATAAGTCATGTGTCCTTTTAAGATGGAGACTATTAAGGATGGCGTGTTTGTATCAATGTGACCCTGAGGAAGCCGTAGCGCAATGGGAGGAACGGTGACACAACGTGTATGTCTGGAAGTGCGCCCTTTAACAGCGTGTGTCTCTAGTGAGCCGATCTGTGATCCGGAAGTGGGATTTTTTGATCGAGTATTGGTGTACCCCACTAGAATCCTGGAGTATCGTGGACTGTGGCATTGGATTATCATGTATCCGAGACTGATCATAGGGTGAGATGTGGTCCAATCCGTGAAGAAGCTTGGTAGAGTCGGACTTGGCTTCTATCACGACATGTCCCTAACTATAACAATCTATTGGATGGCGGGTTTGTAGCCATGGTGGATTTAGGGACCCAAACCCATGTTGATATAGCCTTCCGCTTTTTTGATACACCGGGGACCCCGGTTTTAGTTATTGTGTTGTTTCTATCTATTGTGTCATACTATGTTGAGGGGGGGTATATTTATTTATGGGACCTCTCCTAATAGGAGGGGTCATTGGGTGGGGTAACTTTATATGCATTGGAGTGTTTTGTTGGTAGGGGACATTTGGGATGTTGATGTTTGTTCACCATTTCCCGTCTCTTTGTCATTTTTGTAAGCTGTTTTTTTTTGCCCTTGAGCGCCACTGTATTTTCCGTGGATCCATGGCCTGTTTTGAATAAGTTGTGCAGCCTGGTCTATTATCCTATGGGGTAAGAAGATACCTAAGTAATTTTATAGAGGGGGGGGGGGGGGGTTGGGTTTTTCCAATTTATGGGGGGGGGGGTGTATCTTTTTTAAGCTCTCAAGGGTAGTTTGTGGGATAGTTAATGGTAAAGATTCCAATTTAACTTTGGTTAATCTTGTCTCCGATATGAACCGAGTGAGTAGTAAAGGAATTTAGGTGTCCAGGGATTGTGGTCATGGGTGGGAGCAGAACATCATCTGCATAATCGTATATTTGAATTCTCAGAATGTGAGTTGTATTTTCTTTGATGTTGGTGTGTTCCTGGTATGTGCTGCACGTGATATCCATACACATAAAAAAAAAAGTAGTTGGGAGAGGGGGCAGCCCTGACGTGTACCGTTATATTGTTGGAAAGTAGAAGATTTAGCATGGGGGAGTTGTATTAGATGACCAATATTTGTGATGTATATAAATTTGTAATGGCTTTGGTAGGGCATTTCTTGGATCCCGAATGCTTGCAGATTAAGAACCTAGAAATTTCCCGTCTATGGCGGTTTTGAAAAACGCTTTGTCGTCAGTCCTCTAAGCCTGAACCTAAGAGGCCTTTTGTTTTGTACGGGTTTCTCTCTATGAGGTCTATCTTCTTTGTGTCTTAATACCCCTGCTTGTCTGCAACAAACACAGCCCTAATTGGTTTGGGTGATGATTATGGGTAAGTGGCGAGCTAATCTGTTTGTGAGTATATATATGTATATATTTTGAGTGTCAGTGTTAGTTGCTATTGGCCTGTATTGTTGGCAATAATTTGGGGTTTTTTCCCGGCTTGGGGAGGACTATAATTTGGGATAATCGCTTGTTTTGAGGAAGGGGGGGAGCGTCCTTCTAAGAAAGAGTTTTATATGGCAAGAGTTTTGAGGCTAGTTATTTTGTTGAAGGTTTTTGTAGTAGCTTGTATTCAATCGTCTGGGGCCAGGGGATTTTCTCAGTGGGTAGCTTTTAGAATTGCTGTTCGTTTCCGGCTAGGGAAATGGGGAACTTATGATGGTGGCGATCTTCTACGATATCGTCTAGCTTCCTGTAAAAATTTGCGTTGTAAGATAGGTGTGTGTTTGGATTATCCGGTATTTGCTGATTCTAAAATTGGTAGAGGGACCTATAATATTGTGCAAACGCTGATATTTGATCTTGGGGGATAGCATAGGTGCCCTTTGTGATTGTGATAAGGTTAGGGAGTGACTTGTTTGTTTTTTGGGTTAAGTTGTTGGATCAGGGCATTTGCTTATGTTCTCTTTGTCTAGTAGTATCTGCGAAGCCAGTTATTAGAGGACCTCAACTTTGTGTATGGTTTTTATATCGTTGGTTGAATTGCGGAGGTAGTATCTACACGCAGGGAGGCTCGAGAAGGTTTTGGAATTGGATTGTTTCTTTTCTTTGTGGCCTTCAGGTCTCCCTGACTGTAAAAATAAGTCCTCCTCCTATTTTGTTTTAAATGGGTGAGATGCTGCTATTAATGTGGCCTTCTTTTTAAGCTTTTGTGAGTCGGTCTCCTATACTGGTGAGAATTCAGGTACTGATCTTCATTAGTAGGAAGTATTTCCTGAATTTTGGTGTTAGAGTTGTTCTTTTATGTGGGTGTTCTGTAATTGCCGTGTTTTTGTTGAGTGGGTCAATATAGGATTTGAGGGTGGTGGGGGTGGTCGGAGAGAGTGTGATGTCAAGTTCTATGAGGGGCATGGTCTGACGCATGACATTGGGTGTATTCACATCTGTAGGGGTTTTGGTCATAATCAGAAGAGGGCTAGTACCTAGTATTAAATCTTGCGGTATGCGGAGTGTGGTGCGAGAAGAAGGTGTAGCTCGATATTTTGGATTTTCTTCTGATTCTGTATAACGTTTGTAAGAATTTAGGGATCTTCGTAGTTGGCGGGTGGAACGTTCCTTTGTTGTATTTCTCTATTTTGAATTTGTCCTGCCATGAGGGAATCTGTCTAGACTAGGTGAAAGTATAAAGTTGAAATCCCTCCTACAATCTTATACGGGCACAGTGTAATTTGTGTAGTTTGCATAGCACACTTTCTTTAAACACTTAAGTTGGCCTTTGTTGGGAGAGTAAATATTTAAAGGATGATGGGAGTTTTCGTTTAAAGTGCCTTGAAGCAGGAGGAATCTACCTTGGGGGCTCCTGTTCTCGTGTGGTTAGGATTTAAGAAGGACCTAGACGATCCGAAACTTGTCGTTGTGTGCACAATAATGCATGGTTGTTAATAGCAATACCTATGGGTTGCCTGATTTGGTTGCTCGCCTAACTATAATATTTATACCTATATTTATACTTTTTTTAGATGAAAGGTGCAGATTTATAGAACAGGGTCGCTACTTCCTGATTGTTCTTTTGAGTAGATGAGGCTAAGGTATTGGGTTGGGAATTCACGTTGCAAAGGCAACAGGACCTGATTGTATCAGATGGGTTCCTGTAAGAAACAACGTGGGCTTTTTCAAGTTGTTTTCTGTTCATTGAGTGTTAGGTGCCTTTTTTAGAAGATGTTTTAGACTCAGAGTAGATCTTTTACCATAATTTTTTTTCCTATTTGACGGACAGTGCGGAACGGGTGTTTAAATATCTTTAATCTGGTACTCCCCCACAAACGGGAACCAGGGTTTTGTTGTGCGGTTTTTAGGCCGGGGGGTCGTGACTCGCGGAAGCGGTCCTTTTGGCGGGTTGATGAACCTTTTTCTGGTGAGATTGTGTAAAGAGAGGTGCTCTGAACCTAATATACTACAAAAAATAAAAAGAATATAACAATTCCAGCCTTTATAATGCGTTTAGATATATTAAATAACTTACGAAACAATTGCTGTAATGGGCATTTTAAGAGGAGATGGGGTTAAGTGGGGCAAGTCCGAATGGGATTTAAGTGGGGAAAGCTCCTCAACAAAGTCACAGTCTCTCCCAGCCCCCAACCGCACCTCGCCAATCTCTTTTTTGTTTGTAGAGTTGAGGCACTATTGTCATGATTGGTGGTTATGCTTATGGGCTGTAGGTTAATATGGTTATGCCATGGGGGTATAATGGTATTTTTGAATGATACATTATTGTTATTGTAACCCTGTTGTAGAGTGTGATGGATAAGAGTTCATACGGAATAGTGGAGGTATTGTTGTTGCTGTTAGGAGGTCCCAGTTATGGTTGTTCACTATGTGAGGGTTATATCCCCTTGAATTCATAGGAGGTTAATGTCCCATAGTATCTATTTTTGGCCAGGTCGTTTGGTTTTGTTTGTTTGCCCAGTTTCGCTCTCTTTGGACTTTTGGATTACCGACCGGGGTTGATGGAGGGGTGTTGGACTTGTTGAGTGTGATTCCTGGGGTTCCATGCTTCTCCTTTTTTTCTGTTTGGTAAGGATTTGTTGGCTGTGTGGGGGTTTGTGTCCACAAATTTGATTGGGTCCATCTGGTGGAGAGTCGGATTGGTCCGCCAGTCTGGAAGATCTATATCCGGGAGTGAAGTGCTTTGCAAAAGGCTGGTAGCTCCTCTGGATAATCGGGTGGGGTGTGTCACTCTTCTCGTTTTACTAATGATATGAATTGGGAATCCCGAGCGATTGGAAGTTGCTTGTTTATTAGGGTTTGGTAACAGCGGCCCTAGTTGACGTCTGCGTGCTAGGTTGTATGGGGATATGTCTGGGGAAAGTTGGATTTGGCGTTTTTCCATGTTAGGGTCTGTCAAGGAGGCGTATTCTTAAATTATTTGTTCCTTCTTTGCATAATTTAATGTAATGCGGTCATATAAATCCCTTGGACATTGGAGGAGTCCCTTAGGTTTCAGTGCTCTATGTATTCTGGTCCCAGTTTCTATGTCTTGTGGTTTTCTGTACCTAGGACCATGTTGAATGGTCTCACATACGACCTCTATGTTCCAGGTCTCCATCTGCGGAATAAATCTTTTATGAATTTGGAATGGTTTTCACTACTTGTTTGACACCATTGTAAATGTTGGTTTTGGGCCTGGTGTTCTTCTTGCAGGTCCTCCACCCTTCCAGCAACTGCTTTGGAGGTTTTTCTAATTAGCGAACCTCTGCGCGGCAAGTTGACCTGGCTTGGTGCGTATGTTTTTGTTGGTAGGTTCAGTAAAGTTCTCTTAGAGGATTTTCTGGGTTGGTCTGGGCCTATGTGGGCCGTGGTGAGACTCTGGGTTCCAGAAAAGGTGGTTCGGGCTATTGTTGGGTCCCTCTGTTGAGACCTGGAGGGGGATCCCATGTATGCACCTGGGGATTCTGCCAGATTCTAGGGATTGGTGGGGTGAGTTAGGGTGCTCCTCCTTTTGTATGGCCCCGCAGGCCTGAGTCGGCTTTTTTTTTTGTGTGCTTTGGGCTGTGCCTTGGGTTGGGGCCTGTTTGCCTAGCCTGGTGGTCTCTGGATTGTGGCCAACTAACCTTCCTCTGTTGGGGTCCTCTGTGTGGTCAGCTGGAGGCTCTGGCTGTGTTTTTTTTTTAAAAAAAAAAAAAAAAACAAAGGCTGATGTTGTGGTGATCTCCCGCGGATCTGTGGATGCTTCTGCTAGCCTCGCGTGACGATAGTGTGTGGCTTCCTTCAAGGGCCATCCAGCCACCCCTGAAAAAAAACCCCAATACCTTTTTGCTTGAGGGGGTTCAAGGGTTCTTGGGTCCTCTCCATGCCCCTTTGGGTTTTTGCCCATTTTCAGAGGCTTAATTGTGCAGGTTGTGTGGATGACGGCAGGAGCTCCGGTATGGTGTGTGTTCTGTCCAGTGGGTTGTTTTACCTCTTCCCAAGCAAATATTTGCCTATGTAAGAAACATTGGGCAGTATTTATAAAAGGATCAATATCAATAATCGTTTTAATACAACATAATTTTATGGATCACAGCATTAAAGCAAGGTTTGCAGTGGTCCAATCACGATTGTTATTGGAAATTAAAAACGTGGACCTATTATATATGACTCAACAAACACCCACAGCATCAAAATGGTGAATTTAAACCATCGACCTAAATTGCAACCATGCAGGGCGACCACATATGTTGTCATATTATTAAACCAACCGGCTTCCCTGGGTAAGGAGTCACTCCACCCAATGTACCAAGCTAGTAATTCAGTTTTTACACATGACTTTACTGGGCCTGTGACAATTGACAAAAATAGTTGGACTTGTCGTACATCACACCTGAGGCAATACACATTTATGTTGGTTACCTAGTAACTGGAACCTTTACGTGTATTCCATTGGGGTCTTATGGGGACACACACCTTGCTGCTTGATTACCCCCGGCTGCGATCCCTGCAATGACTAATCTCCCAAGTGTTTATTTATTCCGGGATCTCGGCCAGGTAATACAATCAGAAATGGAGGCAGGGCCCCCCCCCCCCCACACCGACCCACACGGCTCTCAAAACTCAAACTCCCCAACAGATGTATTTTGGGACCAAATTAACCTGAGCGATATTCCAAACTTGTTATGTTTCCTTTATAATATTGGCCACTAATATTACTTGCCCATAGCAAAGACAAAACCCCCAAAGAACTGTTAAACTGTTTTAAAATGTACAACACAGTAATAATATGGATCAATACAGTAAAAATTAATTCCTGTGGCCAATAAATCTTATATCTGTGTTTTTTATTTACCATTTTGTCCTACTCCTTTAAGGCATCACCAATTTCAGATTAGTGTAAGTAGGTATAAAATGAAACACAGCCGGATAGAAGAACATGTTGGAGACGTTCTCATGTAATATTCGAAATAATTGACATGTACATTTTGTAATTTTTATCGCGCAAAGTCACCTTTGGCCCATGATCATTTGCTCTCCGTCTTTGCCAGGAACTTAAGCCTATTCATGCCTAGGACATCAGTTCTCATAGATGTCTTCAATGTTATCATACATCCTATTGTAAATCTGTCATACTAATTGAATTAACGGTTTTTTATGAGCTCGGTGATTCTTTTTTTGTAACATTCTCTATTTGGTTCTGACGAAAAAAAAATCCAATGAATGCTCATAATTAGGAATCAAGATGGATTTCTTTCTTATTTCTCCCCTAGTGCTTTAGCTTGTGATTAATTAGAATAATCCAAGAGTTCAGTAAAATGATTTGCGCCTATACGGGACCGTGGGCTTCTTCTTCCTTTTTCTGACATGGTACGGAACCTGCTGTCATTTCTTCATTGCTGAAGTGAAGGCTTATTTTAAACCATTTGATGGGTCTATTGTAAGATTTTATACTAGAGAGATGAGAAATTACTCATAAAAATGAATGTTGCATGTGGGTTTATAATGAATCAAGCCAGAATATTTTGTGAGCAATAAGAATTTAGAAGTTTCGCAAATATTCCCAGTGAATAAATCTTTTATCTTGATTTTAGAATAGATAGTGATGGGTTTTCGTGTACTACAAACTACATGCTTTGTAGGCCTGAGATCCCTCGGTATGAAATTATACATCATCCAATGGGAACGAAACGCGGTGATATATGCATTTTTACTGGTGGCTTGGGAGAACTCTATTTCTGCTACATAAAACTATGACTTTGATAAAGGTAGGAGACAAGTACTCCGCTGCAAAAGCACGGATTCTCAAATCATACAAGAAATCTGTCCTAGAAAGCCTTAGATCATCTATACTAGTCTGACATTGCCTAAGCTTTTTACTGCCATGAACCCGATTCAATAATTACTGGTTACATTACTGGGAATTGTGGTCTCACCTGCCCAAGACTTTACGTGTTATAGTAGAGAGACCTTACCATTGATTTGCTGGTGAAAATCCAATCAAAGTGGATGGAAGGGCAATCATTAAAAGTAGGTATCTGTGATGGTACCTGAAGCTGAAAATTGAACATTGTCAACAAAACAATTAATTAGTTTAAATATCAATATCAACAGCAAACAAGTTGCAATAGACGGAGCGAAGACCAAATTTCGTTCTGGTTTTGAATTCAAATCAACGGCACTCTGGAAAATCGGAGTCTGAATCCGAAAATGGAACTTACTTTCGAGGTTGAGAACATATTTTATTCAATTGTCAGGAGGTAATTTTCAAGGGTTGCCAAAATAACCTTGTACTCCATTCCTTAATCCTAAAACGTGCAGTAGACAGGTGAAACAGCAGTCAATCGTTGGCTGTGATGCCAGTTGTCCTTTTTTGAATGCCATTTGAATGACTGTATTGAAGAGGGGTCCATTAACTCTTCCAGACAGGGGACACTGATTCTGTTAGTTAACAGATACTAATGTTGCTGAGGTATTATGCTGGGGTTGGGGCATTAACGGACGTGGGAACCAGTTTTTTTGTTTTAAGGGTCATGCATTGTGTATAGCCCTTGTTAACAAGCTTCTGACTAGGGAAAAGGGATCAAGTGAAAATTAGCGAAAGCTCCATTTGCTTGTATTTTAGCTTTTGTTAGAGGTAGGGTTTGATTGCAGAAAAAAATCATGAAGGAGTAATGAAGCCTTTAAGGGTTTAGAGTATACCATATCAAATTTGGAAATTGACCAATCACCCCTTTACTAGGAATTGCAAAAAAACAAAAAAGAAAAAGAAATACAGCTCATGCTAGCAATCAATGGTAGTCCCTTAGAGTTTAAGTGTTTTTTTTTTTTATTTAATCTAGTACTCCCCTAAAGAAAACCCAGAGGTTTCGTGCACGTTATAGTTTTTGTCTTGACTGATGGTGACTACCCTTGGCAAGATCCCCACCTTCAATCGGGGTTTTAAGCTTAAAAACTCACATTCCCCCCTGTGTTTTCCCAAGTTGCCCTTGTGTCTAATATTGGTGCTGTCTGGCTAATTATCACTTTCTTCCCGGATCGATTTCACTTTCCGGATTGATTTATCATTTCCCGGGATTGATTTCACTTTCTGGTATACCTTTGCTAAGAATCATTGGAAAGATCCCGTATGCCCTTTTAATAATACCATAACTGTATGAAAACTGACACTTTTCACAGTTTCAACAGGAAATCTACCGAGAAAATCGAATCAATCTCTGCCTGGAAAACTTATAATGGGAAGATTCCTTCAAGTAATTGACACCTGCTGTGAATGTTAATTGTCACAAGGGACGCCAGAAGTGGCCATATTCCTTCATTTCTAGTTCTTTTTTGAGTTTAATGACTATTCTGGTTACTTGTGTCTAAGTCAGATCTCATGATCCACCCTGATGCTTGGGTTAACGGCATCGGAAAGAAAAAACACATCCCTGCCAGCGGAAGCAAGTTCAGTGATTGGCAAAACATTTTATCTCTGTGGACTATTAAAATAAACTATCTGCTCTGTGGGGAACTTCTTACAACAGCCCACCAGCATCTTAGGATCACTTGGTTACCCAATTCATTTATCCTAATCTACGTTGACTCTTATAGATAGGGTGGTGGCATCTCATCCGGAATGCTTGATCCCTGCGTCCTTTTTACAAAGTTTCATTTGCATCAGAGATCAGGGATGTGCAGAACTGAACTGGATAATTCTTTTCTATTCCCCATGGTCTATGTAGCTATTATCAACAGTCAGCGTTATGGACTGATCTTTGATCCTGATTGAAATGCTCGTAAACACCACTCCCTCACCAGTGCTCCTATGGGCCACCTCCCACAAACGTGATGGCTTCTATATACTATAGATGACAGGGTGTCCGTGCCCTCAGTATTTTTTTCTAATTAGCTTCACGGGCACAGGCACGGCAGGACAAGTGGTTGCTGTGCAGTTATATTCTGTATTCTTATCTGTGACACGTTTTCCTATTCGAATGCCTGCAGCAGTGTGTATTTTTACACAACAGATGTTAGCTTTTTTTCCAAAAAAAATTTAACATATCTGATTAGTTGGTGGCAAAATTAGCACCATTTTTAACGCTAGGAACTTTTATTTAATAACCCTGATAAGGTCTCACTTAATGGGATCTGTCTAACCACACATAACTGACATGGACTATTCACAAACTCAAGTTTCTTTCTATTAAAATGGTGCTAATTTGCCCAACCAATCAGATGTTAGCTTTCAAATGTTAAATAGATCTGAGAGTTTGGGGCAAAATGTGCACCATTTTTAACCATAGGAACTTTTATTTAATAACCCTGAATATTATTTCCTTCCCTATGTAAAATGTTGTTTCTGATGCGTTTCACTGAACCTATCCATCCATGTAAGTGTGAAAATGAGCCTTCAAACCATGCACATATCTTTTATACAGGAACTGGGTATTCAGCGCATCTTACACAGATTATCCTGATTCGCCATTACTAACTAGGACAATTTTCAGAACTTAATCCGAACAGCTGAATGCAGTTTTCCGATTTCCCTAAAGATGACTCCTTGACATTACAGAACCTTTTATTTTATTCATTTTGAGCTTTAGTCCCTACTAGTTAATCCCATAAGAGTCATATGTAAAGACCACTTTACTGTAAACCCTCTATACCATGAAATATGCCTCTGGGAGAGGATTTTCTGGGTAACGACAGTTCCATAGAAACTCATTGGGGAAATTCCCATCTGTTATCTTAGAGCTTTAGCGTTCCCTACCACAGATCGCTAAGAATATTCATATAGTCCACAACCCGTTGACACATAACACCCCTGTTTCTTCTTTCTCTACTCAGCATGTTACGTCTAAAACCCAGATCATATTGAACCCCCTAATCTAAATCTATCTAACATACAATAAACTATAGAGCTACTGTAAAGACACACTAATTAAACATACTTTATTAGGGATCATTAATAGGTAACTTTCACAATCACATTAATATATTCACATCTGACAAGAGCTACAATCTAAATCACACACAAAGTATACTTATGTCTTTATGACTGCATAAAACCCACAGAACAAACTTCCTCACAGTTTGTGTCCAGGAAGTTTTGAACCAGGACTTCACACGTATAGTCTACCAACTCTGCCCCATTCCGCCACTATCACTATGCTGCACGATGCTTGGGCTATCTGGTATTTTTGGGCCACTCTCAGGGGCCATGCTATAAAGAGAGGACGAAAACTCATCCAAACCGGAGTTTTTAGCCGGATTTCTCGGACCTGCTGTTTAGGTGATATTACCCAGATAAGATATTTTACTAAATTACGGCCAGAGACAATCTTTCTTTTGGGTAAACAATCGCACGGCTTTTATTAATATTTAAATTATATCCTTTTTGGCATATTAACCACGCACTGTTGGGCTACTATAACCATAAGCTTGATGTTATCTATCCTAGCCGTAGAATCTCAGCTTTGATGCCAACCTCTGTCCTGCCAGAAGGCATGTAATGGCTCCACAAATATATCCAGCGAGGGTGTACCCGACCGCCGTGACTCCAACAAACTTTTATAGAACCATAAAAAACAGGGAGGGTGGGAGGGCAGATCGTTCAGGAGTCCACCGGTCGCATAAACTGCGGGCTGGTGACCACACATGGCGCCTCCCCTTATAAATACATGCGTGCGGGACATCACCGCCGGCACCGTGTCTCGTGAGACAAACCTCGATTACTGAAGGGGAGCAGAGGAAGAGCTCCAGACTGCCTGAAAACTGGCTGCTTTCCACCAAGTCATCATCCCATCGCTATGCAATGGCAGGGCTCGCAGAACTTCTTTACAGGCCTTAGAATCCCAAGCTAATGGACCCTAGAACCATTTCAAAATCTTTAACCTTGGCTCCAAACCAGATCTAGGCCTCAAAATGTCCGAGTTTCACTATCGGTCATAGAAATGGGGCCATAATAATGAAACGTACGAAATTATTTTACTGGAAGGTATATACAATAATACATACACCAAAACCATATTATAATTAGTATATAACACTTATATGTGTTTTTCTCCTTTTATTTATGTAACTGTTTTGTACCTATAGTTATGTCTTTATTTGAAATCATTTTCATTATTTTGGTAGTATATGCACTGTCCACCTTTTGGAATATTAAATCTAAAATTAATAAGTTTTGGTCTTTGATGCCTAAAGAACTCGGGTAGCCCAGATAGTTACAATTGTCCCCAAGGCCTAAAACGGGGGGTGGGTGGCAAAATACCAACTGATTGGTCATATCACGTGCACTGTGAAATGGCGTTTTCGAGAAAGCCCAGTGATTCACTGCCATGATCTTAAAGGAGAACAAAACTTAAAAACAAAACAATATGAAAGCCTTTCTCTCCAAATATCATCATTGTAGGATTCTTCCCAGTAATTAAGTCGCTTTAGTACTGCAGTAATCGATTATGTAACTAAGAAACTTCCATGTTGTTGACAGTCACAAACCCAGCAGCTCATGTATTCTTCAAGAGCCACACCCCCTGACCCCAGTTTCACTGTCTTAATCACTTGAGAGTTTTTTTACAATGATGTCCTCTAAAAGGTTAAGGTTCTAGCCCCTAGACTTTTTTGTTCCATTATATGTCCTAGGCAAACCGATAAAGTGCTACATGTACATTGTTTCATATAGTTCTCTGTTTGGTATAGGGGTAAAAGCTTTGCTTTTAGCAACACACAGAGTACAGGGTTGCAGGTTTCATTCCCCTCCCCCGACCTTACTTTTCTTTTTCTGACATGTTAATATTCTGTTTTTTACAACCACTTCCTGGCTTAGAAATATGCTGGGCAAAAGATTACTTTTTTTGATAAAGATTTAACTTATTTTGTATAATTTATAATGATTTGTAGGACAGAGATGTGAATGTGCTTGAACCAAAAAACCCTGAAATCCCCCTGTTATGTCTGTGACTGTGAGGTTCCCTATGCTTTTATATAATTGACTGCCAGCTTCTTGGTTTCGAAACTAAGTCCTTGTTTTGGATCTGTTGAGCACTACAGAGCATGTGAAAGAGTACTCTGCATCACTAGCTTGGTTTAGCCAGCCTAAGGTGTGAATTGTGGGAGCTGATCCCTAGTCCCACAGGTTTATTTCATATTCATCCAGCAGCACGCAAAGGGAGTGTGAGACACAGCTTTGTATGTTTGTGATCTGCGGTTCTATTTCAATGGGAACATGTTGACTTTGGGACTTTTAAAGTTTTGTGCTTCCGTGTGTAACTGAATGCCGTTGCATTCGGCTTTTAACCCACATAAGGAGTGATCCTTACCTTACCCCACCCTGTGATACCTTACTGTCACAAATGTATCACGGTATCACAGGAGCACAGTTAGCTAATTCGCGTCTATAGGCCACAAAAAACCTAGTGCCATTAAGCCCTCCCCAGCAACACTATGAGAATGCCGCACTCTAGCATCCGAACCCAAAGTCCGAAAACAGAACTACCTGCAAGAGTTCCGAACGTATTTTCAAGTATAAGAATGTTAACAGGTTATTTTTGGTACTCTTGAAAATAGTCTTGAACATTCGATAAAACCACCCCCGCACACATACGATCGGAAACTACTTTTGATTGTCTGATAGTATTTTTGAGAGCTATCGAGAATTAAGGTTATTTTAGAGGGTTACATTTTTCGGATTTTTGGACAAAATGGTTTGGATTTCGTAACTGAGGGTTACATTTCGGATCCGGATCGCTAAATAAAGCACCATTCCTTCCCATCACACAAAACACACCATTTTCATCTTTTTTTTGGGAAGAAATAAACATATAAGGGGGCGGGATGCATGGAGGAGATTACAGCCGCCCCTTCAAACTAGAGGCAGGAACCCCTACCGAGCGTGCTACTGTGGCAAATGGTAAATTCTTGTCTGTTCCTAACTCTAACTTGGCAGCTGCAATGTAAATGTTAATTACATCTACACATATAGTGGGATAATAATAATAATATATTAATAAAAAGGAACCTGTCCAAAATGGTCTGCCACAAGCTTGTGGCAAACAACTATTTTATAACAAAATCCAGTCCTCCCCCTCTCCCATCATCTCCGTGCAGGTTCCCCTTGGTGTCTGCTGAGAGCTGGAAAGGCTGAACTATACAGCTTTTTTATTCATCGCCTCTCTGGTGGCCCGACAATTAACCACCACAGCACACCATATCCTCAGAAGCTCAAAACGAAAGTGATGGCAAAAGAGCAATGCTTGTTTATTTTGCTTTCCCATAGAGATTTATTCGCTCTTTTGCTTCCACTCAACCTGATTTCCTTTTTTTCTTTCTATTCCAGCTCACATTTACCCAGCTGATTTCTTCGCACTCCCAGAAGTCACTTTATTCAGAACCGTTTGTGGGAGTCTTGGATATTGTGACCGTTAATGCAAGCAGACATATCTTACGATGAAAGATATACCTGGGATATTAACTCTTTCACTGGTGAAGGACACATGTATAGGAAACAAAACATTAAAGACTGTTGTTGTCGTTATATATAAAGCAATAACAAAAAACAATGATGAATTAAAAAAAAAGCAATGAAATCCTCTAAGCAACATTGACAAAGACACTGACTTAAAACTTTCGTGCTCGCATCCCATCTCTCAGGTTAATAGGTACTTTATGTTAACAGTGGGCTATGCATTTCACAAGCAACACCCACTGTTTTAGTCACTGACACTATATTTCTCAACACATGCCAGTTTCTAAAAACTACTATTAGAGTATGAGATCTGACTAGAAGCCAGACATATTACTCGAAGTCAACCTAGGTACCTGCCTAGGGCCCAGTAAATATCGGGGGTCCTAGCTCAGAATTATAAACATAAACTACTGGAGCCCCATTACAATAGCTTTGTCCTATAGTCTTTCTAGCATAATCACAGTACAGAAAGTTTGGAATCTTCACAAGTAAGCATGTGACCGAGTTAGGGTGGTGTTGCGCGCGCGTGTCAGCAACGCCGAGATGTGCACATGCTGTTCACGGGGTCCTGTCGTCCGTCTCCACTCTCCTTCCACTGCGAGCTTCTCTGTTCTGTTTATGTTCCCCAGCAGCCGCGTGTTAGGCTTGGTTCCGGGAATGGCATCAGTGATTAGTTTGACGTCACTGTCCACGCCGACACGAACTGCCTAAACCTGGAAGTGCCAGAGAGCTTGGGCGGTGAATTGAGCTGGTAAGTATGATCTCTCTTAGCGGTAGCGGAATTATTAGATTTACAAAACAAAGCTAGGTTTTGGGTGGTCCTGCCTAATATATACATTTTTTTCTATAGGGTGGACATTACCTCTCCTGAAAAGGGATTTGGATTATTGCTTTTTTATACATTTGGCTTGTCTTCTTAAACTTATCCAACCTCTATTTCATCTTTGTATTGTATTTTCTTGTTAGAGTTTTCATTGCGTGAGTACATTCTAAACCCACTGTAGGGAATATGGCAGACTGAATCAAGAAAATTAGCAAATTCTAAGTTTCTTCTCTCAGGTTTAATATTAAGCCCCCCTATAATTAATTAATTTGAATTGACATCTTTCTTGTTCTCATATTAGAAGGTACATATGGGGTATCACATGGAGTAACACAATTTGGAAAGAAAAAAGAAAAAGTGACAAATGAGAAAAATGATGAGATTGACAGCACTAGAATAGAAACGGGGAAGGCGTGGAATTGCTGAAAATAAGACAAAAAATTCAAAAAGAAGAGAGAGTTAACGTGGTTTGGAAACTCAAAAAGTACAAGCATAAAGAACGAAGGAAGAAAGAAAAAGACGGGGTGGGAAAAAGAGTGACACATGGCTCCACACACCCGGGAATCTAGAATTTTACAGGTAAAGTGTGATCAGATAACACTGAAAAGCTACGTGGTCCATGTTGAATCTTTGCGGCTGGTCTGGTTTTAAGATGTTTTGTTTTACGATCTTGGGCTATTCATTCGTACAGTTATTTGAGCTGCTTGGTGCCATGAACTCTCTGGACTATCAGGGTTATTTATTAGCAAGACAACAGTGAGATTTTTACTGGGAATTCAACCAAGTAATCTTCACTCCTTGTAAAACTCCAGGGGAATGTTTGTTTATACAAGCCAGTCCCCAGGTTATGAACCAGGTTCTGTAGGTTGTTCTGTTGAATTTGTATGTGGGTTGGACAGGTTACATATGCCTACTACATAAATGCACTTAGACAGATTTTGCAGCATTTACGAAAGGGATTGTGGGTGCCGATGGCTTTGCAATTGGCCTGTTTTTAACTGCTGCTTTCTAGTACAGCGGAAGGTTGGTAAAGGGGACGTTGGGAGCCCATTAAACAGTGGTAGGTGTTCGCAACCACGGAACTGGACTACTGGCTATACGCTCCTGCAGACCCATGCTATAACGTACTTTGCTCAGATTTTGTAAGTTGGTTAGTATGTAATGTTGGAATTTGAAACCCGGGGACTGCCTGTACTATTTAAACGCCATCAGGGGTTGTTTAAACCCTACCTAACAGTTGATCCAGAGGAAGGCAAAAAAAACAACCCAGCTAAAAAAGGGGGGGGGGGATTCCTTCCTGACTCCAACGGGTCACATCGGAAAGTATCCTGGGATCACCCAGACCTCCAGTAATGTATTAATACAGTATTTCTCAAATTTTTTTAGTTTATAGAAACTTTCTAAGAGGCAGCAATCACATAACGACTGGCTAGCACTGGCAAAGCGATGCAGGAACGAAGGGCTATACGTAGTTTCTGATGCTTTTTTATAGTAATCTAATGGTGGGAGGAGTGCCCTATACTACGAGAAAAAAACATTTATGCCTAGGCACCATTGAGCCATGAAGGGATCTGGAGGTGGTAGGGAGGGGGGAAAGGGCTCCTCTGTGCATGCACAATTCCTCCTGAGGACAAGGAGAGGCCAGAAACCTTTTGAAAGAAATATGCTTGTGAAGGTTTCTCATTCATCAAGTCAGGGTATAATCTTGTTTTGTAAATTCAATAAGATACCTGACTTGAAGTTTAGTTCTTGAAGATGTTTCACATAGTCATCCACTGGCTTCGTCCTCATTCGAATTACTTGTACCGAATCTGTGGCAAATTATGATACCCTGGAAAATCCCAATTAGCATATCCAACCAAGTGTGTAAGAAGGGCGTGATTATAGTGGCTAAGAGTTTAGATGCACGCACCAGAGTAAGGTGTCAAACAGCACTGTCTGCCATGTACAATGACATCCTGCAGAGATTAAGATAAGGAACTGCAACAGTGGGCAGTAGGGAGTTAAATTTTAGTTTTGGAGGTGGATCTGCCCTTTAAAATTATTTGAAAATATTTTTCATTATTATTTAGAAGAATCATCAGATAAGGTTTTTCCCCCCTGAATGGGTGACTGCTTAGATTGCGTAGACCCAGTGTTCGATATAAGTACAGATGGACAGGTATCTGTATTACACATTTTCATCCAAAGCGATCATGGACAATGTGATTGGGGACATTAGGTGTAAGTGTATAGGCAGTGTTCACATGGGAAGCGATTAAGATTTATTACTGATCAGTAGTTGGTCTGAATGGGACTTAAATCTTACTGCTCCATTCCATAAAATCTAAACAGTCCTTATTTCTTTTTGCCTTACGACCTGCTAAAGAGTCAGAGTCATGTTTGTTTTTACAGAAGCTGAGGGAAAAACTTGATTCTAAAAATGATCAAGGATCCAGAATAAATATTAACTGTTGTGCTGGATACGCAGTACAATACGATAATGACATGACATGAGGGTAAAATTAGGAAGGCGAAGGCGGCTAACACAACAAAGCCCACAGCCATAGAGAGAGAGATGCAGATTAAAACAAGCTACTATAGAATGATGAATGGTTCCGATAAACTGACCACTTTTCTTTACAAGCGGCTGGATATTTAAATTTTAGTAAAATGTCCACTTCGGTGTGTTAGCTTGGGCTCCAATGAATCGCCTGGCGAGCTTTTATCTTCTTTCCAAGCATGGTCTGACACAAACAGTGACCATAAAGTAATTACTGACTTTAATATCTGGCAGAACATCTGGGCTTGCTGTGTTGGAAACAAAGCTCTTTCTCTGTGCTAAGCACGATTTTTCCGAGTGTCATTAAGGCCCAGGGTTGGCAGAGGGAGTTATCCCCAGTTCTAGACAATATGTCACGTGTGGATTCCCAGGTATAAACATTGCCAGACTGGCAGGTTTGACTTAAGGCAAAATATTTCCCAGTAGCTAACTTGGCTTTGGTAAAACTAACATGACAGTCCTGCTACACTTTCACGAGGAGATACATGAGATTAATATGCTAGCTTCGGTCAGACTGTATCCGACTGAATAGTCTATATTTATATACTCTATATCTATATAGATAAAATACTTTAACAACATTGACCTGTCGGGATGAGAGTTTACTAGGTTTCTTTAAATTTCTTTAACCCTATATGCTAGCTTCGGTAATAAACCTACTATGCTAGCTTCGGATGACTGTATCCGACTGGGAGAGTCTACTATTTAAATCTCTATACTATATAGATAATAATACTTTACATTGACCATGTCTGGGATAAGAGAGTTTCCTAGGTTTTCTTTAATTAAACCTTATATCTAGCTTCGGTGTGACCTAATATCTACTATCCTGGATTTTTTTTAATCTTCCTATTAAAAGGCTAGTTTTATGTATAGCTGCTGACTTCACGTCTCTGATTGATGTCGTCGAGGAGTGCCTGCTCCAAACAAGTTACTTTGTTCATTAGCTTCGTATAACCAAATAATGCTAGCTTGGTATAAACCTAATACACTAGCTTCGATCTAACCTAATATGCTAGCTTCGGTAAACCTAATATGCTAGCTTCGTATGACGGTAGCCAACGGGATAGTCTATATTTATATGTCTATGGATAGATCATACATTACATGACCATGTCTGGGAAGAGAGAACCTCACTGGGTTTCTTTAAACCTTATATGCTAGCTTCAGTATGACCTACTATGCTAGCTTGGGTATACCTACATTGCTACGCTTTCAGAATTCCCTAATATGCTAGCTTCGTTATGAACCTATATTGCTAGCTTCGTATGAACCTAATATGCTAGCTCGGTATGACCTAATATGCTAGCTTTCTGTATAACCTAATATTCTAGCTTCCTGTATAACCTATTATGCCTAGCTCAGGCCTATCTCGGTTTTAACCTATATGCTAGCTTCGGTATAACCTAATATGCTAGCTTGGTATACCTATTATGCTAGCTTCGTTTAACCTATTAATGCTAGCTTTGGTATAACTTAATAACCACTGGAATAGTACTATTTATAATCTCTATATCTATAAATAGATAGATAATACTTTAGTTTGGGGACCATGTCCAGGTGAAGAGCTCCGCTGGGTTTCTTTAAACCTTTGGCAAAAACTTTTGGTGGGTCAATTATGTTGTAATGTGTAAACCAAGCAACTAGTGGGGATTTAAAGGTCTCCAACTAGACCTGCTACCAGCAACTCATTAAACAAGAATAAAACATTTTTAATATAAACACACATATTTTTCCACCCTCCTCGCCTCCGTTCCCAGCAGCTAGGAGTCACTAAATTTCAGTATGTAGGAACACTACGTCAGCTTTAGTGCCTTCAAGTGAACCTTTATTAGCACAGTGTCTGGCCACAAATGAACCACATTTGCAGGAGATTTATAAAAATTCTTATCGTTAAAATGGTGCTAATTTTGCTCCAACAAATCAGATTCTAAGTATTATTTGAAAAGCTCACATCTGATTGGTTGGTGCAACTTATTACCATTTTGAACATTAAGAAGTTTATTAAATCTCCCTGCAAATGTTGTCATTTTTTATATCACAAAAGCTCTGAAATGGGTGTTAAACCGCAAACAAAGGGATATTTTCATGTATGGGCTGTAAATGTATGGGCGTAAATGTATGGGCTGAAGTAAAGAAATAATCTTAAATTGGAAGACAACAAACTCTCTGGAACGATTCAGTCCAAACTTTAGCACAGCTTTAGGCAGGACGTGACGTATCCGTGGATACTTACACAAGCATTGTCTGTTTTACGAATGGATCCAGTTTTGAAGCATATCTCTTCCTCCCTATCCTAAGATAATAGACGAAAGTGACTTACCATAAGAAATCATGCTTCCCCCATTCTGTTTAAAGATCATACCGTTTAGACCCCACCCCCACATGGCTCACTAACAAGGGATGCTACAAATGTGGCCAATTACGATGTAATATGTGTAAATCTATCAAGCGTCTAAAACATTTACAGTCGGGTGAGAGGGTGTTTTCTATTGTAACAGGCATTTAGCATTGCAGATCGTCTTATATAAATATATCTGCGGCTGGGTATCTGCAGCAAACAATACGTCGGCAAAAAAACAATTAGGCCGGCTTATAAAGAATAGCTTAGCATATAAATGCTACCGTTAAAAGGGGTGTTTGTACCGCCCATTTCTGTGCCCATGTTATGGATGATCATGAGGAAAATTGGATGTATCCTTTTCAATCATAGACCATGTCCCTTAAATTGGAGGGAGATAGTGAACTAGTCTTTCTCAAAGAAGCCTTTTGGATCCATTCCTTAGATACGGTTGTTTCCCCATGCCTGAATAGGGACTTTGAACTAGTTGCTTTGCAACTAAATATCTAAAATCTGTACTGATGTATCCTCATGAATCAACTCCTCTTCTATTTGTACTATAGTAATTTTGTGTTATAATCGTTGCAACTGTTCACCTCTAAGTTATGTATTGTTATGTTTATCGTATAATATAATATTTGTACGTTAGGTCTGTTTCACGGTTTACAACTATTATTATAATTATTAAGAGCATCTGTATAATCACCACACTATGTAGATATAGGTTTCTATCTCATTGAGGGTTTAGATTGTGTCCAATAGTGTATTGTTGGTCTATTATGTTATGTTCTTAAGGGTGGTTTTTAAAATTGATTATCCTATAAGGTGTTAATAACTGGCTGTATATATATTATCAGAGGGATAAGTAACGCCCTTTGAGCCCTGGGAAGTGACTGTTCCACTGAACGCATGGCGGAGCTTGGTGTGTGTGTCCTCCTAGCTAGATCTAGAAGTTTCTAGACTCCGCATTGTATTTTTTTAAGTCTAATAAAGGCATTGGTTTTAACTCATCGACAAGTGGGGGGAGTCCCGGTTTGCCTACTTCCGTGTTGGGGAACTCCCCGTTTCTGTGTAAGGCTGTAAGTGCTGTGGTTCCATGTTAAGGGATGAGGTCCATCATCCCACTAAAGGACACAGCATCCAATAAACATGTACGATTGTGACACAAAGAATGTGGTGTAACACACTTAAATGTCCTTGTGGAATGGTCTACATTGGACAAACCAGTAGGAATCAATTAAGAATAAGAATACATAATACCAAAGGGACAATGCGGGATTTTAAACAAATACTAGGAGATTCAAGATAACCCAACATTTCTGTGTTTACTTTTGTTAGTGAGATCCGATGATACACTACTAGACATAAACAAGAGTACGCTGGTATTGCATCGTGGATCGTGTAAAGCCCTTGGCTTTTTAAAATGAGGGAATAAGCCATCCATTCTAGTGCCCTTTATATTAAAGGCATAGGCCTGGGGGTAAGAAGCTGCTATATTGATCTGGTGGGCAAGTATGAGGATGCAAAGTTTGCTAATCATAAAAAAGTAAAAAAGGTTAGAAGTCTAGGACACCTTCCAGACTGGGGTTACCTTGACGTGGTGGAAGGCTTTTCAGTCATGTGATCATGATCATTATAAGCCCTGTACAAATGAAGAAAAAAATCTAATTGACATTAAAAAGTTCTTTTATTTTTTTGATACTGATTATTGAATGGTCTTGATAATCAGCTGAATCTTTTTCCGGATTGTCCATTTGCAGTTTTCCTCCTTTTCAGCAGTTAGGTAAGGTTAACAAGCAGGTATATAGGTTGACTAGATGTACTTAATGTCTAATTGAACCATCCAACACGACAGTACACAGTACCGTCATTAATTATGTTTTACCTCAGGGCATATCAGTGCTACAAAGTCATGCAGGTATATCATTAAGGGGACAGTAAACAACCATAATCTGAAGCTTTGCCTATCACTGATGATGGAGGAGAGAGAGGAGCTCTGTCTTGTAGAAAACACATCTTATCATGGGGAAAAGCGCCCCCATCAATCCTCAATCGCACAATTTGTAAGGTGAATGAACTACTTTGTATTGTATTTATACTTGCAGCAGATAACATATTCAGTCTATGTAAAATGCCTGGCCTTCCTGCACTCAATCATGTCGCATGACTGTCATGGTTAGATTACTAAAAGTAAGCTAAGCTCTTGGAAATATTTTTAACCTTAAAACAAACCCCTGCCAGACTGTTAAGTTAATACCTGGGAATACACGTTTGATTTGTACCCCCTCCTCAAAACAATAGAGTACGGTAAAATGCTTTACCTGGTATACAAATAGTTTAATCCTAAACATCCCAAAGTCCAGCGCTCAATGACAATGAGATCCCTGGCTAAACTCCAAGGAGTCTTACATCCCAATTTGTTTTCTACCTTGTTTTTGACACATTGACAATGTTTCTCAGATTTGCAGTAGAATAAGATTAAGTCATTGAGGGCTGAAATTGTCCCAATGACCTGCTTTTATTTCAAGGCTAATAAGCCATAAGCAAGACTATACGTGGTTGTCATATGACGCATACACATATCCTAGTGAAAAAAATCATATCACCATTTTAATCATTGGTTATCATTCACGAGAACGTCCGACTGCTAGTGATAATCACTTAGTCCCAGAACAAAAAACCGTATTCACCAAATGGTTTCGGGTGGTTCTCTACAATCGCTGCAAGTGTTGTAATGTTTCCCCTAAAACTCACTGCTGCAATGTGGCAAAAAACTTGAGCAATTTTGCACTGATTTACACGATGTGGAGCTCTGTGATAACCCCCTTTATTTCTTGAATATCATGCAACCATGGGAATCGTCAATAAACTAGAACGAACTTCATAGGAAAACAAACAAGGCATTCAAATCTATTATATGAATTCAAACAAGATACAGTAAACATGTCCCATAGAATCAGTTAAGCAAGGCCAAATTGTAGGTTTTTGCCGGGAAGAACTGTATAGCAATGTAAGACCTTGAGCTGGAAAACAGCCATAAAAGCCCCAATATGTAAACGAAACAGTGACATATTGAATAATTATCTTCTATAGAATTAATACAGAAGCATTATTACATGGCGGCCTTCTGCCAGATACAATGCTAAATAGAGCTTATCATAATTTTTCCTTTTGTGATAGACTCTGGTAAGGCTTATAAAACTGAGGGTGATAGACAGTAGCCTTAAGCATTTAATGTACACCTAACGGAATTTACTGTTGGATCTGACAAGATTTTTTTACACCCACTTAGACAATATTTCCTATTATGGGAAATCTGACAATATTCGAAGATACGGATCTAATTCCTTTAAAAAATTAGAATTTACAGTGTCGATGTAGGGAAATCATATACTTCCATGGAATGCTAAATAACGAGGTTAAAAGTTTTGCCCCTGCCATTAGCACCATTTAGGTGATAGCTTTTTTACTGGGTTTTTGCAAGTTACAAAAACTCTGATTGGTTGCTGGAGAATACAATGGCACATAGCACCATATCTTGTGCGTTGAATAAACCACAGTGGTATGATTTATAGGAGAGCTAAAGACTTCAATATATTAAGTCTGAATGTATTTTATGAAACAGACTCACCGACCATATACAAAGTTGCCTCTTTGGGTGGTGATCCATTAATGGGGGTATTAATATTAAAGGCACTATACCAAAACTAGGTTATTTTAAATTGACCATACTGGAACTAGAATCTTCCAAACCACCACTGTATCATTTTTTTTGTTGATCTGCTGTCCCCCTATTTCTTTAGATATCAATCTAACACCTTCAGCTGTCAATCAAGTTTCCTTGCGCTCAACACTATTCTTCTGTGAGGATTTTTACTGTAGCGTGAATTGTGACAGAGTTTTTGACAGTTGGAATGCTGGGGTATCTGTGTGCCCAGGCTTGACCGTTGGTTTGTGGTGGAAAAGTCAGGTCGGATGGAGTAGAAGTGCTTTACAAGAGTGAGCGGGGGATACTGCTCCTAAACAAATTGTGCTGGATTGGAGGCATCAGCAACACACGCAAATCATAGTAGTGCTACTGGTACATATATTCAATTATATATTAAGATGGGCAAGGTCTTTTTTTCAGCTATTTGGTCAATTTAAACATTCAAGATGTTGGTTAGATTTGGATCTACTGACTTCTCTAGTTTACTTCCTTATATCCCATCATAAATACAAACATAGAAAGATTTTATTTATTTTGGAGATACAGTCTGATAATAGGCTGGATGTTTAATTAAGTGACCCAGCTCCTAATATCCTTGTTGTGCCCAGATCCATAGCCATCTCTCATATCTTACATGCAGCACCGCAGGTTATTTTCTGTGAGTTTTACATTGAAGATGACACTACTTCATGGAGTTTGTGATTAATATAAATATATACATTGGAGCCATTACCAAACAAGACTTTAACTATGGATGCTTATTAGATGTGTGACTGGAATAGGTTCTATGGGCATGGTTTACTACTCAGGAAGAGGCAAGGTTCCTGGGAGCCTCCTCACCAGAAAACCCCTTGGATGAAGCCACAGATAGGGGCCCCATTCAAGTTGGGGAGAGGCAGCTAGGGTCTTTTCAGTTAAGGGGTGTGAATTAGGCATCATCTTAAAGTATGTGGAGTCAGGGCATTAGGTTGGACAGGGTTGGGGTTTATAAAAAAGGGTAGCTTTAGGCACAGGTCTTCCTGTCGGTCACACCTCCTCCCTCCCCCAACCCCATTTATATAATGATGTTTATACTTTTATGTCACTGTTTATTCAGCGTGGTATAAAGGTCGCCCCCCCCCCAAAATTTAATGGGTGGAGTTATTTTTGTATATAACCATTCCTGGGCTATTGTGTGGCAGGGAATAAATTAATCAGTTTTAATCGTTTATAATACAGTTATCAGTGAGGAATATTTTGTTTACTCTCTGACATACTGAAAAACATGTGGCCTTCCCACCATTTTATGTGTCAAGCAAAAGTTTTTTTCTTTATGGTATTACATGTGAGCTCTCCACGCTCCCATGGTTTAACCACTGATGGAATAATCACACAGTCATAGTTTGAGAGAAGAATGGAGCGATTACTCTTCCCGTGGGTGTCTAACACTCTATTAAGGGCATGTTGTGGTACCAAACTGGCTTGCATCTAACTGGCGAGTACCACACGCACCATTCTAGGCTAATCCAACAGTTACATACCAATCACATGAACCATGTAATGGAACATGACACCTGCATTTATGTTTGAGTAACAGAGCCATAAGAATCCTAGCAATGTATAATGCATGTGCATGACGATGATCCCAACATTGACATGTGGCGAACCTTTAGAGACCCAAATCCCCACTTGTACTTGCATAGGTGCCAACATTATATTTACCTGAATACAGAGTTTGTTAGGAAACAACTCAAACTGGACCAACCCAATACAGTGAAATGGATAGATGATAATTGCCTATTAAAACCTCGACAATTAACCACACTGAGTTTTGAATATCTAAAACATGACCATAACCCTAATTATTAGACGAGTTGATAATAAAACAGTGACCATTAACCCTACCTTATTAGACATGAGATTGAGATATACACACAGTGCCTTCATTAACCCTACCCTTATTAGACAGGAGTTTTGAGATCTAATAACAGTGACCATTAACCCACATTTTAACAGGAGTTTGAATCTAATACAGTGACCATTAACCTACATTATTAGACGGATGTGAGATCTAACAAGTGCCCAAAATTACCCTACATTATTAGACAGGAAGTTTGATATCTAATACAGTGACCATTACCTACATTAATTAGACATGAAGTTTGGAGATATAAAACAGTGACCCTTAACCCTACATTATTAGACAATAGATTGAGATATAAAACCGTGACTTAACCCTACATTATTGACAGAGTTGAGATCTAAAACAGCGTGACCAATTAACCCCTACATTAATGAGACAGGAGTTTGAGTATACACCAGTGACCATTAACCACTACATTATTAGACAGTAGTTTGAGATCTAATTACAGTGACCATTACCCCTACATTATTAACAGGGTTGAGACTAAACAGTGAACCATTAACCCTACATTATTAGACGAGTTTGAAGATATAAACAGTGACATTAACCCACAATTATTAGACCGGAGTTTGAGATATAAAACAGTGACCATTACCTACATTATTAGACAGGAGTTTGAGATCTAATAGCAGTGACCATTAACCCTTACATTATTAGACAGGAGTTTGAGATCTATACCATACAGTGACCATTAACCCACATTTAGACAGGAGTTTTGAGATATAAAACAGTGACCATTCACCCTACATTATTAGACAGGAGATTGAATTAAAACAGGACATAACCCTACATTATTAGAACAGGATTTTGAGATCTAAAACAGTGACCATTAACCCTACATTAATTAACAGGAGTTTGAGATATAAAACAGGGACCATTAACTAACCCTACATTATTGACAGGAGTTTGAGATCTAATACAGTGCCCACTTAACCCTACTTATTAGACCGGAGTTTTGAGATCTAATACAGTGACCATTAACCCTACATTATTGAGCAGAGTTTGAGCTATAAACCATTGAGCCATTACCCCTACATTATTAGACAGGATTTTGCGATATAAAACAGTACCATTAACCCTACTTATTAGACAGGAGGTTGAGATCTAATACAGTACCATTACCCTACCATTATTCAGAAAGGAGTTTTGAGATATAAAACAGTGACCATTAAACCTACTTAAGCCAGGATATTGAGATATAAAACGTGACCATTAACCCTACATTATTAGACAGGAGTTTGAGATATACAACAGTGACCAATTTTAACCCTACATATTAGACAGGAGTTTTTGAGATCTAATACAGTGACCACGTAACCCTACATTATAGACAGGATTTGGAGATCTACAACAGTGACCCATCTAACCCTACCTTATTAGACGGAGTTTGAATATAAAACAGTTGACCATTAACCCTACATTATTAGATAGGAGTTTGAGATCTAAACAGTGACCATTAACCCTACATTATTAGACATGAGATGAGATATAACATGACCATTCACCCACCTTATTAGATAGAGTTTGAGATCTAAACAGTGACCATTACCCACATTATTGGACATGAGTTTTTGTAGATATATAACAGGGACTAAGCCGAGCTGAATGTTTATGCACATGACCTCTCTCTGCTAACGGACAGCCACTACACCTTCTATCTGGCTTTCTGGTAACAAAACCCACAAGAGAGGGCTCCGAGTGCCATGGCCCCCGTCTGGCATGCCTGCCATAGGTTCGCCACCCCGCGTCGCCCGCCCCAGCTGACATAGAGTAAGTGGGTCAATCAGGGTAAAGTGTAGTTGTTGGGATCGACGATGGATGGAATGAAATTCACATGGGTTTACCCAGCTTAACCTGATCTCTTTGTAGATCCTTATTTTTCCCTTCACATTTCCTATGCTCACCTAATTTATTCAAAGATATTGTTTTCCCTTTTAGAAATCATCCAATAAATATTGAGTCACGCCTACTTCAATCTGACTATTAATTACGGCCCATAAAATGCCATGCTCATTAGACTGAATTCGTTTATTTCTGTGGTTTTCCAATTAAAGGGGCTTCAATAAAATTGCGATCCTGCATCATGAGTCTTTTCCCCTTAAGTGGCGCATTAGCTTTAGATAAACTGTTACAAACTGCAATTTCTAGCCTTGCTGTCAGCGTTTTATTTAGCAAATAAACTAGCCCTCTCCGCGGGTGCTGATCCCTGACAGAACCTTGTGATTGTCCACTTCCATTAGTAACCATAGAAATCATTTTATTTTTTCCCTCCATGAGGAAACTAAAGTCTAGTGTGCGAGTTTCAAAGGACCCCGAGCAGCTTCATTTTACTTGTTTGCTCTTTTCCCTCCCAAGCCTCCTTTGCTGCTGGTATCCCCTTCTCACTCAGTGACCACAATTGAATGATTGGAATAAATACACCTAAATACACATCAAAGTAATTGGTAACAGCCCACCTAGGACATTCTTAATTTTGTCCCTAAGGGGCCTTAAAGTTAGATTCCCAATGGGATCATTTTCATCAAACTCGATTCATTTTTTTGTAATTAACTTATTATTATTGTTATTAGATATTATATTCTTCAAGCTTATATGTTAAGGTTCGTCACAACGTGCGATCGCGGGTTGCCCTACACCGCGACACACGCTTGTACGCCGGGCAGATCCCAAACGAGTGGCCAATAAATTGCCTATACACATCCACTTAATCGTCCGAAATGGCCGTTCGTGACCCATCCATGTCAACTGACGGGTGTATGAACCTTAATTCTTATGGTTTTATTGTAGTAATCTCACTGCATTTAAATGTACCCTGTGGTCTATAAACAAATAGTGTTACAAAACATGCATTTTACCTTTAAAATGAACGCCGTGAGCACATTTCTAAATGCACTGTCAGTAATAGTGCTGACATGATATCACTTTCCCTGCTTCCAAAGTTTGAGTGACATCGCCTGCACTTCGGTTCCCTCCTTTATTTTATCCTGTGATGAGTGGTGTGGCACTACATTGCGGGCTTAAGCTTGTGCATTATATAATTATCATTTCACCTTTTCTCTAGCATGAGTTGAATAAAATAAGTTTCAGCAAGATTTAAAGGCTCATTGGACTTAAAGAACAAATTTCTACATTATCTAAGCACATCTTGTAAGCATTGTTAAAACACCATCACAAAAGACTTATATACTGCTGGCGTTCTTTAGGGGGGTCACTGGTGTAATTGTTTTAGTGATCATGGATGGCACAACATAATCTTCTGTTGATTTGAATGGGCTGTTACCATGTAATGCCTTTATTTAAAAACAGAAAACTGCTTATGTATACCAATGATTATATTAGTAGGATCTATTTGGATACTGTCTCATTAAACACATTCGTTTGTGTTAATCTCAGGTGCCCTACATCTATTAAATTTTATTACCCGACCGAGCTCTCACGCGATGTTCATGTCGATGCTGCCCGGAACCGCTTCTCCCAATCTTCCATTCGGCCGAAAATGCGATCGCAAAATCCCCATTCATTTTGCGATCGCCATGTCCGGTCCGAATGTACGATCGGAGAAGCGGTTCCGGCAGGATCGAAGACCATCGGGTTGAGCGCTCGGGCGGGTAGTACAATCTTATGATGTGGGGCACCTTAAGTCTCCATCACTCTAATCTCTGTATTTCCGTTATCTCTAGAACCAGAGCATCTGTTCTCTACAACCGATTTAATCCTATCCAGTGGTCTACCAGATCCTTCTTTAAACTATGACATCTCCGTACGAAAAAGAAGTAGATTCATCTTACATATACATCAAAATGAGGAATAGTTTCTACATAAAACACTGGTTACCCTTATTTGATGGCTAATAGGTTTACCTTATTGATAAATACTAGGTGAAAGCATGAATTAAAAATATTTAATCATATTAAATTGCAGAATAGACTTCCAACCCTTTTATAACCTCCTCGACCTCTATATTCTTTATGGTGCCCCCCTCCATAACGTTTACTTATAATCTTACCTGATGCCTCCTATCTCTTGCACATGGACAATAAGTATTGCTGCTATATAACATTACATCTTACCTATTACTTACTATCACAGGGTTTATTCAATAAAATTCTTAACATTAAAATGTGCTAATTTTGCTTCCAACCAATCAGATGTTATTTAACATTTGAACAATTAACATCTGATTGATTGGGGAAAATCAGCACCATTTTTAATGAGGAACTTTTTTATTGAATAACCTGTGTCTTCAAATTTAGTCTGTGAGGGTGTTTCTTTGGACTTGGATTAAACTGTATTTATATATATATAGATATATATATCTATATACAACCACAAAACAACCGCACACCAGGTCTTAACTGCAGATTCTTTATTAGCACATTGCAAATGCAAATTTGGATTTGCATAATAAAGAATCTGCAGTTCGACCGTGTGGCGGTGTTTTGCTGGTTGTATATATACTTATAGAAGGAGTTTTGCAGACTACTCATAACACCAGCACCATGCAGAACGACTTAAGAGGTGTCGGTGATCCTACTGATGACTATATTATATATATATAATATATTATCTATATATATATATCTATATCTATAGATGTAATAAATAAGAGATTATAGACTATAAACGAATGCCCTTGAGACTAATTTTTTGATTTCTTGTGTCAATGATTTTGCAAAAACTTCTAAACAGATCAAATGCATTTAAACCTTATCTTGTCACCATCTGCAAATCTCAGTGAACATCGCAGATAAATCAGTGTCCAGGTCGGAGGGATGTTTCAGTTTTTCTTTCTCTTTTCATGACATTTATTGAATTAAGTTTGTAGCAAAATGTTCCCACCCCTCACACATCATCTTTCATGTAGAAATCTAACTATCAGGGTTATTCAATAAAAGTTCTTATCATTAAAAATGGTGCTGATTTTCCCCAATCAATCAGATGTTAATTTTCAAATTTTCAAATGTTAAATAACATCTGATTGGTTGGAGCAAAATTAGCACCATTTTTAATGATAAGAACTTTTATTGAATAACCCTGATAGTCTAAGACCGACCCCCTTCGGTGACGGATTTGGTTTCCATGTCCCCACTACCAGTCCCGTTGGTGCCACATTGAAGGTAATACTAATTTTGCTGCCATTTCGATCCCCCTCAGCGATCGTTCCTGGCCATCAGATGGTCTAACCCCTATCCCCATTATCATTTGAAGGCGATATTACGTACGGCCTGGGGTACTGTACTTTCAAAAACCGAATAATTCGGTACACAATCGTGTAGGATTGGAGCCGCAACAGAGGCTCTTCCTTCGGTTTTTCTGAAATAAGGGTGCCGCAGGCTCGGTAGGTGGCGTTCTAATTGCTTACGAGGTACATATCGCACCTGAATTGCCATTAATTGATTATCTATTTCCAGGTGTTCGCCACCTTCGTTTGCTAGTGGGACACTCATACCTATTCTGGGGCTGCAAGAGCGCGACCACCCGGAGGAAGGCACCACCTGGGATTCCGACGGCTTCTCTTTATTGGAAAGGGGTTCGGGGTTTATGTTGGAGCCAGTGCTGCTGGAGGTGTGAACATTAGCAGAGCGGACCAGGGCCCATGGTATTAGTTATACATGCACCGGGAATGACCTCGGTAAACATCGTTTGTCCGACCTGACTATTCTTATGAAAGGCTGATTGCAGCGTTTTCGGCAATTCCTTCAGGCAGTCGATTATGTAGTGGGTCAGAGGTGGTTCCCCGGGTTGCACTGCAAGGGGCAAAAGATCAGGGTGCAGTGGGAAGGCTAGGAGGGTTCTCACTACCATAACTCCATGTTCGTTGGCGATCCCAAGGGGGTGTAGTGGGTCCGACATCGCCAGTTGGAGGGCGAAATAGGGCCTGATGAGGCAAGGGAAAATGAGTGCATCTGAACGTATCGGGCTCGAGATCTTTTTAAAAAACGGTTTGGAGACGTAGTTGAACAGCCCTATATTTGTGGGTGGCCGGACGGAGTTCCCGTGTAGACTACATCAACTCCTGGTGGCGGGTGGCATCCTTGCGAGTTTATGTGGAGATCCGTTACATGCCCTCTGGGGATCCAGAGGCTTGGCATTTCAGCAATGGCTACGGCTAGTTGGGTCTTTTATATCTAATATGTAATATGCGAAGGATGCAAATTTATAAGTTGGCTATTTAATTGATCACCCTGATTTTTTACAATGTGTCCAATAAGCGTGGCCATTTATTTCACCTCACACCCAAAGGTGTGTGTCTGCCTGTTTTTCATTTTAAGTTATCTATGGTTTAAAGAAAAGTGGTTTCTCAGTTAATTGTCCTCCCGAGTATCACAACAGTCTGTTAAGCCTACTTCCGACCGCCGACACTAGTTAGGGCCGGAGCGTCTGACCTGGGGCGCCGCCCCGCGAGGATGGCGTGGGAGTTGTAGTGCGGCGTTCCGGTCCCGCCCCTCCCCATCCTCTCTTCTTGGTAAATGATTGTGCTGGTATCAGCCGCGCGCAGCGGCGTGACGTCATGACGTCGCGAAGCTCCTCTCGGATTGGCCGCGGCTTATCTCGCTAGAGCCGCCAAGGACACTTTGAGCGCCGACGTCATCAGCGGCGTCATCAGTTTATAAAAGGGGCTGGACACGGGCTGCAGTCGCCATTTTGTAGAAATTTGTCTAACAGGATGATAAGCTCCCCACCCTCCCTCCCTATTATTTTGTATAGTTGGGTTTAAGTTGGAAAACGGAAATTTTGTTGGAGTCACAGGGCGGGGGGGGATCCTTGCAGAGTTATGTGGAGCCGTTACATGCCTCGCTGGGGATCCAGAGGCTTGGCATTCAGCAATGGCTACGGCTAGTGGGGTTTTATATCTAATTAATATGCAGGATGCCAATTTATAAGTTGGCTAATTTAATTTTTGATCACATGATTGGTACAAATGTGTCAATAAAGCTGTGGCCATTATTTTCATCACCTCAAAAGGATTGTGTGCGTCTGGCCTGTTCCTTTGGTACAGTTAATCCTATGGTTTAAAGGAAAATGGGTTTCTCTAATTTATTGAGTCATCCGAGGTATCGCACAGGTCTTTATATTTCTCTAGTGTTTCCTCTATGTTCGCTATACTACCATGACACGAATAGCCTGTCAGTTAATGAGGGTTTTTACTGCTGCTCTTCATTCTTATTATTCAGATAATCATTTTGATGACTCACCAGACTGTAGTATTTCTACATAAGATAGGATGTGTGAGTGGGGTGGCCATTTGTGCTACAAACTTAATTCAATAAATGTCATAAAAGAAAGAGAAAAACTGAAACGCCTCCCTCGACCCTGGGACACTGATTATCTGCGATTTTCACTGAGATTTGCAGATGGTGACAGATAAGGTTTTAAATGCATTTGATCTGTTTTAAAGTTTTTGCAAAATCATTGACACAAGATCAAAAATTAGTCTCAAGGGCATTCTGTTTATATCTACTATCTCTTATTTATCATCTATATATATATATATATATAATATTTTTATATATATATAATATAATAGTTCATCATAGGATCCCACCGCACACCCTCTTAAGTCGTTAGGACTGGCTGTTGCTGGTGTTATGGAGTAGGTCTGCAAAACTCCTTCATATATATCTATACCACCAGCAAAACAAACAAAACCGCACACGGTCGTAACTGCAGATTCTTTATTAGCAAATGCAAATTTGCATGTTCAATGTGCTAATAAGAATCTGCAGTTAGACCTGTGTGCGTTGTTTTGTGGTTGTATATATATATATATATATATAATATACAGTTTAATCCAAAGTCCAAGAAACACCTCTCACGACTAATTTGAAGACACAGGTTATTCAATAAAATTCTGATTATCATTAAAAATGGTGCTGATTATTCCCCAATCAACAGATGTTAATTTCAAATCTTAAATAACATCTGATTGGGTTGTAGCAAAATTAGCACCATTTTTAATGATAAGAACTTTTATTGAATAACCCTGATAGTCTAAGTAATAGGTAAGATGTAATGTATATAGCAAGCAATACTTATTCGTCCAGTGCAGAGATAGGAGGCATCAGGTAAGATTATAAGTATAACGTATGGAGGGGGCACCATAAAGAATATAGATGTCTAGGAGTTATAAAGGGTTGGAAGTCTATTCTGCACTTTATATATGATTAAATATTTTTAATTCATGCTTTCACCTAGTATTTATCAATAAAGGGTTTTATGTAGAAACTATTCCTCATTTTTGATGTCATATGTAAGATGAATCTACCTTTCTATGGGGCTTAAAGGGCATGTCCACCCCAAAATTTAACTTTTGATATGTGGCAGGGCATGCTCCCCCAGCCCCAACCGCATTAATATAATTGTTAGAAAGTCCCCCGAATGTACTTCCCCTGCCCTCTCTCCTCCGCCGCAGTGTTCAGGCCTCTTCTTGCATGGAATTGAAAGCAGGGGCGGGACCGGCAGCCGCGTCCTGTGATTGGCTTGCTGAGAGGCAGGGAGGGCTGCACTGAGCATGCTCTAACCTTGATGAGGTTGAGGAAGTCTCAGGAACAGCATGAGTCACACACTGCTCCTACACAGCAGTTTCCTGGACTTTGGAGGGGCACAGCAGGGGAACTATTTGAGCAGGAAGTAAGGTAAGGATTGTTTTAAACTACTTGATGTGGCCAGTAGGGGGTTAAATTTTAGTTTTGGGGTGGGAATGCCCTTTAAGGTGCCCATACATCTATAAGATTTTACTTACCCGACCGAGGCTCACCCGATGTTCCTTCGTCCTGCCGGAACCGCTCTCCGATACATTCTCGACCGACATGCGATCGCAAAATGAATGGGATTTTGCGATCGCATTTCGGCCGAATGTAAGATTGGGAGAAGCGGTTCCGGCAGCATCGATGAACATCACGTGAGCGCTCGGTCGGGTAAGTAAAATCTTCTAGATGTATGGGCACCTTTAGATTAACACAAACTGAATGTGTTTACATGAGCAGTATCAATATGATCCTACTAATATAACATGGTATACATAAGCAGTTTTCTGTGTTTAAATAAAGGTCATTTACATTTTAACAGCCATTCAAATCAACAGAAGATTATGTGTGCCATACATATCACTAAACATTACCCAGATGACCCCCCTAAAGAGCCAGCAGTATAATACGTCTTTTGTAATGGTGTATTTGACAATGTTACAAGATGTGCTTAGATAATGTAGAAATTTGTTCTTTAAGTCCAATGAGCCTTTAAATTCTGCTGAAACTTATTTTATTCCACTCATGCTAGAGAAAGGTGAAATGATAATATAATAATGCACAATCTAAGCCCAGCAATGTAGTGCCATCACTCATCACAGGTAAATAAAGAGAGGAACAGAAAGTGCAGGCGATGTCACTCAAACATTTGGAAGCAGGAAGTGATATCATGTCAGCACTATTACTGACAGGTTGCATTTAGAAATGTGCTCCAGGGTTCATTTTAAAGGTAAAACTGCATGTTTTTAACACTAATTTGTTTATAGACCACAGGTACCCTTTAAATGCAGTAGAGATTACTACCAATAAACCATAAGAATTAAGGTTCATACACACGTTCAGTTGCAGGATGTGTACGAACGGCCATTTCGGACGATAATTGGCCTGTGTATAGGCACTTTATTGGCCACTCGTTTGGAGATCTGCCCGGCGTACAAATCGTGTGTCGCGGGTCGGCACCCGCGATCGCACGTGTGTACGAACCTTAACAATAAGCTGAAGAATATAAGTATAATAATACAATAATAATATATTTTAATATAAAAACGTGAATCGAGTTTGATGTAAAATGATCCATTGGGAATCTAACTTTAATGCACCTTAGGGACAAAATTAAGATATGTCCTAGGTGGGTCCTGGGTTATCCAATTACTTTGATGTGTATTTAGTGTATTTATTCCAATCATTCAATTGTGTCACTGAGAAGGTGCTACCAGCAGCAAAGGAGCTTGGGAGGAAAAGAGCAACAAGTAAAATGAAAGCTGCTCGGGTCCTTTTGAAACTCGCACACTAGACTTTAGTTTTCCTTTCATGGGGGAAAAATAAAATGATTTCTATGGTTACTAATTGAAGTGGACAATCACCAGTCTCTGTCAGGGATCAGCACCCCGCGGAGGGCTAGTTTATTCTAAATAAAAGCTGACAGCAATGCTAGAAATTGCAGTTTTGTAACAGATTTATCTTAAAGCTAAGTGCGCCACTTAAGAGGAAAGACTCGAGGATGCAGGATGCATTTAATTTCCCTTAATGTGGGAAAACACAGAAATAAAAGAATTCAGTATAATGAGCATGGCAGTTTATGGGCCGTATTAATAGTCAGATTGAAGTAGGCGTGACTCAATATTTATTGGATGATTTCTAAAAGGGAAACAATTATCTTTGAATAAATTATGTTGAGCACTAGGAAATGTGAAGGGAAAAATAAGGATCTACAAAGAGAGCAGGATTAAGCTGGGTACACCCATGTGAATGTCATTCCATCCATTCAGTCGATTCCAACAACTACACTTTACCCTGATTGACCCACCTATACTCTATGTCAGCGGTGGCGACCTATGGCAGGCATGCCAGACGTGGGCCATGGCACTCGGAGCCCTCTCTGTGGGTTTGTTACCAGAAAGCCAGATAGAAGTGTAGTGGCTGTCCGTAGCAGAGAGAGGTCATGTGCTATAACATTCAGCTCTGCTTAGTCCCTGTTATGATCTCAAACTCCGTCCAATAATGTAGGGTTATGGTCACTGTTTTAGATCTCAAACTCCTATAATAATGTAGGGTATGGTCACTGTTTTATATCTCAACTCCTGTCTAATAATGTAGGGTAATGGTCACGTAAGATCTCAAATCCTGTCTAATAATGTAGGGTAATGGTCACTGTTTTAGATCTCAAACTCCTGTCTAATAATGTAGGGTTAATGGTCACTGTTAGATCTCAAACTCCTGTCTAATATGTAGGGTTAATGGTCACTGTTTTAGATCTCAAACTCCTGTCTAATAATGTAGGGTTAATGGTCACTGTTAGATCTCAAACTCTGTCTAATAATGTAGGGTTAATGGTCACTGTTTTAATCTCAAACTCCTTTAATAATGTAGGGTTAATGGGCACTGTATTAGATCTCAACTCTGTCTAATAAGTAGGGTTAATGGTCATGTTTTAGATCTATAAACTCCTGTCTAATAATGTAGGGTAATGGTCACTGTTTTATCTCAAACTCTGTCTAATAATGTAGGGTTAATGGTCACTGTATTAGATCTCAAACTCCTGTCTAATAATGTAGGGTTAATGGTCACTGTTTAGATCTCAAACTCCGTCTAATAATGTAGGGTTAATGGTCACTGTATTAGATCTCAAACTCGTCTATAATGTAGGGTTAATGGTCACTGTTTTAGATCTCAAACTCCTGTCTAATAATGTAGGGTTAATGGCACTGTATTAGATCTCAAACTCCGTCTAATAATGTAGGGTTAATGGTCACTGTTTAGATCTCAAACTCCTGTCTAATAATGTAGGGTTAATGGTCACTGTAGATCTCAAACTCCTGTCTAATAATGTAGGGTTAATGGTCACTTTTAGATCTCAAAATCCTGTCTAATAATGTAGGGTAATGGTCACTGTTTTATATCTCAAACTCCTGTCTAATAATGTAGGGTAATGGTCACGTTTTATATCTCAACTCCTGGTAATAATGTAGGGTTAATGGTCACTGTTTAGATCTCAAACTCCTGTCTAATAATGTAGGGTTAATGTCACTGTTTTATATCTCAATCTCTGTCTAATATGTAGGGTTAATGGTCACTGTTTAGATCTCAAACTCCTGTCTAATAAGAGGGTTAATGGTCACTGTTTATATCTCAAACTCCTGTCTAATAATGTAGGGTTAATGGTCACTGTATTAGATCTCAAACTCCTGTCTAATAATGTAGGGTTAATGGTCACTGTTTTATATCTCAAACTCTGTCTAATAATGTAGGGTTAATGGTCACGTTTTATATCTCAAACTCCGTCTAATAATGTAGGGTTAATGGTCACTGTATTAGATCCAAACTCCTGTCTAATAATGTAGGGTTAATGGTCACTGTATTAGATCTCAAACTCCTGTCTAATAATGTAGGGTTAATGGTCACTGTTTTAATCTCAAACTCCTGTCTAATATGTAGGGTAATGGTCACTGTTTATATCTCAACTCCTGTGCTAATAATGTAGGGTTAATGTCACTGTTTTATATCTCATCTCCTGTCTATAATGTAGGGTTAATGGTCACTGTTTATATCTCAAACTCCTGTCTAATAATGTAGGGTTAATGGTCACGTATTAGATCTCAAACTCCTGTCTAATAATGTAGGGTTAATGGTCACTGTATTAGATCTCAAACTCCTGTCTAATAATGTAGGGTTAATGGTCACTGTTTTAGATCTCAAAAACTCCTGTCTAATAATGTAGGGTTAATGGTCACTGTATTAGATCTCAAACTCCTGTCTAATATGTAGGGTTTATGGTCACGTATAGATCTCAAACTCCTGTCTAATAATGTAGGGTAATGGTCACTGTTATAATCTTAAACTCCTGTCTAATAATGTAGGGTTAATGTGCACTGGTTTTATATCTCAAAACTCCTGTCTAATAATGTAGGGTTAATGGTCACGTTTTAGATCTCAAACTCCTGTCTAATAATGTAGGTTAATGGTCACGATTAGATCTCAAACTCCTGTCTAATAATGTAGGGTAATGGTCACTGTGATTAGATCTTAAACTCCTTGTCTAATAAGTAGGGTTAATGTCACTGTTTTATATCTCAAACTCCTGTCTAATAATGTAGGGTTAAGGTCACTGTTATATTCAAATCCTGTCTAATAATGTAGGGTTAATGGTCACTGTTTTATATCTCAATCTCCTGTCTAATAATGTAGGGTTAATGGTCACTGTTTTAGATATCAAACTCCTGTGTGGTAATGTAGAGGTTAATAGGCAATCTATCATCTATTCCATCTACTGTATTGGTTTGTGTCCATTTGAGTTGTTTTTCCTAAAAACTCTGTATTCAGGTTAAATTATAATGTTGGCACTATGCAATAAAAAGTGGGGATTTGGGTCTCCTAAAGGTTCGCCATCACTGCTCAATGTGGTATCAGTCATTCACATGCATATACATTGCTAGGATTCTTATTGGCTCTGTTTACTCAAACATAAACTGCAGATGTAATGTTCATTACATGGTTCATTGTGATTGGTCATGTAACTGTTGGATTAGCCTATAATTGTGCGTGTGTGTACTCGCCATTAGATGCAAGCAGTGGTACCACACAGGCTCCTTAATAGAGTGTAGACACCCACGGGAAGAGTAATAGCTCAATTCTCTCTCAACCTCTGACTGTGATTATTCCATCAGTGGTTATAACCATGGGAGCGTGGAGAGCCACATGCTAATACCATAAAGAAAAACACTTGACACATAAACTTGGTGGGAAGGCCACATGTTTATTCAGTAGTCAGAGATTAACCACATATTCCTCACTTTATAACTGTATAACTATTAAAACTGATTAATATTATTCCCTGCCACAATAGCCCAGGAATGGTTATATACAAAAATAACTCCACCCATATGGGCGACCTTATACCCCCCTGAATAAACAGTGACATAAAAGTATAAACAATCATTATAAATGGGGTTGGGGGAGGGAGAGTGTGACCGACAGGAAGACCCTTAGTGCCTAAAGCTCCCCTTTTTTATAAACACCAACTCCTGTCCAACCTAACTGCCCTGACTCCCACCAATCCCTAAGCTGCATGCCTAATTCAAACCCCTAACCTGAAACTGACCCTAGCTGCCTCTCCAACTTTAATGGGGCCCCTATCTGTGCTTCATCCACAGGGGTTTTCTGGGAGGAGGCTCCCAGGAACCCCTGCTCTCCTGGTAGTTAAACCCCTGCCCATAAGACCTATTTCCAGTCACACATCTAATAAGCATCCATATTAAAGTCTTGTTTGGTAATGCTCCAATGTATTATATTTATATTAATAACAAACTTCCATGAAGTATGTTTCATCTTCAATGTAAAAATCAACAGAAAATAACCCTGCGGTGCATTAAGATATGATAGATGGCTATGGATCTTGGGCACAACAAAGGATATTAGGATCTCTGGGTCACTTAATAACATCCATGCCTATTATCAGACTGTATTCTCCAAATAAATAAAATCTTTCTATGTTTGTATTTATGATGGGATATAAAGGAAGTAAACTAGAGAAGCTCAGTAGATCCAAATCTTAACCAACATCTCTGAATGTTAAATTGACAATATGCTGAAAAAAATGACTTTGCCTCATCTTAATCTATAATTGAATATATGTAAGTAGCACATACTATGATTTGCGTGTGTTGCTGCATGCCTCCAATCCAGCACACATTTTGTTTAGGAGCAGTATCCCCCCTCCCTCTTTTAACCACTCCTACTTCCATCCGACCTGACTTTTCCCCCACAAACCAACTGTCAAGCCTGCACACAGCATACAGCATTCCAACTGTCAAAACTCTGTCACCATTCCAGCTACAGTAAAAATCCTCACAGAAGAATAGTTTTTGAGAGCAAGGAACTTGATTGACAGCTGAAGTTTTAGATTGATATCTAAAGAAATAGGGGGCAGATCAACAAAAAAAAATGATACAGTGGTGGTTTGGAAGAATTATAGTTTCCAGTTATGGTCAATTTAAAATAACCTATTTTTCGGTATAGATGCCCTTTAATATTAAAACCCCCTTAATGGATCACACCCAAAGAGCAACTTTGTATATGGTCGGTGAGTCTGTTTCATAAAATACATTCAGACTTAATTATATTGAAGCTTTAGCTCTCCTATAAATCATACCACCTGTGGCTTTATTTCAAAGCACAAAGATATGGTGCTAGTGCCATTGTAATTCTCCAGCAACCAATCAGATGTTTTTTAACTGCAAAAACCCAGTAAAAAGCTATCACCTAAATGGTTGCTTAATAGCAGGGGCAAACTTTTTAACCTCTTTATTTCATCCATTCCATGGAGTATATCCGATTCCCCTACATCAACACTGTAAATTCTAATTTTTTTAAAGAATTATATCCGTATATTCTAATATTTGTCAAGATTTACCATAATAGAAATATTTGTCTAAGTGGGTGTAAAAATCTTGTCAATCTCAACAGTAAATCCCGTTAGGTGCTACATTAATTGCTTTAAGGCTACTGTCTATCACCCTCCAGTTTTATAAGCCTTACCAGAGTCTATCACAAAAGGAAAATTATGATAAGCTTCATTAGCATTGTATCTGGCAAGAAAGGCTGCCATGTAATAATGCTTCTTTATTAATTCTTATAGAAAGATAATTATTAATATTTCACTTGTTTCGTTTACAATATTGGGATTTTATGGCTGTTTTCCAGCTCAAGGTCTTACATTTGCATAAGTATCTTCCCGCAACAACCTACAATTTGGCCTTGCTTACTGTATTTATGGGAAATGTTTACTGTATCTTGTTTGAATTCATATAATAGATTTGAATGCCTTGTTTTGTTTTCCTATGAAGTTCTGTCTAGGTTATACGATTTCCCATGGTGCATGATATTCAAGAAATAAAGGGGGTTATTCACAGAGCTCCACAATCGTGTAAATCAGTGCAAATTGCTCAAGTTTTTGCCAACATTGCAGCAGTTTAGGGGCAACATTACAACACTTGCAGCGAATTGTAGAGAACCACCCGCAAACCATTTGGTGAATACGGTGTTCGGGCTAAGTGATTTTATCACTAGCATTAAGAACTTTCTGTGAATGATCCCCAATGATTAAAATGGTGATCTGATTTTTTCACTAGTCATACTGTGTATGCTTCCTATGCAACACTTATATTCTTGTATTATGGCTATTAGCCTTGGAAATAAAGCATGTTCATTGGGAAATTTCAGCCCTCAATGCTAATCTTATCTACTGCAAATCTGAGAACATGTAATGTGTCAAAACAAGGTAGAAACACATTGGGATGAAGACTCCCTTGGAGTTTAGCCATGGATCTTCATTGTCATTGAGCTGCTGTGACTTTGGGCTGTTAGATTAAACTATTTGTATACCAGGTAAAGCATTTTACCGTACAGTTTTGAGGAGGGGGTACAAATCACACGTGTATTCCCAGGTATTAACATTAACAGTCTGGCAGGTTTTGTTTTAAGGTAAAATATTTCCAAGCAGCTTAGCTTAACTTTAGTAATCTAACATGACAGTCCTGCTACACTGATTGAGTGCAGGAAGGCCAGAATTTTACATAGACTGAATATGTTATCTGCTGCATATTTTATAAATACAATTACAAAAGTATTTCATTCACCTACAAATTTGTGCGATTGAGGATCTTGATGCTTTTCCCCAGATCAGATTCTACAAGACAGAGCTCCTCTCTCCTCCATCCTGATAGGCAAAGCTTCAGATTACTGGTTTTTACTGTCCCCTTAATGATATACCTGTCATGACTTTGTAGCATCCTGATATGCCCTGGTAAAAACATATTAACTGTACTGTACTGTGTACTGTAGTGTTGGAGGTTCAATTAAGACATACGTACATCTAGTCCAACCTATATACCCTGCTTGTTAACCTTACCTAACTGCTGAAAAGGAGGAAAAATGCAAATGACAATCCGAAAAGATCCCTGGATTATCAAGGACTATCAATAATCAGTTATTCAATAAAAATAAAAAGAACTTTTTAATGTTCAATAGATTTTTCTTAATTTTGTACAGTTATTATTAATGATCATGATCACATGAATGAAAAGCCTTCCAACCACGTCAAGGTAACCCCAGTCTGGAAGGTCCTAACTTCTAACCTTTTTTACTTTTATTATGATTAGCAAACTTTTGCATTCCTCATACTTGCCCACCAGATCAATATAGCAGGCTTTCTTACCCCCAGCCTATGCCTTTAATATAAAGCACTAGATGGATGGCTTCTTCCCTCATTTTTAAAAAGCCAAAGGGCTTTACACGATCCCACGATGCAATACCAGACGTACTCTTGTTTATGTCTAGTATTGTATCACGGGATCTCACTAACAAAAGTAACACCGAAATGTTATCTTGAATCTCCTATGTATTTGTTTTAAAATCCCGAATTGTCCCCTTTGTATTTCTGTATTCTTATCTTAATTGATCTACTGGTTTGTCCAATGTAGACCATTCCACAAGGACATTTAAGTGTGTACACCACATTCTTTGTGTCACAATTCGCTACATGTTTTATTGGTATGCTGTGTCCTTTAGTTGGATGATTGACCTCATCCCCTTAATAATGGAACCACAGCAATTACAGCCTTACACAGAAACGGGGAGTATCCCCAACACGGAAGTAGGCAACCGGACTCCTTGTCGATGAGTAAAAACCAATGCTTTATTTTAGCACATTAAAAACATACAATGCGGAGTCTAGAACTTCTAGATCTAGCTAGGAGACACACACACCAAGCTCCGCCCTATGCGTTTCGTGGAACAGTTTCCACTTCCTCAGGGGCTCAAAGGGCGTATCCCTCTAGATAATATATATACAGCCAGTTATTAACCCCTTTATAGGCTAATCCAATTAAAACACCCTTAAGAACATAACATAATATACCAACAATACATATTGGACAAAATCTAAACACTCAATGAGATATAAACCGTATATCCTACATAGTGGTGGTGATATACATATGCTCTTATAATTATAATAGTTGTAACACCACGTGAAACAGACCTAACGTACAAATATTATATTATACTATAAACATAACAATACATCAACTTAGAGTTGAACAGTGCAACAGATTATAACACAAATTACTATAGTTACACATAGAAGAGGAGTTGTTCATGATGGATACATCAGTACAAGATTTTAGATATTTAGTTGCAAAAGCAACTTAGTTCAAAGTCCCTATTCAGGCCATGGGGAACAACCGTATCTAAGGAATGGATCCAAAAGGCTTCTTTTTTGAGAAGACTACGTTCCCTATCTCCCTTCCTAATATTTAAGGGACATGGTCTATGATTTGAAAAGATACCTCCAATTTTCCTTCATGATAATCCATAACATGGGCAGAAATGGCTGTATCAAACACCCCTTTTAAGGTAGCATTTATATGCTCAGCTATTCTTTTATAAGCCGGCCTAATTGTTTTGCCGACGTATTGTTTGCTGCAGATACAAGCCGCCAGATATATTATATAAGACGATCTGCAATTCAAATGCCTGTTAATAGAAAACACCCTCTCACCCCGACTGTAAATGTTTTAGACGTCTTGATATATTTACACATATTACATCGTAATTGTCCACATTTGTAGCATCCCTTGTAGTTGAGCCATGTGGGGGTGGGTTTCCTAACGGTATTATCTTTAAACAGACTGGGGGAAGCCATTGATTCTATGGTAAGTCACTTTCTGTATATTATCTTAGGATAGGGAGGAAGGATATGCTTCAAAACTGGATCCATTCGTAAAACAGACCAATGCTTGTGTAATATCCCACGGATCCTGTCACTGTCTCTGCTAAAAGCTGTGATAAAGTTTGGACTGGAATCGTCCAGAGAGTTTGTTGTCTTCCATTTAATATTATTCTTACTTCAGCCCATACATTACAGCCCATACATTACAGCCCATACATGGAAATATTCCCTTTCGTTTGCTGTTACTCACCCCTTTCATAGCTTTTGTGGATATAAAAATGACCACATTTGCAGGGAGATTTAATAAAAGTTCTTAATGTTAAAAATGGTAATAAGTTTGCCCCAACCAATCAGATGTTAGCTTTCAAATAATACATAGAATCTGATTGGTTGGAGCAAAATTAGCACCATTTTTAACGATAAGAATTTTTATTAAATCTCCCTGCAAATGTGGTCATTTGTGGCCCGACACATGTTGCTAATAAAGTCACTTGCAGGCACTAAAGCTGCGTAGTGTTCCTACATACTGAAATTTAGTTGACTCTAGCTGCTGGGAACGGAGCAGAGGAGGGTGGAAAAATATGTTGTGTTTTATATTAAAAATGTTTTATTATTGTTTAATGAGTTGCTTGTAGCAGGTCTAGTTGGAGACCTTTAAATCCCCACTTAGTTGCTTGGTTTACACATTAAACATAATTGACCCACCAAAAGTTTTTTGCCAAAGGTTTAAAGAAAACCCAGCGAGCTCTTCATCCTGGACATGGTCAAACTAAAGTATTATCTATCTATATAGATATAGAGATATAAATATAGACTATTCCAGTTGTATTAAGTTATACCAAAGCTAGCATAATAGGTTAAACCGAAGCTAGCATAATAGGTTATACCAAAGCTAGCATATTAGGTTATACCGAAGCTAGCATATTAGGTTAAACCGAAGCTAGCATAATAGGTTATACAGAAGCTAGCATATTAGGTTATACAGAAGCTAGCATATTAGGTCATACCGAAGCTAGCATATTAGGTCATACCGAAGCTAGCATATTAGGTCATACCGAAGCTAGCATATTAGGTCATTCTGAAGCTAGCATATTAGGTTATACCCAAGCTAGCATATTAGGTCATACTGAAGCTAGCATATAAGGTTTAAAGAAAACCCAGTGAGGTCTCTCTCCCAGACATGGTCAATGTAATGTATGATCTATCTATATAGACATATAAATATAGACTATCCCAGTTGGATACAGTCATACCGAAGCTAGCATATTAGGTTATACCGAAGCTAGCATATTAGGTTATATCGAAGCTAGTATATTAGGTTATACCAAAGCTAGCATATTTGGTTATACAGAAGCTAATGAACAAAGTAACTTGTTTGGAGCAGGCCTCCTCGACAGACATCAATCAGGAGACGTGAAGTCAGCAGCTATACATAAAACTTAGCTTTTAATAGTGAAGATTAAAAAACATACAGAAGGTAGCATATTAGGTCACACCGAAGCTAGCATATAAGGTTTAAAGAAAACCTAGTAAACTCTCTATCCCAGACATGGTCAATGTAAAGTATTATTTATCTATATAGATATAGAGATTTAAATATAGACTCTCCCAGTCGGATACAGTCATACCGAAGCTAGCATAGTAGGTTATACCGAAGCTAGCATATAAGGTTTAAAGAAAACCTAGTAAACTCTCTATCCCAGACATGGTCAATGTAAAGTATTATTTATCTATATAGATATAGAGATATAAATATAGACTATTCCAGTCGGATACAGTCATACCGAAGCTAGCATATTAATCTCTTGTAATCTCCCTCGTAAAGTGTAGCAGGACTGTCATGTTAGTTTTACCAAAGCCAAGTTTAGCTACTGGGAAATATTTTGCCTTAAGTCAAAACCTGCCAGTCTGGCAATGTTTATACCTGGGAATCCACACGTGACCTATGGTCTAGAACTGGGATAACTCCCTCTGCACCACTGGGCCTTACTGACACTCGAAAATCTTTGCTTTTAGCACAGAGTAAAGAGCTTTGTTCTCCAACACAGCAGCCCAGATGTTTCTGCTCAGATATTAAAGTCATTAATTACTTTATGGTCACTGTTGTGTCAGACCATTGCTTGGAAAGGAATAAAACTGCCAGGACTGATTCATTGGAGCCCCAAGCTAACACACCAGAAGTGTGACATTTTACTAAAATTAAATATCCAGCGCTGTAAAGACAAGTGTCAGTTTATCGGAACCATTCATCATTTTTATAGCTTTGTTTTAATCTGCATCTCTCTCTCTATGGCTGTGGCTGTGTTAGACGCCCTTCGCCTTCCCTAATTTTACCCTCTGTCATTTCATTATCTTATTGCTACTGCGTATTCCAGCACAACAGTTAATATTTATTCTGGATCCTTGATCATTTTTATAATCAAGTTTTCCCTTCAGATTCTGTAAAACAACAACTGACTCTGCTCTTAGCAGGTGTCGTAAAGGCAAAGAAATAAGGGACCTGTTTAGATTTTATGGAATGGGAGCATGTACAGATTTAATTCCCATCAGACAAACTACTGATCAGTAATAAATCTTAATCGCTCCCATGTGAACACTGCCTTATACACTTACACCTAATGTCCAATCACATTTTCCATGATCAGCTTTTGGAAATGTGTAATACAGATACTCTGTCCATCTGTACTTACTATCGAACACTGGTCTACGCATCTAATGCAGTCACCCATTCAGGGGGAAAACCTTATCTGATGATTATTCTAAATAATAATGAAAAATATTTTCAAATAATTTAAAGGGCATATCCACCTCCAAAACTAAAATTTAACCCCCTACTGGCCCCACTGTGCAGTTCCTTATCTTACATCTCTGCAGTGACTGTCATTGTACATGGCAGACAGTGCTGTTTTGACACCTTACTCTGGGCGTTCCTATAACACTCTTAGCCACTATCCAATCACGCCCTTAACACTTGGTTGTGATATGCTAATTGGGATTTTCCAGGGTACATAATTGCCACAGATTCTTGTACAAGTCATTCTGAATTGAGAAAGCCAGTCGGATGACTAGTGAAACATCTTCAAGAACTAAACTTCAAGTCCAGTTGATCTAATTGAATACAACAGATATACCATGACTTGGATGAATGAGAACCTTCACAAGCATATTTCTTTCAAAAGGTTTCTGCCTCCTCCTTGTCCTCCAGGAGGAATTGTGACATGCACAGAGGAGCCCTTTCCCCCCTCCCTACCACCCTCCAGATCCCTTCATGGCTCAATGGCTGCCTAGCATTAAATGTTTTTTCTGTAGTATAGGGCACTCCTGCCCACATTAGATTACTATAAAAAAGCATCAGAAACATACTTATAGCCCTTCGTTCCTGCATCGCTTTGCATTGCTAGCAGTCGTGTCTTTGATTGGCTGCCTCTTAGATAAGTTTCTAAAACTAAAAAAATTTGAGAACTACTGGTATTAATACATTTACTGTAGGTCTGGTTGATCCAGGGATACTTTCCGATTGCCGTTGGAGTCAGGAAGGAATCCCCCCCCCCCCCTTTTTTAGCTGGGTTTTTTTTTGCCTTCCTCTGGATCAACTGTTAGGTAGGGTTAAAAACCCCTGCATGGCTTTAACATCAGCTACAGGCAGTCCCCGGGTTTCAAACTTCCAACATACATACTAATCCAACTTACAAACTGAGCAAATACTGTATAGCATTGGGTCTGCAGGAGCGTATAGCCAGGTAGTCCACCGTTGGTTGGCTACCTACCACTGTTTAATGGGCTCCAACGCTCCCCTTTACCAACCTTCCGCTGTACTAGAAGCAGCAGTTAAAAACAGCCAATTGCAAAGCCATCCGGCACCACAATCCCTTTTGTAAATGCTGCAAACATCTGTCTAAGTTGCATTTAGTAGGAATATGTACCTGTTCCAACCCACATACAAATTCAACAGAACAAACCTACAGAACCTGGTTCATAACCTGGGGACTGCCTGTATAAACAACATTCCCCTGGAGGTTTTTACAAGGAGTGAAGATACTTTGTTTGCATCCCAGTAAACATATCAGCTTGTTGTCTCTGCTAATAAGAATAACCCTGTATAGTCCAGAAGAGTTCAGTGAGCACCAAGCAGCTCAAATAACTGTCCGAATGAATAAGCCCAAGATCTTAAACAAACATCCTTTCAACCCAGACCAGCCGCCAAAGATCCACATGGACCACTTAGCTTTTCAGTTTTATCTTATCACATTTATCCTGCAAATTCTAGATTCCCCTGGTGTTTTGGAGCCTGTGTCACTCTTTTTTCCCACCCCCTCCTTTTTCTTTCTTCCTTGTTCTTTATCTTGTACTTTTTGAGTTTCCAAACCACGTTAACTCTCTCTTCTTTTTGAATTTTTTTGTCTTCTTTTCATGCAATTCACGCCTTCCCCGTTTCTATTCTTAGCTGCTGTCACTTCTCATTTTTCTTCATTTGTTCATCTTTTTCTTTTTTTCTTTTCCAAATTGTGTTACTCCATGTGATACCCCATATGTACCTGCTTAATATCAAAAGAAAGATGTCAATCTCAAATTAATTAATTCTAGGGGGGCTTAATTATTAAACCTGAGAAAGAAACTTTAGAATTTGCTAATTTTCTTGATTCAGTCTGCCATATTCCCTACAGTGGGTTTAGAATTAATCACGCAATGAAAACTACACAATAAAATACAATACAAAGATGAAATTAGAGGTTGTATAAGTTTAAGAAGACAAGCCAAATGTATAAAAATCAATAATCAAATCCCTTTTCAGGAGAGGTAATGTCCACCCCTTATAGAAAAAAATGTATATATTATGCAGGACCACCCAAAACCTAGCTTTTGTTTTGTTAAAATATAATAATTCCGCTCCCGCTAAGAGAAATCATACTTACCAGCTCAATTCACCGCCCCAGCTCTCTGGCACTTCCAGGTTAGGCAGTCAGTGTCGGCTGTGACAGTGACGTCACAACTAATCACTGACTGCCATTCCCGGACAAGCCTCCACAGCGGCTGCTTGGGAACATAAAAAGAACAGAGCAGCTGCAGTGGAAGGAGAGTGGAGACAGGACGACAGGAACCCTGTGAACAGCATGTGCACATTCTGGCAACACACCCTAACCTCGGTCACATGCTTACTTGTGAAGATTCCAAACTTTCTGTACTGTGATATGGCTAGAAAGACTATAGGACAAAGCTGTCATCTGGGGCTCCCTTAGTTTATGTTTATAATTCTGAAGCTAGGACCCCCGATATTTACTGGGCCCTAGGCAGGTACCTAGGTTGACTTCGAGATAATCATTGTCTGCTTCTAGTCAGCATTCTCATACTCTAATAGTAGTTTAGAACTGGGCATGTGTGAGAAATATAGTAGTCAGTGACTAAAACAGTGGGTGTGCTTGTGAAATGCATAGCCCACTTGTTAATAAAGTACATTTCTTAACCTGAGAGATGGGATGGAGACGAAAGTTTTTAAGTCAGTGTCTTGTCAATGTTGCTTAGAGGATTTCATTGCTTTTTAATTCATCATTTGTTTTTTGTTTGCTTTATATATAACTGAAACAACAGTCTTTACTGTTCCTCTGAACATGTGTCCTTCACCAGTGAAAGAGTTAATCTCCCAGGTACCTCTCCTTTCATCTGTAAGATATGTCTGCTGCAGTTAACGGTCACAATATCCAGACTTCCCTCACAAACGGTTCTGAATAAATTTGACTTCTGGGAGTGCGAAGAAATCAGCTGGGTAAATGTGAGCTGTGAATAGATAAGAAAAAAGGAAATCAGGTTGAGGGAAAGCAAAAGAGCGAATAAATCTTCTATGGAAAAGCAAATAAACAAGCATTGCTCTTTCTGCCATCACTTTCGTTTGAGCTTCTGAGGATCTGGTGCTGTGGCTGGTTAATTGTCTGGGCCACCAGAGAGGCGATGAATAAAAAGCTGTATAGTTCAGCCTTCCCAGCTCTCAGCAGACACAATGGGAACCTGCACGGAGATGATGGGAGAGGGGGAGACTGGATTTTGCTTATAAACTCAGGTTTGTTTTCCACAAGCTTGTGGCAGACATTTTGTGACCAGGGTCTCCATTTTTATTAATCTATTATTATTATTATCCCACTATCTGTGTATATGTAATTAACATTTACATTGCAGCCTGCAATTTAAGAGTTAGGAACAGACCAGATTTACCATTTGGCACAGTAGACGCTCGGCTAGGGGTGCCTCTAGTTGAAGGGGCGGCTGTCAATCTTCCTCCATGCATCCGCCCCCTATATGTTCTATTTTCTTCCCAAAAAAGAGAAAATGGGTGTGATTGGAAGGAATCTGTGTTTAGTAGAGATCCGGATCCGAAATGTAACCCCTCAGTTCCGAAATCCAAACATTTTGTCCAAAATCCGGAAAATGTAACCCTCTAAAATAACCTTAATTTCTCGATAGCTCTCAAAAATACTATCAGACACTCAAAAGTAGTTTCCGATCGTATTTTCGGGGGTTATCGAATGTTCAAGACTATTTTCAAGGGTTACCAAAAATAACCTTGTACATTCTGTATACCTTGAAAATACGTTCCGAACTCTTGCAGGTAAGTTCTGTTTTCGGATCTTTGGGTTCGGATCTAGAGTTTCGGCCATCTCTAGTGTTGTGGGGTGGGGCTTAAGGCACTAGGTTTTTTGTGCCTATAGACGCGAATTAGCTAACTGTGCTCCTGTGATACCGTGATACATTTGTGACAGTTAAGGTATCACAGGGTGGGGTAAGGTAAGGATCACTCCTTATGTGGGTTAAAGCAGGAATGCAAAAGGCATTCAGTTACACCACGGAAGCACAAAAACTTTAAAAGTCTCCAGTCAACATTGTCCCATTGAATAGAGCAGATTCACAAACATACAAAAGCTGTGTCTCACCACTCCCTTTGCTGTGGCTGCTGGATGATATATGAAATTAACCTGTGGGAACTAGGGATCAGCTCCCACAATCCACATTAGCTGGCTAAACCCAGCTAAGTGTATGCAGTACTCTTCACATGCTCTGTAGTGCTCAACAGATCAAAACAAGGAAGTTTCAACCAAGAAGCTGGCAGTCAATTATATAACAGCATAGGGATCCTCCCAGTCACATAACAGGGATTTCAGGTTTTTTTTTGTTCAAGCACATTCACATCTCCTGTCCTAACAATCATATAAATTTATACAAAATAAGTAAATCTTTATCCAAAAAGTAATCTTTGCAGCATATTTCTAAGCCAGGAAGTGGTGTAAAAAACAGAATATTAACATTTCAGTAAAAATGAAAAGTAAGTCTGGGGAATTGAACCTGCAACCTCATGTACTCTGTGTTGCTAAAAGCAAAGCTTTTACCCCTATACCAAACAGAGATACTATATGAAACAATAGTACATGTAGCAACTTTATCGTTTGCTAGGAACATAATGGAAACAAAAAAGTCTAGGGGCTAGAACCTTTAACCTTTTAGAGACATCAGTGTAAAAAACTCTCACTGTGCATTAAGACAGTGAATACTGGGGTCAGGGGGTGTGGCTCTTTGAAGAATACATGAGCTGCTGGGTTGTACTGTCAACAACATGGAAGCTTTCTTAGTTACATAATCTATTACTTGCATGTACTAAATGCGACTTACTGGAGAAGAATCCTACAATGTATGAATATTTTGGATAGAAAGGCTTTCATATTTGTTTTGTTTTTTAAGTTTTGTTCTCCTTTAAGATCATTGCATTGAATGCACTGTGCTTTTCTCGAAAACGCCATTTCCCAGGGCACGTGATATGACCAATCAGTTGGTATTTTGCCCCGCCACCCCACGTTTAAGGCCTTGGGGACACTTGTAACTATCTGGGGCTACCCGAGTTCTTTAGAGCATCAAAGACAAAACTTATTTAATTTTAGATTTAATATTCCAAAAGGTGGACAGTGCATATACTACAAAATAATTGAAAATGATGTTACAAATAAAGACATACACTATAGGTACAAAACAGTTACATAAAATAAAAAAGGAGAAAAACACATATAATGTGTATATACTTAATTATAAATATGGTATTTGTGTATGTATTTATGTATATTACATTCCAGTAAAATAATATTCTTACGTTTCATTTATTATTGGCCCATCTATGACCTATATGTGAACTCTGACATTTTTGAGGCCTAGTATCTGGTTTGGAGAAAGGTTAAAGATTTTGAAATGGCTAGGGTCCATTAGCTTGGATTCTAAGGCCCTGTAAGAAGTTCTGCGAGCCCTGCCATGCATAGCAGATGGGATGATTGACCTTGGGTGGAAGCAGCCATTTTCAGGCAGTCTGGGAGCTTCTTCCTCTGCTTCCCCTTCAGTACTCGAGGTTTGTCTCACGAGACACGGTGCCGGCGTGATGTCATCACGCCACGCAGTGTCTTTATAAGGGGAGGCGCCATGTGGTCACCAGCGCCATTTTCAGCTAACCGGTGACCTCTGAACAGATCTTCCCTCCCACCCTCCCTGTTTTATGTGTTCTATAAAAGTTTGTTGGAGTCACGGCTGTCGGGTACACCCTCGCTGGATATATTTGTGGAGCCATTACATGCCTTCTGGCAGGACAGAGGTTGGCATTCAAGCTGAGATCTACGGCTAGGATAGATAACATCAAGTATGGTTATAGTATGCAACAGTGGTGGTTAATATGCAAAAAGGCATATTTAATTTAAATTATTAATAAAAGCCGTGGCCGATTGTTTACCCAAAAGAAAGATGTCTCTGTGCCTTAATTTACTGTAAAATATCTTATCTGGGTATATCACCTAAACAGCAGGTCCGAGAAATCCGGCTAAAACTCAGGTTTGAGATTGAGTTCTAGTCCTTCTCTTTATAGCATGGCCCTGAGAGTGGCCCAAAAATACCAGATAGCCAAGCATAGTGCCAGATAGTGATAGTGTCGGAATGGTGGCAGAGTTGGTAGCACTTATCCTTTGTTGAAGTCCTGGTTTCAAAACTTCCTTTGGACACAACTGTGAGGAGTTTCTGTGGGTTTTCTGCAGTCATAAAGACATAAGTATACTTTGTGTGTGATTAGATTGTAAGCTCTTTGTGCCAGATGTGAATATATTAATGTGATTGTGAAGTACTATTAATGATCCCTAATAATGTATGTTTAATTAGTGTGTCTTTACATAGCTCTCATAGTTTATTGTATGTGATAGATTTAGATTTCGGGGGTTCAATATGATCTGGGTTTTAGACGTAACATGCTGAGTAGAGAAACAGGGTGTTATGTGTAAACGGGTTGTGACTATATTGAATCTTCTTTAGGATTGTGGTAGCGAACGCTAAATGCTCTTAAAGATCAACAGATGGGATTCCCCAATGAGTTTCTATGGAAACATGTAAGTTACCCAGAAATCTCCTCTCCCAGAGGCATATTTCATGTTTATAAGAGAGTTTACAGTAAAGTGTCTTTTACATATGACTCTTATGTGATTAACTGTAGGACTAAAGCTCAATAAATGAATAAAATATAAAGGTTTCTTGTAATGTCAAGGAGTCATCTTTAGGGAAATCGGAAAACTGCATTACAGCTGTTCGGATTAAGTTCTGAAAATGTCCTAGTTAGTAATGGAGCATCCAGACTACTCTGTGTAAGATGCCTGAATACCAGTTCCTGTATAAAAGTATTTGCATGGTTGAAGGCTCATTCACACTACATGGAATGGATAGGTTCAGTGAAACGCATCAGAACACATTTTACATAGGGAAGGGAATATTCAGGGTTATTAAATAAAAGTTCTTATGGTTAAAAATGGTGCAAATTTTGCCCCAACTAATCAGATCTTATTTAACATTTGAAAGCTAACATCTGATTGGTTGGGGCAAAATTAGCACCATTTTTAATGAAAAGAACTTTGATTGAATAATCCCTGTCAGTACTGTGTGGTAGACAGATCCCATAAGTGAGAACACTATCAGGGTTATTAAATAAAAGTTCTTATCGTTAAAAATGGTGCTAATTTTGCCCCAACTAATCAGATATTGTTTAAATTTTGAAAGATAACATCTGATTGTGTTAAAAAACACACTGCTGCAGGCATTCGAATAGGAAAACGTGTCCACAGATAAGAATACAGAATATAAATGCACAGCACACTTGTCCGTGCTGTGCCCTTGAAGCAATTAGAAAAAAATACTGAGGGCACTGGAGACCCTGTCATTATAGTATATAGAAGCACACTCACGTGTGGGAGTGTGTGCCCATAGGAAGCACTGGTGAGGGAGTGGGTGTTTACGAGCATTTCAATCCATGGATCAAAGATCAGTCCATAAAGCTTGACTGTATAATAGCTACTATAGACCATTGGGGAATATAGAAAGATTATCCAGTTTCAGTTCTGCACTTCCTTATCTCTGCAAATGAAACTTTGTAAAAAGACGCAGGGCTCAGCATTCCGAGATGCACCCACCCTCATCTATAAGAGTCAACGTAGCTTTAGGATAAATGAATTGGGTTTAACCAAGTGAATCCTAAGATGCTGTGGACGTTGTAAGAAGTCCCCACAGAGCAGATAGTTATTTTAATAGCCACAGGATACCATGTTTGCCAATCACTGAACTTGCTTCCCGCTTGCAGGGCTGTGTTTTTCCTCCGATGCCGTAACCCAAAGCATCAGGGTGGATAATGAGAATCTGCCTTAGAGCACAAGTAACCAGAATAGTCATTAAACTCAATAAAGAACTAGAAATGAAGAATATGGCCACTTCTGGAGTCCCCTTGTGACAATTAACATTCACAGCAGTTTGTCAATTAACTTGAGGAAATCTTCCCATATTACGTTTTCCAGGCAAGAGATTGTTCGATTTTCTCGGTAGATTTTCCTGTTGAAACTGTGAAGTGTTTCAGTTTTCATACAGTTATTGGTATTAAAGGGCATTACGGAGATTCTTCCAATGATTCCTAGCAAAGGTTACCAGAAAGTGATAATCAATCCCGGAAAGTGATAATCAATCCCGGAAAGTGATAATCGATCCTGGAAAGTGATAATTAGCCAGACAGCACCAATATTAGACACAAGGGCAACTTGGGAAACACAGGGGGGAATGTGATGTTTTTAAGCTAAAACCCCTATTGAAGGTGTGGGATCTTGCCCATCGGTAGTCACCATCTGTCAAGACACAACTATAACGTGCACGAAACCTCTGGGTTTTCTTTAGGGCTTACTAGATTAAAGTTAAAAAAAAAAACACTTAAACTCTAGACTACCATTTTTTTGCAGCATGGCTGTATTTCCTTTTTCTTTTTTGTTTTTTGCAATTCCTAGTTAAAGGGGTGATCTGGTCAATTTCCAATTTTAACTGTATACTCTAATAACCCTTAAAGCTCATACTCCTTCATTGCTTTTTTTCTGCAAACTCATAACCCTATCTCTAACACAAGCTTAAAATACAAGCAAATGGAGCTTTCTCGCTAATTTTCACTTGACCCTTTTCCCTAGTCAGAGCTTGTTAACAAGGCTATACACAATGCATTGACCCTTAAAACAAAAAACTGGTCCCACGTCAGTTACCTGCCCCCAACCCCAGCTAATACATTCAGCACATTATTATCTGTATAACTAACCAGATATCATTGTCCCCTGTCTGGAAGAGTAAGCTGACCCCTCCTTCCATACAGTCATTCAAATGGCATCAACAAGACAACTGGCATCACAGCCAACGATTGACTGCTGTTTCACCTGCCTCTACTGCACTTTTAGGATTACTGAATGTACAAGGTTATTTTTGGCAACCCTTGAAAATAACCTCCTGCAATTGAAAATATGTTCTCAACCCTCGAAAGTAAGTTCCATTTTCGGATTTTCAGATCTTCCGATTTTTCCAGAGTTCCGTGAATTCAAAAACAGAACGAAATTTCTGAGTTTCGCTCATGTCTATTGCAACTTTGTTTTGCTGTTGAATATTGATATTTAAACTAATTAATTGTGTTGACAATGTTCAATTTTCAGCTTCAGGTACCATCACAGATACCTACATTTTAATGATTGTCTCCTTCCATCCACTTGACTTGTATTTTTCACCAGCAAATTAATGGTAAGGTTCCTCTCTACTATAACACTGTAAAGTCTTGGGGCAGGTGAGACCACAATTCCCAGTAATGTAACCAGTAATTTATTGAAATAGGGTTCATGGCAGTAAAAAGCTTAGGCAATGTCAGACTATTATAGATGATTAAGGCTCTAGGGACAGATTTCTTGTATGAATTTAGAGAATCCGTGCTTTTGGCAGAGTACTTGTCTCCTACCTTTATTCAAAGTCATAGTTTTATGTAGCAGAAAATAGAGTTCATCCCCAAGCCACCAGTAAAAATGCAATATATCACCGTGTTTCGTTCCCATTGGATGATGTATAATTCTTCATACTAGGGCTCCTCAGGCCTACAAGCATGTAGTTACACGAAAACCCATCACTATCTATCTAAAAATCAAAGATAAAAGGATTTATTCACTGGGATATATTTGCGAAACTTCTACATTCTTTTGTCTACAAAATATCTGGCGTGATTCATTATAACCCCACATGCAACATTTCATTTTTGAATTTGATTTGAGTAATTTCTCATCTCCTCCAGTATAAAATCTTTACAATAGACCCCCATCAAATTGGTTTAAAATAAGCTTCACTTCAGCAATGGAAGAAATGACAGCAGGTTACCAGTACCATGTCAGAAAAAGGAAGAAGCCCACGTGTACCCGTATAGGGAAAATCATTTTACTGAACTCTTGGATTATTCTAATTAATCACAAGCTAAAGCACCTAGGGGAGAAATCCATCTTGATTCCTAATTATGAGCATTTCCTTGGATTTTTTTTCGTCAGAACAAAATAGGGAATGTTACAAAAAAAAGACATCACCGAGCTCATAAAACCGTTAATTCAATTAGTATGACAGATTTACACATAGGACTGTATGATACATTTGAAGACATCTATGAGAACTGATGTCCAAAGAGCATGACTAGGCTTAGTCTGAGCAAAGAGAGAGCAATGATCATGGGCCAAAGGTCGACTTTGCTAAAAATTACAAACTGTTCAATGTCAATTATTTAGAATATTTACATGAGAACGTCCAACATTTCTCTATCCGGCTGTGTTTCATTTTATACTACTTACACTAATCTGAAACTTGGTGATGCCTTTAAATGATTATGACAAAATGGTAAATAAAAAACACCGATATAAGATTTTATTTGCCACATGAATTAATTTTTACTGTATTTGATCCATATTTATTACTGTGTTTTACATTTTAAACAGTTTTTAACAGTTCTTTGGGGGTTTTGTCTTTGCTATGTGCAAAGTAATATAGTGGCCAATATTTATAAAGGAACATCACAAGTTGGAATATCGCTCCTGTAATTTGGTCCCAAAATACATCTATTGGTAGTTTTGAGAGCAGTGTGTGTGTGTGTGGGGGGGGGCTGCTCCATTTCTGATTGTTACTTACCTGGCCGAGATCCCGGAATAAACTAAACACTTTGGGAGATTTAGTACATTGCAGGATCGCAGCCGGGTAATAAGCAGCAAGGTGTGTGTCGCCATAAGACCCCAATGGAATACACGTAAAGGTTCCCGTTACTAGGTAACAACAGAAATGTGTATTGCATCAGGTGTGATGCGCAAAGTCCAAATATTTTTGTACTTGTCACAGGCCCAGTAAAGTCAGTGTAAAACCTGCATTATATCTGGTACATCTGGTGGCGTTGACTTTACACTGGAAGCGTTGGTTTAATAATATGACAACATATTGTGTCTCCCTGCTGGTTGGCAATTTACGGTCGAGGTTTAAATCACCATTGACTGCTGTGGGTGTTATTTTGAGTCAATATCATTAAATAGGTCCACGTTTATAATTTCCAATAACAATCGTTATTTTACAACTGCAACATTGCTTTAATGGCTGCTCCATAAAAATTATGTTGTAAAACGCTGATATTGATCCTTTATATAAATACTGCCCAGTGTTTCTTACATAGTGCACAATATGCTTGGGAAAAGGTACAAAACAACAAACTGGACAGAACACACCATACCTGAGCTCCTGCCGTCACTCCACACAGCCTGGCACAATCAGCCTTTAAATATGGGCAAAAAACCCAAATGGGGCATGGAGAGGGACCCCAAGACCCCTCTGAACCCCCTCAAGCAAAAAGGTATTGGGTTTTTTTTCAGGGGTGGCTTGGATGGCCCATTGGAAGCACACACTACTCGTCACGCGGCAGCAGCATCCACAGCTCCCGCGGGAGATCCACAACCTCAGCCTACACAGCAGAGCCTCCAGCTGACCACACAGAGGACCCCCAACAGAGGCAGGTTAGTCTGGACCCCCAATCCAGAGACCACCAGGCCTAGGCAAACAAGGCCCCAACCCAGGCACAGCCCACAGCCCACAAAAAAGGCTGACTCAGGCCTGCGGGGCCTACAAAAGGAGGAGCACCCTAACTCACCCACCCACTCCCTAGACTCCTGGCAAGAATCCCCAGGGGCATACATGGGATCCCCCTCCAGGTCTCCACAGAGGGACCCAACAAATAGCCCGAACTCACCTTTTCTGGAACCCAGAGTCTCACCAAGGGCCCACATAGGCCCAGACCACCCAGAAAATCCTCTCAGAGAACTGTTACTGAACCTACCAACAAAAACATTACGCACCAAATCCAGTCAACTTGCCGCGCAGAGGTCTCGCTAATTAGAAACAACCTCAAAGCAGTGCTGGAAGGGTGGAGGACCTAGAAGAAGAACACCAGGTCACAAACCAACATTTACAAGTGGTCACACAAGTAGTGAACAACCATTCCAGATTCATAAAAGACTTATTCCGCCAGATGGAAGACCTGGAAAATAGAGGTCGACGTGAGGACCATTCAACATGGTCCTAGGTACAGAAACTCCACAAGACATAGAACTGGACAGAATACATAGAGCACTGAAACCTAAGGGCTCCTCCAAATTTCCACGGGATGTTATATGCCGCATACATTACTATGCAAAGAAGGAACAAATAATTTCAGAATACCGCTCCTTGACAGACCTAACATGGAAAAACGCCAACATCCAACTTTACCCAGACACTTTACCCAACTTCCATATCGCTCGGGATTCCCAATTCAACTCATAGTAAAACGAGAAGGAGTGACACACACCCTCAGATATCCAGAGGAGCTACCAGCTTTTTGCAAAGCACTTCAACTCCCGGATATAGATCTTCCAGACTGGAGGACAATCCCGACTCTCACAGATGGCCCCAATCAACTGTGGACACAAACCCCCACACAGCCAACAAAATCCCACCAAACAGAAAAAAGGAGATGCCATGGAACCCAGGAATCCCACAACTCAACAAGTCCAACACCCCCCATCAGACCCCTGGCTGATAAACCAAAAGTCCAAAGAGAGCGAAACTGGGGCAACCAAAACCAAGACCGACCCTGGCAAAAGGATACTATTGGACATTAACCTCCTATGAATTCAAGGATATAACCCTCACATAGTGAACAACCATACACTGGGACCTAACACCAACAACAATACCTTCCACTATTCCGTATGAACTGTTATCATCCACCCTCTACAACAGGTTTACAATAACAACAACTGTATCATTCCAAAATACCATATACCCCCATGGCATAACCATATTAAACCTACAGCCCCATAAGCAAACCCACCAATCATACAAAGTGCCTCAACTCTCACAAACAAAAAAGAGATGGCGAGTGGGTGCTGGGAGAGACTTTGACTTTTGTTATAGCTTCCCCACTTAACCCCATTCTGCTTCCCCACTTAACCCCATCTCCTCTTAAACCTGCCCATTACAGCAATTGTTTATAAGTTATTAATATATCTAAACGCATATAAAGGCTGGTATATTGTTCTTATTCTTTTTATTTTTTTTTAGTATATTAGGTCAGAGCAGCCTCTCTTTACACCATCTCACCAGAAAAGGTTCATCAACCCGCCAAACGGACCCGCTTCCGCAGTCACCGACCCCCCCGGCCTACAAACCTGCCACAACAAACCCTGGTCCCATGTGGTGAGTACCAGATTAACTATATTACACACCAGTTCCGCACTGTCCGTCAAATAGGAAAAAATTATGGTAAAGATCTACTCTTTGAGTCTAAACACTCCTAAAAAAGGCACCTAACACTCAATGAATAGAAACAACTGAAAGCCCAAGTTGTATTTTTACAGGAAACCCATCTTGATCCAACAGGCTCCTGTGCCTTTGCAACCCGTGAATTCCCAACCCAATACCTAGCCTCATCTACTCAAAAGAAATCAGGAGTAGCGACCCTGTTCCATAAATCCTGCACCTTCCATCTAAAAAAAAGTATAAATATAGTATAAATATACTAGTTAGAGAGCAACCAATCAGGCAACCCCATAGGTATTGCTATTAACAACCATGCATTTATTGTGCACACAACGACAAGTTTCGGACAGTCTAGGTCCTTTCTTCCATCCTAACCACACAGAACAGGACCCCCAAGGTAGATTCCTCCTGCTTCAAGGCACTTTAAACGAAACTCCAATCATCCTTTTAAATATTTACTCTCCCAACAAAGGCCAACTTAAGTTTTTAAAGAAAGTGCTATGCAAACTAAACAAATACACCTGCCCGTATAAGATTGTAGGAGGAGATTTCAACTCAATCCTTTCACCTAGTCTAGACAGATTCCCTCATGGCAGACAAAATCAAAATAGAGAAATACAACAAGCACGTTCCACCCACCAACAACTAAGATCCCTAAATCTTTACAATTTATACAGAATCAGAAATCCAAAATCTCGAGCTTACACCTTCTTCTCGCACCTCCGCACATTACCGCATAGATTTAATACTAGGTACTAGCCCTCTTCTGAAAAACCCCTACAGATGTGAAATACACCCAATTTCATGGTCAGACCATGCCCCTATAGAACTTGACATCACACTCTCTCGACACAACCTCAAATCCTATAATTGACAACTCAACAAAACAGCATTACAGAACACCCACATAAAAGAACAACTCTCACACAAAATTCAGGAATACTTCCTACTAAATGAAGACTCAGTACCTGAATTCTCCACAGTATAGGAGGCTCACAAAGCTTTAAAAAGAGGCCACATTATATCAGCACTCACCCATTTAAAACGCAATAGAGAGGAGACTATTTTACAAGTCAGGGAAGACCTGAAGGCCAAAGAAACAATCCATTTCCAAAAACCTTCTCGAGCCTCCCTGCGTAGAATACTAACCCTCCGCAATCAACTCAAAGATATAACCATACACAAAGTTGAGTCCTCTCTAACTTGGCTTCGCAGATACTACTATGACAAAGAGAACAAAGCAAATGCCCTGATCCAACAACTTAACCAAAAACAAACAAGTACACTCCCTAACCTTATCAAATCACCAAAGGGCACCCTATGCTACTCCCCCACAGATCAAATATCAGCGTTTGCACAATATTATAGGTCCCTCTACCAATTAGAATCAGCAATACCGGATAATCAAACACACACCTATCTTACAACGCAATTTTTACAGGAAGCTAGACGCATATCAGTAGAAGATGCCACCATCCTAAGTTCCCCATTTACCCTAGCGGAACTAACAGCAATTCTAAAAGACTCCCCACTGAGAAAATCCCCTGGCCCAGACGGATATACATACAGCTACTACAAAACCTTCAACAAACTACTAGCCTCAAAACTCTTTTCCCTATACAACTCTTTCTTAGAAGGCGCCCCCATTCCTCAAACAATGACTTACTCCCACATTATAGTCCTCCCCAAGCCGGGAAAAGACCCCAAATATTGCCAAAATTACAGGCCAATAGCATTACTGAACACTGACCTCAAAATATATACATATATATACTCACAAACAGATTAGCTCGCCACTTACCCATAATCATCCACCCAAACCAATTAGGGTTTGTTTGTTGCAGACAAGCGGGAGATAATACACAAAGAAGCATAGACCTCATAGATATAAACCGTACAAAACAAAAGGCCTTAGTTCTAGGCTTAGAGACTGAAAAAGCGTTCAACCGCATAGACTGGAAATTTCTAGGTCTTACTCTGCAAGCATTCGGGATCCAAGGAAATGCCTTACAAGCCATTACAAATTTATATACATCACCAACAGCACTAATACAACTCTCCCATGCTAAATCTTCTACTTTCCAACAATATAAAGGTACACGTCAGGGCTGCCCCCTCTCCCCACTACTTTTTTTTTATGTGTATGGAATCACTTGCAGCACATATCAGACTACACCCCAACATCAAAGAAATACAACTCACATTCTGAGAATTCAAATTATCACATTATGCAGATGATGTTATGCTCACCCTGACCACATCCCTGGACCACCTAAATCCTTTACTTACTCACTTCGGTTCATTATCAGGATACAAGATTAACCAAAGTAAATTGGAATCTTTACCATTAAATATCCCACACACTACCCTTGAGATCTTAAAAAACAGATACACATATACTTGGAAAACAACCTCTATAAAATACTTAGGTATCTTCCTTACCCCCATAGGCTATAATAGACAGGTGCACAACTTATTCAAACAGGCCATGGATCACTGAAATACAGTGGCGCTCAAGGGAAAAAAAAACAGCTTACAAAAATACAAAGAGAAGGGAACTGGTGACCAAACATCAACCATCCCAAATAGTCCCCTACACAAAAGCACTACCACATGCCATACTAAAGTAAAAAATGATTTATTAGGTTCACATAAATAAATATACCCCCCTCACACATAGTATACACAATAGAAACAACACATAACTAAACCGGGCGTCCCCGGTGTATCAAAAAGTGGAAGGCTATCCAACATGGCGTGTGTCTCAATAATGGCTCCAACCCGCCATCCAATAGATTGTTATAGTTAGGGACTTGTCGTGAGAAGCCAAGTCCGACTTACCAAGCTTCTTCACGGATTGGACCACACTCTTCACCCTACTGATCAGTCTCGGATACTGAAATCCAATGTCCACCAGTCCACGATACTCCAGGCTTCTAGTGGGTCCACCAATACTCGTATCCAAATCCCACTCCGGATCACAGATAGGCTCAATAGAGACACACGCTAAGGGCGCACTTCCAGACCTACACGTGTTTCACCGTTCCTCCCATTTCGCTACGGCTTCCTCAGGGTCACATGATACAAAACGCCTTATCCCCTTAAATAGTCTCAATCTTAAAGACACATTACTTATTTACCAGGATAGGCTGCGAAATAGAGATATGTAATCATCATACAATAGTACACATTAAACAAAAAGTTTAATGTGTACTATTGTATGATGATTACATATCAAACCCTATAAAATGCAAACTATCCCCAGCTATTAGAAAAACTGGGACAAGATCTGAAACTATGGCATAATTTACCAATTTCCTGGTTAGGTCAATTAACAACCCTATCCTTCCTAAACTATTATATCTCTTTGAAACCCTCCCCATTCAGATCCCCCTCAAAACCCTACATTCCTTCCAATCGAACTGTTTCCGGTTCTTATGGCAAGGCAAATGCCATAAAGTACCACAATCAGTAATGACAGCACACAGAAACCATGGTGGACTGGCAGCTCCATTATTCCACAGATACTATTTATCAGCATATCTCAGAGCTTTAACGCATTGGTCCCAACCCAATAAAATAGCACTATGGGCATCGATTGAACAAGACTGGGTACAGAAACTAACCTAGGCACCTTATTATGGAAAGGGGGAAAAACCCCACCAAAACTAAACAAAGCTTTACTATAGTCAATGCAAAGTACAATAAGATTCCGGGCCGCCCCTCCACCCTACTCCCCTTCATAGGTAACCCCAGCTTTCCCCTAGGTAATTCAGGACCACAAGCCAACTGGCTACAAACCAGGGGAATGACCAGAGTGAAGGATGTACTACATAGGCTAACTGGGAACTTACTATCCTTTGAGGAGCTATGCTACTCTCGCCAATTCCCGAACTCTACCCAGTTCCAATTCTTCTACTCGCAACTAAAACACTTTATCCAACAAACCTTCCGCAAAACAAATTTCCCTCATCTGGACAATCTAGAAAGGATCTTCTACACTAGCCCCTCCCAAAAGGGCCTCATCTCCTCCATTTATTGTGCTCTACAGGAAATGACAGTTTCCAGGGCAGGTCCTTATGCCTACATGCACAAATGGGAAAAAGATCTGGGTAAACCTATCCCAGAGACTATTTGGTCGGACACATGGTCCTCTGCCAAAACCACCTCTATTTGCACTCTATACAAAGAGAACATTCATAAAACTATTCAGATGGTACCATACGCCACAGCTATTGCACAGACTCTTCCCAAATACATCCTTCACTTGCTGGAGGTGCCAACAGGAGGAGGGTTCCTTATACTGTATCATATAATGTGGACATGTTCATTAATCAAACCATACTGGAATCATGTCCACCAATTCTTGCAACGGACTCTGAGGAAAATGCTACCGAAAGATCCACTATACTTTCTATTGGGTGCTCCATTTCCAGAAATATCCTCCCTACTTCAGAGATTGGCATCCCACATTCTAACAGCTGCAAGATGTAAAATTCCAAAGTCCTGGAAATCAAACATTCCCCCTACAGAGGCTGCACTGATTAACAAACTATTGGACATATGTGGAATGGAACACCTCACAGCTCTTATGAACAATAAAAAAAATGTTTTGACAAATATGGGCACCATTGGACAATATACTTTCAACCTATGATAAAATCACACCATAAGGTAACCCTCTGGCATCCCCCTACTTTTTTGCACACAACCTTAGTAAATCAGAATAGCTCTCCCCAATCAACACCCCCCCTCCCCATAACTGTGGCATTGGGGGGCGACTCGGACTAATAATGTTACTGATAACAATGACAATTGTAAAGGGAAGGTCAATGCTAAAGTGAAAACCAATACACCTACATGAAAGTAATTTGTATGTATAATATAATGTCAAAGTTGTATGCATGCATAAATGAGACAAAATGTATAGAAATAGAGGTTTAAGCCAATTTAACCCAATAGATATACAAAGGTAGGGGTATCTGAATGGGTACCATTAAACAGCGAGTATGGGACACATACTAAAATGGTAAAAAACTAGTTTCCAATAACCCGTCCTCTCACTCAACACGGATCGACCAGAAGGGAATGGAGACCGGTGACAGCGGAGCGGACCTGAACCATATCCAAATCAACAAACCTTCTCAACTAAAGGTGGGTGGGGCGCTGGTGGCAGTCGACCAGCCGGGCATCTTTGTAACAAGGAAGGGCCCAGCGACCCAAATATTAATATCAAATGCTGCACCATGCTCCTTCTCCTACAGAATGTTAAGCTAAAGTATAGATTAAGAGATGGCTCTCCGACAAAAAGTTAAATTAGAGTTAATGTTGTTATTGTTGCTTGTGAAGGTTCTCATTCATCCAGGTCATGGTATATCTGTTGTATTAAATTAGATCAACTGGACTTGAAGTTTAGTTCTTGAAGACGTTTCACTAGTCATACGACTGGCTTTCATTCTGAGCCCTTAAAACTTGTGGATATCCAGACTGGGCCTTTGTCAAAAGAAGCAGAAGGAAAGAAAAGAGCACGAATACCAACAGTGAAGGGGAAAAGCAAGACAGGAGAAAGAACATGGTCATCCCATATGTAGCAGGGGTCTCTGAGAAATTAAGAAGAGTTTTCAAAAAACACCGTATCCCTGTCTGCTTTAATCCGAACAACACACTGAGGCAGCAATTGGTACATCCGAAAGACCCAATACTGAAACACAAGAAAAGCGACATCATATACGCAGTGCAGTGCAGTGAAGAATGCTCTGATTTGTGTGTGGGGGAGACCAAACAGCAACTGCACCAACCTATGGCCCAGCACAGAAGAGCCAAATAAAGAAACCAAGCCTAAATAGAGGTGGGGGGGTTCGACACCAACTGTCTGCCATTTACAATGCTGTTTTGACACCTTACCCTGGTGTTCCTATAACATCTCTTAGCCACAATGCAATCACGCCTTGCATTCAGAAGGTCCCTAACACCTGGCTGTGATATGCTAATTGGGACTTTCCAGGGTACATAATTGCCAACAGATTCTTGTACAAGTCATTCTGAATTGAGAAAGCCAGTCGGATGACTAGCGAAACGTCTTCAAGAACTAAACTTTAAGTCCAGGTGATTTAACCGAATACAATAGACATAGTGCACAATATTTATATAATGTAAAAATAATGCATTTACTTTGAAACTTTTAGCATCTCAAAAAGTGTTCTGTATCTAATAACAGTATTCCCAATAAATTGCTGAATTTTTAAAGATACAGAACTATTGACAACCTAACATGCATGTCAAGGTTTTCTATTGTAATAAATGTTAGCAGGGAAACGCACTCTTTCAAATCTCAATCAGTTTATTTGTGACATGCTGGTTCACACAACGTTTCGGGGTCCTCCCCCTTCCTCAGGTTTTCACCTGAGGAAGGGGGAGGACCCCGAAACGTTGTGGGAACCAGCATGTCACAAATAAACTGATTGAGATTGAAAAGAGTGCGTTTCCCTGCTAACATTTATTACAATAGTACACAACTGCCAGTGGTGAGCGGAATTTGGGTAAACAGCACCATCAATAACACAATTAATCGGAGTGCGGGGAATTATAAAACGACTTGATGTCAAGGTTTTCATTCATCCAGGTCATGGAATATCTGTGGTAGTGAGTTAGTTCAACTGGACTTGACATTTAGTTCTTGAAGACGTTTCATTAGTCATCCGACTGGCTTTCTCAATTCAGAATGACTTGTACAAGAATCTGTTGTCAATAATTACCCAGGAAAGTCCCCTTCAGCATTTAGCACCAGCAAAAAGGTAATAGAAGCGCACATTACTTCCTCAGAATACTCCCTTCAGCATATAACAGCCAGGTGTTAGGGACCTCCTGAATGCAAGGTATTAGCTGTATTGTGGCTAAGAGGTGTTGTCAAAACTGAGATTTAATAAAAGTTCTTATTGTTAAAAATGGGGCTAATTTTGCCCCAACCAATCAGATCTTATTTTGCCCCAACCAATCCATATTCAACCTTTGAAAGCTTACATCTCATTGGTTGGGGCAAAATTAGCATAATTTTTAATGTCAGGAACTTTTATACATAGAAGTATATTTTTACCCTTGATTATTACCAAATCCCTATACTGACTTTAGAATGATCCTTATTATACAGAGTTTAGGGAGACTGGATCAGGATTGTGTAGGTGGCTATCTGTAGCTGATGACAGAGAAAATCTTATTGTAGTGTGATCCAGCTTTACTCAGTTGTTTCCCAGAACTAGACGAAACTGTTCAAATTTGAAATTTCCTTTTGAATAAAATTGTCTTTAATAGGAGGCTAAATTCTATGATACGATATACATATTTATGGCTGATTAAACTATCTATAAGCTAAATTATCCTGTCCTAGTTCCAGAAGGAACAACTAGGAAGGTTTCCCAGAATATATCATGCACGGTACATTAGCAGACAAAACTAAGAAGATGGCACAGAAATAATCCACTATTGTGGTTAAGATATCCAGGTATAAATAGTATCCGCAAACTGTACAGCAGAGATACAATGGCTCCCATTGTAGTTAATTATTTATTAGCCTCACACCCCTTGTGTTTTTTTTTATATTCTGTGAAGCTAATTAACATATCATGCCAAAACATCAGGGAACTGTGCACCATCAGGAAGGGGGAATTCTGGATGCCTAGAATTACCCCTAAACATGCCTCTACCCCACCCCACCCAGACACAGATACAAACACCTCCTGAAGTACCCCTACACCCACCAACACATAATAAAAATATATATATTAAGTCAAAACTAAGGGGCATATTTATAAAGGATTGTCTTTTTCGCCAAATAATTAGCGCAGCACATCGCAGCGAAAATAGCGCCATTTGGGGCTTCGTTTCGCCCTATTTATAAAAAAGCGAAAGAAAAAAAAACACACTTCGCGGCTGAAAAAGGCGAACGGGCGCGATAAAGAGCGAAAAGTATCGCAGCGAAGACTTAACGCATCTAAGAAGACTGCATTGCGAAAACCATTCGAAACCAGAAAAGCCTACTAGAAAATGATGTCAAGTTCAAAATGGCCACCTCACATTTACCAAGAAGTCGCATGTTTTATTTAGTCAATCCTTAGAATTTCTCAATTGGAATACAATTTTCTTTTGCACTGCACATTTGCCTTTCTAATGCGGGTCGCTTTCCAAGGCATATTCCATTATAATGCGCGGTCGCCTTTCTAATGTGCGTTCGCTTTTCCAAGGCATATACATTCTAATGCGCGATCGCCTTTCTAATGTCGCTTTTCCAAGGCATATTACATTCTAATGCGGATCGCCTTTCTAATGTCGCTTTTCCAAGGCATATTACATTCTAATGCGCGATCGCCTTTCTAATGTCGCTTTTCCAAGGCATATTACATTCTAATGCGCGTTCGCCTTTCTAATTCGCGTTCGCTTTTTCAAGGCATATTACCCATTAGAATGCCTTTTCGCTCAAAAATGACTTTTCACCACCTTCAGGGTCGCGAATCTTTTGCTCTTTTAACGACAAAAACACCTTTCGCTCTTTATAAATCGCGTTATGCCTTTTCGCTCCCTTTTCGCTAAAATTACCATGCGAAGTAAGGCGAAAACGGTTTCGCCATTCGTTAACCTACCTTTCAAATAGCGTTAACTGTCTTTTTGGCGAAAACCCATGCGAAAAGCAAATGCGAAAACATTTCGCTACTTTTCGCTCTTTTATAAATATGCCCCTAAGTTTTGGGGACTAGGAAGAGACAGGATAACGCAGAACATTTTAAGGAGTGCATCTTTCTCCAAAGTGAGCACTGGACAGGGTATAGTCAGTATTGAGGTTTGGGGCTTTTAGGGGTGTGGGGAAAATCTATGAATTTTGATGTGGGGCTGGACATTCCCTTTAATTTTTGCATATTTTCTATGTCTATTCAATGTAAAATCCCATTATAATTATTATATTTTTTATTCTATAGATGTAGATAAGCCATGATTAGAGATGGACCCAAATCCAAACTCGAACCTGGTTCCAAATCTGATTTCACCGGATTTTTGTGAACCACAGAACTATTTTCCTAGAAATGTAAAAGAAAAGTCAATTTTGTAAATTCAAAATAAAAAACAGGAAGTGCATGGAGTTTCTGATACTGGACATTGTTTTGAGAGATTTTGGGCATTGGTCCCTGAAATGACCACTGTTTATCACTAGAGATGGATGAAACCGGTAAGATCCGCTCTGTTTTCGGATTTACGGTTTTCGGGAAACAGAATGTACTTTCGCGGCTTCGGAGCGCATTTACGATGAATATCAAACGGTCAAGGCTATTTTCAATAATCCTCGAAAATAGATTGGAATGTTCGATTATCCTTTGAAAATTATCTAAAAAAAGACTTGAATGTTTCATATTCCTCGAAAATGTGATCCAAAGTCGCAAATTCTGAACAATCCACCCAGTTTCGGACAGAACATTCAGACCCAGACCCCATCTCTATTTATCACCCACCCCCAGTCGTAAGTCATTGGCCATGAGAGCAGTTAACACCTGATAGAGAAGAGGGGCTGCGGTTAAAAAAAAAAAAGAATGGCGGGGAGCGAGGAAAGTATTGTGGGGATTTGGGGGGGTCCTGTTTGTGGGGTAGAAAGTTTGTCAAGGGGGTCAATGTGCCCTTAAAATTTTTATTATTACATGTTTGGATTCAATAGAATCTTTCAGAATTACTTCTGAAAGACAATTGTTACATCATTTTATTGACAGTATCTAACCTTTAATTTGGATAAAAATTTAGACTTTAATCTGAAGTTTTTGGTATATAAAAAAAAAGTTATTCCTGTTTCTAAAGCATTAACAGGGCTATGTACCGAGAGCCATAAATGGCTGTTTCCTTCTAAAAGTCACATTAACCCATGTACCAAGGGTTAGCATGACTTAAAGACATAATTTGCATCGATAGGCAAAAACTGTGTCGCACAACCATCAAAAGGTACGTACCAGCTCTTTAAGACAGAAACTTTAATGCCAGCAGCTAGCTGGCGTTAAACTTTCGAAAGGGGAATAACCAATTCACTATGCAGAAAGCCGCTATCAACTCAGTGCATTGACTAGAGGAGGCAATAGAGAGCGATAACGACTCTCGGTACATAGCCCGATAAATGAACAAAGGTATACAAAAGCTTCCGACTGTAGCGGGCCATTGTCGTCTGCTCATTTGTTGTGGATCGGGGGCGAAATCGTCGGTGTTATCCGCCAGTTAATCATTATTATATGGCATTTAATATTTTCTAATATCATCGCTAAAATCCGCTTCTTCCACCCGAGTGATGATTCATAAACAACCTTTTTATTTGCCCAGAGAAGCTGCAGCTCAGTCCTGATTCATTATGGCAGTGGAGCTGACATTATCCGAGCATCCTGGGCTTCTGACACTGTTTTGCTGCGCTCAGCAATCTAAAAGGTCACATGGTGATGAGAGAGAGAAACAGATAAATAACATCCAATGACTATCCCGCCATTACTAGATTGTTAACATTACGGAGAGGCACTTTAATGGAAGGATGGCTAACAGGTTGCATTGTTGATGAATAAACCATAATGACACTGATCTTATCTTGTGAATTCCTTCCTACATCTCCCAGTTTCAGATTGATGATGGAGCAGATAACGCAGAACCAGATCTGAGGGATAGATACAGGATCCCTTGGAGGTTCAGTGACAGACACGCTCAGACAGTATATATATTGTCATGCATATAGCTGGTTAGTAAAAGCCTCGTTCCTGTCACAGTGATAGATGTCAAAGTCTCGGTGATATACAGAGCAACGCCAGCGTTACATATCCACAGGGAAAGAGCTGGAGATAATTGGATGCCTGGGACAGGAAATGTTTTTTGATCTGATGAGATTTGCACCATATGAGGACACAAACCTGCTATCCAATGTGTTAACTTTATGGGACATCTAAGAATATTTTCCTTTATCCCTGTATGATACTTCAAATTATATAAAGTGCTGGATAGTCTGTCATATAAACTGTGCATCCACCCTGTACACTTTGCAAAGAGCCACAAGCCTCAGGGACCAGAAAAAAGTTCTCAAAAGAAATTAAATGTTCCATGTTTAAATAAATATATTTAGATTGTTCATGTTTACACCAGGAATGGTCAATACATAGTAATTGAGGTTGAATAAAGACATACGTCCATCAAATCCAACCTTTAAAAAAACCCTTTTAACCCTAATAGTTGATCTGGAGGAAGGCAAAAAACCCAACTAAAAAGGGAGAAGGGGGATTCCTTCTTGGCTCCAAATTGGAATTAGTTTTAGAAACGTATCTAGGCTACTTTTAAAGCTATTTAATGAACTTGCCATTACCACTTCTGCTGGAAGGCAGTGTCACAATTTCACCGTTCTCACTGTAAAGAAACCTTTCCTAACCTGAAGATGAAACTTCTTTTCTTCCAACCTTAAAGGATGTCCACGTGTCCTCTGATATGACCTATTAGTGAACAATGCACTAGAGAGTTTATTGTATGGCCCATTAATATATTTATATAAAGTGATCATATCCCCACGCAAACATCGTTTCTCCAATGTAAACAGCCCTAACTTGTCTAATCTACCTGCATATTCAAGCCCCTCCATTCCCCTTATTAATTTAGTTGCCCTTCCATTTCCAAGATGTCCCTTTTGTATATGGGATTCCAAAACTGCACCAAATGAGGCCTTACCAGTGACTTGTAAAGAAGGAGAATAATATTTTTCTCTCTTGAATCTATTCTCCTCTTTATACACGACAATATCTTGCTAGCTCTAGCCGTTATTGTGGGCATGCGGGAGGCCCGAAACATGTCAGGCTGTTTTTAAGGATACTATGTTACTTCCCTTTTGAATAAAGAAGTTTTTATCCATGATTGTTAGAGCTTGTCGAAACCTCATTTCCAGTGTGCACTACCTATCTTTAATGGTGTGGAACATTTGGTGTTACGGGGCTGACACAAAGGGCCTGAGGCAGACGAACCTGGAATCACCTGGAAGAGTGAGTGCTGTGTTTTGATGTACTGATGTATTGCAAGGAGTTCCAGTTTTTCATTAGTATACATTGACTACATGTGATTGGTTTTCTCAAGAGTCCATCCCTAATGGATGGTTTAATAAACCACAACAAGCTTGGTACTGGGAGATGTAGTTTTTCAAAAAATTAGGAGCTTTGGGTTCAAGGAATTTACAGGGTTATTCAATAAACGTTCTTATCGTTAAAAATGGTGCTAATTTTGCCCCAACCAATCAGATGTTAGCTTTCAGGTGTTAAAAAAGATATGATTGTTTGGTGCAACATTAGCACCATTTTAAACAATAAGAACTTGTATTGAATCTCCCTGTTAGTTTCAAAAAGGAGGGCACCGAAATTCTGTAGTGCCAGGAGCCCTTTCCCATCTAACTCTGGATTCTGAATTTTTATAATAAAATTTACTATTAAACAAATCTTACTTTACTAGTCATTGTTCAGTAACCAGATTGCCATTAATCACTGGGGTAGAACAGTGCCTTAGTGTGGTGGTCAACGCGTTGCTTAAGCAGCGTTGCCCTTGACTGAATAGGGGGGAGCCTACCCCCTTCCTCCGGATCCTCCTTAACCCTCTGGCGGCATCTGGCTATTTTGGCCCGTCCACCCGCGGCTGGGTGCACCCGTTCCCAAGGATGCATTGCGGGTGGATGGCCGACGCAGCTTGATGACGTCATTGCGTGATAATGTCATGATGCAGGCTGCGCATCAGGCGGCACATGGTAATGGCGGCATTTTAGGTTTAGTTATAGTAAGGATAGGAGCTCTGCTGCAAAAAGTTTTGAAAAAAGAGTAGGAATAGTTCAGCTAGGATGGCGGAACTCGACCAGCTACAAAGGTAGGTGCTGGAGAGGATGGGCAGGGAGGGTGCTGGATGGCTGAGGCAGCTACTGGGCACTGAGGAGCCTCCTGGCCCTGTACCACCAGAGGGCCAGCCTAGAGAAGAGAGACAAGGTAGGTCTGCGACCAGGCAAAATGGTAGGCCCACCAGACAGTCTCAGGCCCCATCCAGGCTCAGCCCTAGTCTCACCATAAGGGATCTCCACATCTCGCCATAAGGGATCTGCATCAGCTGCCCCCAAGTGGGCAGGGACTGGAAAAATGTGGCAAGGGTAAATGCGCTACCCAGCATCCACCAGTAGGGCTAATCCACAATCTCAGCTGGGTAGCGCCCAAGCATCAGGGCGAGATACTGGGGTGTTGGTTGCTTATACTATGGGGGCACAGAGACAAATCCCAAGCATCTACCCGTCCCTCAGTGAATTAATGGTATCAGCCAAACTGCGGGCTGACACCAATACTTGGAGGCAACCCAGAGCCATGGATTCCACGGAGGAGAGTGAACTGGAGTTCGTGTAAGCTCGCTCCATATACGAGCCACATCCATGGTCAGGGAGGATCTGGGGAGGCGTGGGCCAGACGTAGTGGGGGAGGAGCCAACAACCAGTCAGAATGAGGGATTGCAACACTCTCGTGGAGCTTCAAGACGGGGGAGGCATGGTAGGTCACAAAGGAGATGACATAGGGAACAGGGAACACAGTGCATGGGACAATGCCCCCAATGTCTCTTCAGGGCATCAAGGAGGGATACACCTGCGAAAGGGAAATACTGATTCGGATTCCTCTTCTTCACCACCGCCAAAAAGGGCACACAGACACTGACACAGAGGGAGGTCCAGGTCGTCCATCAGAGGCAGTAGCAGACACAGTCAGACGCCTCAACTTTGGGCCCCAGTCACCACCCAGGCATCTGCACCACAGGCACCGGAGATGGCAGCCATGGGAACTTCGAGCGTTGAGTTGTCATGTTCTGGGGCTTGGGGTGGATCCACGGGTGGGCAACAGAGTGAGGGACCATGGATAGCTGTAATAAAAGCCATGTTGGACAAGGCGGGGCACCCACTTTGGATGCCCCGAACTCTGCTCCAGGGAAAGTTTCATCACTCCCACCTGCGAAAGCCCCCTCAAATTCAGAGGCCTTTAAGGAGGCCTTCTTCTGTGGCTTGGCACCACTGAGTTCCCATCTGTCGGCAGAGGTGAGGGAAAAGTGGAAAAGGGGAATATGTGGACATACGGACAGCCCTTCCGTATAGAGAGGAGGTTCGAGAAGGGCAAGGAAAAGGAGCCTAAAAATGCTTTTGGTAATTGGATACAGGCTTTTTGCATGCTGGTAAGTATTGTGGGAATGGGTCACCCGGAGCAATGCGCAGACATCTTCGTCTACCTTGATCAGATTTTTGGAGTGTATAATATAAATGGCGGCTCCACCTGGTGGAGGTATAATGAAGAGTTCCGGCAGTGTCGGATGGAACTCTAAGGCCACCGATGCATGGATCAGGCTCATGACGACTCCAAGGGCCTCTTTCCCCCCTTCCTCGTCATCACAGGCCTATTCCAGTCCCCTTACCTCCAGTCAGGGCTCTGGCAGGAGAGCAGGCCCATGTTGGCTGTATAACCAGGGCCAATGTCATTTTGGACCAGCGTATAGGTTCAAACACGACTGTTCTGTGTGGGGGGGTACTGGTCACGCAGCAAACCGCTGTTTCGACGTCGATGGTCACAGCCAAATTCCCCCTCTTTCAGTGGGCAAGTTACTGGACCATTCCTGGAGCTCCCCTTTAGTAATCTACGGATATCTCCCCTTGGTGTGGTGCCCAGAAGAAGCCAGGAAAATACAGGTTAATCCTACATCTGTCCTACCCCAAGGGCTCTAGTGTAAATGACGGTATCTCCAAGGCCTAACTTTTTCATATGTATCCTTTGACAGGGGGTAGAACTAGCCAGAGAGGCAGGTCGGGGGGCACTGTTAGCAAAATCAGATATTGAGTCCACGTTTAGATTATTACCAGTTCATCCCAGCTGTTTCCATTTGCTGGGATGTCAACTCGAGGGCCAATATTTTTATGACATGTGCCAACCCATGGGCTGTTTCATATCCTGTTTTTATTTTGAACAGTTTAGTTCCTTTCTGGAATGGATGGTGCGATATGAGACCGGATCTGGAGCAATAATACACTATTTAGATGATTATCTATTTGTGGGCCCAGCGGATTCTCTGCGCTGTGAGTTTTACTTAACACCTTTAGAATACTTGTGAAATGCATAGGGGTACCTCTCTCAGCCAACATCGTTCCTGGGGATAGAAATTGACACAGAGGAGATGGTTTTTCGCCTCCCTCAGCAGAAGATAATTAGTTTGGTAGGTGCATTTCTAGAGGTCAAGAAAGTAACCTTACGTCAGGTCCAGTCATTCCTAGGTAACTAGTTTTTGCTTGCCGAATTATGCCCATGGGCAGAGTTTTCAGCCGCAGGTTAGCGTGGGCTACGAGGGGTATAACCAGCCCATCTCATCACGTTAGACTCAACAAAGCCCTAAAAACAGATCTCAAGGTGTGGAGATCCTTTTTGCTGACTAAAACTTGTTGCCAGAAACGAGAGGTTAGTAATGAGGCCTTGGAGTTATACACTGATGCGGCAGAAACACATGGTTTTGGGGCCCTATTTGGTAAGACATGGTGCGCGGGGACATGGCCTGAGGCTTGGGTAAGCTGCTCCATCTAATTCTACGTTGCTTGGAGCACAATATCTTCTTACTCTCCACCTTAGTCGCCCAGCGTAGATTGTCAGGGCTGTCCTTCTTCTTCAAGCTTTTGGGATGGAAGGATGCCGTTTTTTTTATTACCTCCATTTTAAAAGGTTGGAAGAAGGAACATGTTCCAAAAGAGTCCAGAAGGCCAATTTCCTTCAACCTAATAACCTGCCTCTGGATGGTGTTAGAAGAGGTTGCTAGGGATGCGTACGAGTGCTCGCTACTCAGGGCCGGTTTTGTGTTAGCCTTCTTCGGAGCCATGCGAGTAGGAGAGCTGGTTCCTCCTAGTTGGTCTAGACAATGGGGGTTGATACGTGAGGGTGTAGTGGTTAAGGATTCCCTAGTGCAAATATGTATATCTAGGTCAAAACAGACATTATTGGCGCTGTGTCATCTTTTTCACTATTCCCCTTACAATCCCCCTGCTGCCCGGTAGCTAATTTGAAGGCCTACTTGCAACTTAGATAAACGGTGGCCCAATTTTCGGTACATGCTGACGGTTCACTGTTAACCAAATTCCAATTTGAAGCCGTCTTAAAATCCGCACTACTACTAGCTAAGTGGATTATTATCAGGTGTATTTGGGGTCGGCGACTTCCTCAATAATTCAGTCTGATAGGCAACACGCTGCTTAAGCAGCATTGCCCTTGACTGAAGAGGGGGGAGCCTACCCCCTTCCTCCAGATCCTCCTTACCCCTCTGGCGGCATATGCATTGCGGGTGGGTGGGCCAACGCAGCGTGATGACGTCATGAGGCAGGCCGCGCATCTATAAAAGACAGGCACATGGGAACGGCGCCATTTTAGGTTTAGTTATAGTAGGGATAGGAGTTCTGCCCCATCCACCCGGCACTTGTGTTAATATGGACTGCTTTCTGCTGTATTTACTGTTTAAAAATGTTATGTTATTTATATATTTGGTAATTATAAAATTAAAAAAAAAAAAAGAGAAAAAGTTATATATATTAATAATGGAAAACGAGTTGTTATGTTTTGGTTGAATTGAGTCATCACAGCTGGTGGTCAGATCCTTGCAAATAGGTATGGTTTGATTTACAGGCCCTCCTAATGGGAGGCTGGCATACTAACAAGTTGGTTGGAGAATGTTTATATATGGTTGTGGGGTTGCTATGGCAACCACGGTTATGACAATTTAAAAGGATCATTACGTAATATCATACGTCACCATCAATAAAAGCTGTGGCCGTTATTTACACCCAACACTTGGTGTCTCTCTCTTTATTACAAGTGTAAACCTAGGTTAAGTTACTGGCTAAGTGGGTTATAATCAGGTGTATTGGGGGATGGCGACTTCCTCAATAATTCTGTCTGTTCATGTAGCACCATATTACTTGCAGGTGTCATATGCAAATATAAACACGTTTTTTTTTTACACCCAGTCTCTTGCCAAGTGAGCAGGCCCTGTTGTGGCTATTTATTAGCAGTTAATTGCATGACAGATCGCTATTGACGAGCACTCAGTGGATGGCAGGTGGCCAATAAGAATTTAAACGTTTATTAGCGCCAGGCCTCTCCCCCCAGTCAGCCTCTTGCTTTCAGAAAAAAATCTTTAAGCCATTTAATCCAATGTCAAACACTGCGGAGCATCTCTCTCCAGCTGCCTAAAAAGGCTGCCAAAGTGAAACTCTAGGTAGGGATGGAATTAAGAGGATTGTGGGAATTCCTTTGGACCTAAATATGTTTCTATGTAGTTATTAAACTTGCCGCTGTGGTCGGCAGGTTGTAAAAGTTTTTTTTTGCTAAAAGGCTTTTGTAGCCTGCTGATAAAGTGGAAGTCGATCTGAGGCAGGATACTGGAAAGGCACAGATTGTACAGTGGGTATTACTGTATGTGCCAAGCAGCCAATCACCATTTTTTTTTTTTTTTTTTAGCAAATTACAACAATAAACAGAGAGAAACCTGAAATGTGTGTGTTACTGAATGTAAAACTACATTCTGTGCTACGTTCTTGTAAATTACCTTAAAAAAGCAGAACATAATGTGAATGGTCTTTTATGTTCACAGAACTTTGCTAATTTTTCACTCTATAAGGGCAGGCCACACTGCAGCTCTTTAATTGCGTTTGCTCTTGCATTTTTTTCATACCATTGAAGAGGGCAATGCAACGAAAAAGCACATTTTAAATTGCAATCGATGCTTTTTTCAATAGTTAATGAAAAAACGCATGCGCAAACCAATAAATCGCTGCGATTGCTTTTGCGTTGCAAACAGGATTTACCCATTATCGTTCATATGTATGGCTACCTTTAGTAATGGGCACAAAAGGGGCGGTTTGCAACATGTCAGTACAGCATAGACAACAAGCAGAGTGAAGACACTCCCACCAAAAAGAGCAAACTTTACAAGCTGATTGCAGAGGCTACAAAGAGAATTTTTTCACAAGAAATGGATCCTTGGGGCTGGGCGCCAGGGGGGTTTATTATACAATGTTTGTAAAATATGTCATTTCTGAGAGTACCTTCCTTTAATACATGATCTTCAGACACATAAGATATAGTAACAATAGATAGAAATGCCCTAATTAGATAGTATACTGTAAATTTATGGCAGATCATTCCAAACTGAGATACGTACATGCTACAGGAGATCAATACCAGCGTGGAGCTATAACGCGTCCGTGGGTGCAGTGGGTGCAGTTAAAAATAGGCTAGACGCGTTTCGTCTGACTCACAGACTTCGTCAGTAGAGATGGTCGAACTATTGAAGTTCGGTCCGTTTTCGAACTTCGAACTATTGTAAAGTTCGAAAGTTCGAAAACGGACCCATTAAAGCTATGGCAGGCAAATAGTTGAAACAACGAAAGTCATCAAATCAACAAAATATTAATGGTTAACTTAATGTAAATGGCTGTGGGACCTGGGAAATGGTCTGGGGAGCAGTTCCAATTCCAGGACTTAGTAAATATCGATTTTACTCTTACACGCGCTACTTTCGAGCTTTCGCGTTCGAACATTCGAGGTAACATGGACATTTACTCGCAGATTCGATGCTCGCCTATAGGCTTTAATGGAGACTTTACTCGCAGATTCAATGTTCGCCGCCTAGATACAATGTACATTTTACTCGCGGATTCGATACTGTCAACGTTCGAACATTCAATAAATCATCGAAGTCCGGGAAATATCGAAAGTCCGCGTCCGAGATAGTTCGAGAAGTCCGGGTCCGTTCGAACCAAACAGTTCAGCTCGAACCGGGGTTCAGTTCTATGCCATCCCTATTCGTCAGTAGCAATGGAAAGTGAAAAATACTCCCTTATATACCCAACTGAACCCCCATAAAATAAAACACACATTTGAAATAACTAACCTTAATCCAATAGTTTTTTTTTTTAATGCTTGGTTTACATGCTTTGCATTAACCAATCAGATTTTCCGAAATCTGATTGGTTAATGTAAAGCATGTAAACCAAGCATTAAAAAATTGATACATTGCGGCGATGGCGCTCGCCGTTATAAATACGGCGATAGCGCTATTTTCGATGTGCGGCGGTAATTTTTGGGCACTATTTTCGCCCCTTTATAAATATGTCCCTATGTGTATAACATTAGCAAATGCATTTCATAAAATCATTCATATTTTATATTTGTCACAAATTATCACCATTTTAACATTCCTTACACGAGTTTCCTAATCTCTATTTGTAGTACAAATTTAATTTTACATTTTTCCTGTTTCCGGTGAACTAAAGCTGTAGAGAACCAGCAAGATGTCTGTTGTCTATGGAGGTGGGCTCTTGGCCCTGCTGCTACATGAAAAAGCAGCAACCCTAGGAATGATGCTGGGAAGAGTAAAAAACAACAAACGGACCGAACACACCATAACCTGAGCTCCGCCGTTACTCAACAACCTGGCACAATCAGCCTTTAAATATGGGCAAAAAACCCAAATGGGGCATGGAGAGGACCCCAAGACCCTCGAACCCCTCAAGCAAAAGGTATTGGGTTTTTTTTCAGGGGTGGCTTGGATGGGCCCATTGGAAGCACACACTACTGTCACGCGGCAGGCAGCATCCACCAAGCTCCCGCGGGAGATCACAACCCAGCCTACACAGCGAGCCCCAGCTGACCACAGAGGCCCCCAACAGAGGCAGGTTAGTCTGGACCCCCAATCCAGAGACCACCAGGCCTAGGCAAACAAGGCCCCAACCCAGGCACAGCCCACAGCCCACAAAAAAGGCGGACTCAGGCCTGCGCGGCCTACAAAGGAGGAGCACCCTAACTCACCCACCCCACTCCCTAGACTCCTGGCAAGAATCCCCAGGGGCATACATGGATCCCCCTCCAGGTTCCAAGGGGACCCAACAAATAGCCCGAACCCACTTGTTCTGGAACCAGAGTCTCACCAAGGGCCCACATAGGCCCAGACCACCCAGAAAATCCTCTCAGAGAACTGTTACTGAACCTACCAACAAAAACATTACGCACCCAAATCCAGTCAACTTGCCGCGCAGAGGTCTCGCTAATTAGAAACAACCTCAAAGCAGTGCTGGAATGTGGAGGACCTAGAAGAAGAACACCAGGCACAAACCAACATTTACAAGTGGTCACCAAGTAGTGAACAACCATTCCAAATTCATAAAAGAACTTATTCGCCAGATGGAAGACCTGGAAAATAGAGGTCGACGTGAGGACCATTCAACATGGTCCTAGGTACAGAGAAACTCCACAAGACATAGAAATGGCAGAATACATAGAGCACTGAAACCTAAGGGGCTCCTCCACAATTTCCACAGGGATGTTATATGCCGCATACATTACTATGCAGAAGAAGGAACAAATAATTTCAGAATAACGCTGCCTTGGACAGACCTAACATGGGAAAAACGCCAACATCCAACTTTACCCAGACATTCCCTCCACCCTAGCACGCAGACGTCAACTAGGGCGCTGTACAAACCCTACTAAACAAGCAACTTCCATATCGCTCGGGATTCCCCAATTCAACTCATAGTAAACGAGAAGGAGTGACACACCACCCTCGATATCCAGAGGAGCTACCAGCTTTTTGCAAGCACTTCAACTCCCGGATATAGATCTTCCAGACTGGAGGACAATCCCCGACTCTCACAGATGGCCCCAATCAACTGTGGACACAAACCCCCACACAGCCAACAAAATCCTACCCAAACAGAAAAAAGGAGACGCCATGAACCCAGGATCCCACAACTCAACAAGTCCAACACCCCCCATCCAGACCCCGGCTGATAATCCAAAGTCAAAGAGAGCGAAACTGGGGCAACCAAAACCAAGACCGACCCTGGCAAAAAGATACTATGGGACATTAACCTCCTATGAATTCAAGGATATAACCATCACAAGTGAACAACCATACACTGGGACCCTAACAGCAACAACATACCTTCCACTATTCCGTATGAACTCTTTCATCCACCCTCTACAACAGGGTTTTACCAATAACATAACTGTATCATTCCAAAATACCATATACCCCCATGGCATAACCATATAAACCTACAGCCCCATAAGCAAACCCAACATCAATACAAAGTGCCTCAACTCCACAAACAAAAAGAGATGGCGAGTGGGTGCTGGAAGAGACTTTGACTTTTGTTATAGCTTCCACCACTTAACCCCATTCTGTTCCCCACTTAACCCCATCTACTCTTTAAACCTGCCCTTACAGCAATTGTTATAAGTTATAATATATCTAAACGGCATATAAAGGCTGCGTATATTGTTCTTATTCTTTTTATTTTTTTTAGTATATTAGGTCAGAGCAGCCTCTCTTACACCATCTCACCAGAAAAGGTTCATAAACCCGCCCAAACGGACCCGCTTCCGCAGTCACCGACCCCCCGGCTACAAACCTGCCACACAAACCCTGGTCCCGTGTGGTGAGTACCAGATTAACTATATTACACACCAGTTCGCACTGTCCGTCAAATGGAAAAAATATGGTAAAGATCTACTCTTTGAGTCTAAACACTCCTAAAAAAGGCACCTAACACTCAATGAACAGAAACAACTGAAAGCCCAAGTTGTATTCTTACAGGACCCATCTGATCAACAGGCTCCTGTGCCTTTGCAACCCGTGAATTCCCCAACCATACCTAGCCTCATCTACTCAAAAGAAATCAGGAGTAGCGACCCTGTTCTATAAATCCTGCACCTTCCATCTAAAAAAAAAGTATAAATATAGTCTAAATATACTAGTTAGAGAGCAACCAATCAGGCAACCCCATAGGTATGCTATTAACAACATGCATTTATTGTGCACACAACGCAAGTTTCGGGACAGTCTAGGTCCTTTCTTCAATCCTAACCACACAGAACAGGACCCCCAAGGTAGATTCCTCCTGCTTAAAGGCACTTTTAAACGAAACTCCCATCATCCTTTTAAATATTTACTCTCCCAACAAAGGCAACTTAAGTTTTTAAAGAAAGTGCTATGCAAACTAAACAATACACCTGCCCGTATAAGATTGTGGAGGAGGAGATTTCAACTTTATACTTTCACCTAGTCTAGACAGATTCCCTCATGGCAGACAAATCAAAATAGAGAAATACAACAAGCACGTTCCACCCGCCAATACAAGATCCTAAATCTTTACAATTGATACAGAATCAGAAATCCAAAAATCTCGAGCTTACACTTCTTCTCGCCACCTCCGCACATTACCGCATAGATTTAATACTAGGTACTAGCCCTCTTCTGAAAAACCCATACAGATGTGAAATACACCCAATTTCATGGTCCAGACCATGCCCCTTAGAACTGACATCACACTCTCTCGACCACAACCTCAAATCCATAATGACAACTCAACAAAACGCATTACAGAACACCACATAAAGAACAACTCTCACAAAATTCAGGAATACTTTACTAAATGAAGACTCAGTACCTGAATTCTCCACAGTAAGGAGGCTCACAAAGCTTTAAAAAGAGGCCACATATATCAGCACCACCCATTTTAAAACCACAATAGAGAGAGACTATTTTACAGTCAGGGAAGACCTGAAGGCCAAAGAAACAATCCATTTCCAAAAACCTTCTCGAGCCTCCCTGCGTAGAATCTAACCCTCCGCAATCAACTCAAAGATATAACCATACACAAAGTGAGTCCTCTCTAACTTGGCTTCGCAGATACTACTATGACCAAAGAGACAAAGAAATGCCTGATCCAACAACTTAACCAAAAACAAAACAAGTACACTCCCTAACCTTATCAAATCACCAAAGGGCACCCTATGCTACTCCCCCACAGATCAAATATCAGCGTTTGCACAATATTATAGGTCCCTCTACCAATTAGAATCAGCAATCCGGATAATCAAACACACACCTATCTTAACGCACTTTTACAGGAAGTAGACGCATATCAGTAGAAGATGCCACCATCCTAAGTTCCCCATTTACCCTAGCGGAACTAACAGCAATTCTAAAAGACTCCCCACTGAGAAAATCCCTGGCCCAGAGGATATACATACAGCTACTACAAAACCTTCAACAAACTACTAGCCTCAAAACTCTTTTCCCTATACAACTCTTTCTTAGAAGGCGCCCCCATTCCTCAAACAATGACTTACTCCCACATTATAGTCCTCCCCAAGCCGGGAAAGACCCCAAATATTGCCAAAATTACAGGCCAATAGGATTACTGAACACTGACCTCCAAAATATATACAATATATACTCACAAACAGTTAGCTCGCCACTTACCCATAATATCCACCCAAACCAATTAGGGTTTGTTTGTTGCAGACAAGCGGGAGATAATAACAAAGAGCATAGACCTCATAGATAAACCGTACAAAACAAAAGGCCTTAGTTCTAGGCTTAGAGACTGAAAAAGCGTCAACCGCCATAGACTGGAAATTTCTAGGTCTTACTCTGCAAGCATTGGATCCAAGGAAATGCCCTACAAGCCATTACAAATTTATATACATCCACAACAGCACTATACAACTCCCCCATGCTAAATCTTCTACTTTCCAACAATATAACGGTACAGTCAGGCTGCCCCTCTCCCCCTACTTTTTTTTTATGTTAGGAATACTTGAGCACATATCAGACTACACCCCAACATCAAAGAATACAACTCACATTCTGAGAATTCAATTATCACATTATGCAGATGATGTTATGCTCACCCTGACCACAATCCCTGGACACCTAAATCCTTTACTTACCACTTCGGTTCATTATCAGGATACAAGATTAACCAAAGTAAAATTGGAATCTTTCCATTAATATCCCACAAACTACCCTTGAGATCTTAAAACAGATACACATAAACTTGGAAAACAACCTCATAAAATACTTAGGTATCTTCCTTACCCCATAGGCTATAATAGACAGGTGCACATTATCAAACAGGCAGGACACTGAAATACAGTGGCGCTCAAGGGAAAAAAAAAACCGCTTACAAAAATACAAAGAGAAGGGAAACTGGTGACCAACATCAACCATCCCAAAAAGTCCCCTACACAAAAGCACTACCACATGCCCATACTAAAGTAAAAAAATGTTTATAGGTTACATAAATAAATATACCCCCTCACACATAGTATGCACAATAGAAACCACACATAACAAACCGGGCGTCCCGGTGTATCAAAAAGGGAAGGCTATCCAACATGGCGTGGGTCTCAATAATGGCTCCAACCCGCCATCCAATAGATTGTTATAGTTAGGGACTTGTCGTGAGAAGCCAAGTCCGACTTACCAAGCTTCTCACGGATTGGACCACACTCTCACCCTACTGATCAGTCTCGGATACTGAAATCCAATGTCCACCAGTCCACGATACTCCAGGCTTCTAGTGGGTCCACCAAACTCGTATCCAAATCCCACTCCGTCGATACACAGATAGGCTCAAATAGAGACACACGCTAGGCGCACTTCCAGACCTACACGTGTCACGTTCCTCCCATTTCGCTACGGCTTCCTCAGGGTCACATGATACAAAACGCCTTATCCCTTAAATAGTCTCCCCTTAAGACACATTACTTATTTACAAGGATAGGCTGCGAAATAGAGATATGTAATCATCAACAATAGTACACATTAAACAAAAAGTTTAATGTGTCTATTGTATGATGATTATATCAAACCCTATAAATGCAAACTATCCCCAGCTATTAGAAAAACTGGGACAAGATCTGAAACTATGGCATAATTTACCAATTTCCTGGTTAGGTCAATAACAACCCTATCCTTCCTAAACTATTATATCTTTTGAAACCCTCCCCATCAGATCCCCCTCAAAACCCTACATTCCTTCCAATCGAACTGTTTCCGGTTCTTTATGGCAAGGCAAATGCCATAAAGTACCACAATCAGTAATGACAGCACACAGAGAACTAGGTGGACTGCAGCTCCATTATTCCACAGATACTATTTATCAGCATATCTCAGAGCTTTAACGCATGGTCCCAACCCAATAAAATAGCACTATGGGCATCGATTGAACAAGACTGGGTACAGAAAACTAACCTAGGCACCTTATTATGAAAGGGGAAAAACCCCACCAAAACTAAACAAAGCTTTACTAAGTCAATGCAAAGTACAATAAGATTCCGGGCCGCCCTCCACCCTACTCCCTTCATAGGTAACCCCAGCTTTCCCCTAGGTAATTCAGGACCACAAGCCAACTGGCTACAAACCAGGGGAATGACGAGTGAAGGATGTACTACATGGCTAACTGGGAACTTACTATCCTTTGAGGAGCTATGCTACTCTCGCCAATTCCCGAACTCTACCCAGTTTCCAATTCTTCTACTCGCAACTAAACACCTTTATCCAAATATCTTCCGCAAACAAATTTCCCTCATCTGGACAATCTAGAAAGGATCTTCTAAACTAGCCCCTCCCAAAGGGCCTCATCTCCTCCATTTATTGTGCTCTACAGGAAATGACAGTTTCCAGGGCAGGTCCTTATGCCTACATGCACAAATGGGAAAAAGATCTGGGTAAACCTATCCCAGAGAATATTTGGTCGGACACATGTGGTCCTCTGCCAAAACACACTCTATTTGCACTCATACAAAGAGAACATTCATAAAAACTATTCAGATGGTACCATACGCCACAGCTATTGCACAGACTCTTCCCAATACATTCCTTCACTTGCTGGAGGTGCCAACAGGAGGAGGGTTCCTTATATGATCATATAGGGACATGTTCATTAATCAAACATACTGGAATCATGTCCACCAATTCTTGCAACGGACTCTGAGGAAAATGCTACCGAAAGATCCACTTACTTTCTATTGGGTGCTCCATTTCCAGAAATATCCTCCCTACTTCCAGAGATTGGCATCCCACATCTAACAGCTGCAAGATGTTAAATTTCCCACAGTCCTGGAATCAACATTCCCCTACAGAGGCTGCACTGATTAACAAACTATTGGACAGATGTGGAATGGAACACCTCACAGCCTTATGAACAATAAAAAAAGTTTTGACAAAATATGGGCACCATTGGACTATATACTTTCAACCTATGATAAAATCACACCAAAGGTAACCCTCTGGCATCCCCTACTTTTTGCACACAACTTAGTAAATCAGAATAGCTCTCCCCAATCAACACCCCCCCTCCCATAACTGTGGCATTGGGGGGCGACTCGGACTAATAATGTTACTGTAACAATGACAATTGTAAAGGGAAGGTCAATGCTAAAGTGAAAACCAATCACCTACATGAAAGTAATTTGTAGTTATAATATAATGTCAACGTTGTATGCTGCATAGATAAATGAGAACAAATGTATAGAAAGAAGGTTTTAGCCAATTTAACCCAATAGATATACAAAGGTGGGGTATCTGAATGGGTACCATTAAACAGCGGGTATGGGACACATACTAAAATGGTAAAAAACTAGTTTCCAATAACCCGTCCTCTCACTCAACACGGATCGACCAGAAGGGAATGGAGACGGTGACAGCGGAGCGGACCTGAACCATATCCAATCAACAAACCTTCTCACTACAAGGTGGGTGGGGCGCTGGTGGCAGTCGACCAGCGGGCATCTTTGTAACAAGAAGGGGCCCAGGACCCAATATTTAATATCAAATGCTGCACCATGCTCCTTCTCCTACAGAAGTTAAGCTTAAGTATAGATTAAGAGATGTGCTCTCGACAAAAGTTAAATTAGAGTTAATGTTGTTATTGTTGCTTTGTGAAGGTGTTCTCATTCATCCAGGTCATGGTATATCTGTGTGTATTCAATTAGATCAACTGGACTTGAAGTTTAGTTCTTGAGACGGTTATGCTAGTCATACGACTGGCTTTCATTCTGAGCCCAAAACTTGTGGATATCCAGACTGGGCCTTTGTCAAAAGAAGCAGAAGGAAGAAAAAGCAGGAATACCAACAGTGAAGGGGAAAAGCAAGACAGGAGAAAGAACATGGTCACCCATATGTAGCAGGGGTCTCTGAGAAATAAGAAGAGTTTTCAAAAAAACACCGTATCCCTGTCTGCTTAATCCGAACAAACACACTGAGGCAGCAATTGGGACAATCCGAAAGACCAATACTGAAACACAAGAAAAAGCGACATCATAACGCAGTGCAGTGCAGTGAAGAATGCTCTGATTTGTGTGTGGGGGAGACCAAACAGCAACTGCACAACCTATGGCCCAGCACAGAAGAGCCAAATAAAGAAACAACAAGCCTAAATAGAGGTGGGGGGGTTCGACACCAACTGTCTGCCCTTTACATGCTGTTTGACACCTTACCTGGTGTTCCTATAACATCTCTTAGCCACAATGCAATCACGCCTTGCATTCAGAAGGTCCCTAACACCTGGCTGTGATATGCTAATTGGGACTTTCCAGGGTACAATAATTGCCAACAGATTCTTGTACCAAGTCATTCTGAATTGAGAAGCCAGTGGATGACTAGCGAAACGTCTTAAGAACTAAACTTTAAGTCCAGGTGATTTAACCGAATACAATAAATAGTGCACAATATTTATATAATGTAAAAATATGCAATTTACTTTGAAACTTTTAGCATCTCAAAAAGTGTTCTTGTACAATAACAGTATTCCCATAAATTGCTGAATTTTAAAGATACAGAACTATTGACAACCTAACAGCATGTCAAGGTTTTTCTATTGTAATAAATGTTAGCAGGGAAACGCAACTCTTTCAAATCTCAATAGTTATTTGTGAATGACTGGTTCACAAACGTTTCGGGGTCCTCCCCCTTCCTCAGGTTTTCACTGAGGAAGGGGGAGGAACCCGAACGTTGTGTGAACCAGCATGTCACAAATAAACTGATTGAGATTTGAAAAGTGCGTTCCTGCTAACATTTATTACAATAGTACACAACTGCCAGTGGTGAGCGGAATTTGGGTAAACAGCACCATCAATAACACAATTAATCGGAGTGCGGGGAATATTATAAAACGATTTGATGTTAAGGTTTTCATTCACCAGGTCATGGAATATCTGTGGTAGTGAGTTAGTTTCAACTGGACTTGACATTTAGTTCTTGAAGACGTTTATTAGTATCCGACTGGCTTTCTCAATTCAGAATGACTTGTACAAGAATCTGTTGTCAATAATTACCCAGGAAAGTCCCTCAGCATTTAGCACCAGCAAAAAGGTAATAGAAGCGCACATTACTTCCTCAGAATACTCCCTTCAGCATATAACAGCCAGGTGTTAGGGACCCTTCTGAATGCAAGGTATTAGCTGTATATGTGGCTAAGAGGTGTTGTCAAAACTGGATTTAATTAAAAGTTCTTATTGTTAAAAATGGGGCTAATTTTGCCCCAACCAATCAGATCTTATTTTGCCCCAACCCAATCAATTTTAACCTTTGAAGCTACATCTCATTGGTTGGGCAAATTAGCATAATTTTTAATGTCAGGAACTTTTATACATAGATAGTAATTTTACCCTTGATTATTACCAAATCCTATACTGACTTTAGAATGATCCTTATTATACAGAGTTTAGGGAGACTGGATCAGGATTGTGTAGGTGGCTATCTGTAGCGTGATGACAGAGAAAATCTTATTGTAGTGTGATCCAGCTTTACTCAGTTGTTTCCAGAAACAAGAAACTGTTCAAATTTGAAATTTCCTTTTGAATAACATTGTCTTAATACGAGGCTAAATTCTATGATACGATAAATATTTATGGCTGATAAACTATCTATAAGCTAAATTATCCTGTCCAGTTCCAGAAGGAACAAACTAGGAAGGTTTCCAGAATATATCATGCACGGTACATTAGCAGACAAAACTAAGAAGATGGCACAGAACGAAATAACCACTATTGTGGTTAAGATATCCAGGTATAAATAGTATCAGCAAACTGTACAGACAGAGATACAATGGCTCCATTGTAGTTAATTATTATTAGCCTCACCACCCTTGTGTTTTTTTTTATATTCTGTGAAGCTAATTAACATATCATGCCAAAACATCAGGGAACTGTGCACCATCAGGAAGGGGGAATTCTGGATGCCTAGAATTACCCCTAAACATGCCTCTACCCCACCCCACCAGACACAGATACAAACACCTCCGAAGTACCCCTACACCCACCCACAATAAAAAAATATATATTAAGTCAAAACTAAGGGGCATATTTATAAAGGATTGTCTTTTTCGTCCAAATAATTAGCGCAGCACACGAGCGAAAATAGCGCGCCATTTGGGGCTTCGTTTCGCCCTATTTATAAAAAGCGAAAAAAAACACACTTCGCGGCTGTGAAAGGCGAAACGGGCGCGATAAGAGCGAAAAGTATCGCAGCGAAGACCTTAACGCATACTAAGAAGGATGCATTGCGAAAACCATTCGAAACCAGAAAAGCTACTAGAAAATGATGTCAAGTCTCAAAATGGCCACCTCACATTACCAAGAAGTCAGCCATGTCTTATTTAGTCAATCTTCTTAGAATTCTCAATTGGATACAATTTTCTTTTGCACTGCACATTTGCCTTCTAATGCGGGTTGCTTCTTCAAGGCATATTCCATCTATAATGCGCGGTCGCCTTTCTAATGTGCGTTCGCTTTTCCAAGGCATATTACATTCTATGCGCGATGCCTTTCTAATGTCGCTTTCCAAGGCATATTACTCTGAATGCGCGATCGCCTTTCTAATGTCGCTTTTCCAAGCATATTACATTTCTAATGCGCGATCGCCTTTCTAATGTCGCTTTTCCCACGGCATATTACATTCTAATGCGCGTCGCCTTTTCTCATTGCGTTCGCTTTTTCAAGGCATATTACCCATTAGAATGCCTTTTCGCTCAAACAAGACTTTCACCACCTTCAGGGTCGCGCTAATTTTGCTATTTTAACGCAACAAACCAACCTTTCGCTCTTTATAAATCGCGTTTATGCCTTTTACGCTCCCTTTTCGCTAAAAATTACCATTGCGAAGTAAGGCGAAAACGGTTTCGCCCATTCGTTAACGCTACCTTTATAAATAGCGTTAACTGTATTTTGGCGAAAAACCCATGCGAAAAGCAATGCGAAAAACATTTCGCTACTTTTCGCTCTTTTATAAATATGCCCCAGTTTTGGGGAATAGGAAGAGACAGGATAACGCAGAACATTTTAAGGAGTGCATCTTTCTCCAAAGTGAGCCTGGACAGGGTATAGTCAGTATGAGGTTTGGGGCTTTTAGGGGTGTGGGGAAAATCTATGAATTTTGATGTGGGGCTGGACATTCCTTTAATTTTGCATATTTTCTATGTCTATTCAATGTAAAATCCCATATAATTATTATATTTTTTATTCTATAGATGTAGATAAGCCATGATTAGAGATGGACCCAAAATCCAAACTCGAACCTGGTTCCAAATCTGATTTCACGGATTTTGTGAACCACAGAACTATTTTACTAGAAAATGTAAAAGAAAAGTCAATTTTGTAAATTCAAAATAAAAAACAGAAGTGCATGGAGTTTGTGTACTGGACATTGTTTTGAGAGATTTTGGGATTGGTCCCTGAAATGACCATGTTTCACTAGAGATGGATGAAACCGGTAAGATCCGCTCTGTTTTCGGATTTACGGTTTTCGAAAGGAAACAGAATGTACTTTCGCGGCTTCGGAGCGCATTTACAATGAATATCAAACGGTCAAGGCTATTTTCAATAATCCTCGAAAATTAGATTGGAATGTTCGATTATCCTGTTGAAAATTATCTAAAAAAAGACTTGAATGTTCATATTCCTCGAAAATGTGATCCAAAGTCGCAAATTCTGAACAATCCACCCAGTTTCGGACAGAACATTCAGACCCAGACCCCATCTCTATTTATCACCCACCCCAGTCGTAAGTCATGGCCATGAGAGCAGTTAACACCTGATAGAGAAGAGGGGCTGCGTAAAAAAAAAAAAGAATGGCGGGGAGCAGAGGAAAGTCATTGTGGGGATTTGGGGGGGTCCTGTTTGTGGGGTAGAAAGTTTGTCAAGGGGGTCAATGTGCCCTTAAAATTTTATTATACATGTTTGGATTCAATAGAATCTTTCAGAATTACTTCTGAAAGACAATTGTTACATCATTTTAGACGTATCTAACCTTTAATTGGATAAAAAAATTTAGACTTTAATCTGAAGTTTTTGGATATAAAAAAAAAGTTATTCTGTTTCTAAAGCATAAACAGGGCTATGTACCGAGAGCCATAAATGGTGTTTCCTTCTAAAGTCACATTAACCCATGTACAGGGTTAGCATGACTTAAAGACATAATTTGCATCGATAGGCAAAAAAATGTGTGCACAACCATCAAAGGTAGTACCAGCTCTTTAAGACAGAAACTTTAATGCCAGCAGCTAGTGGCGTTAACTTATCGAAAGGGGAATAACCCAATTCACTATGCAGAAAGCCGCTATCGACTCAGTGCATTGCCTAGAGGAGGGCAATAGAGAGCGATAAACGACTCTCGGTACATAGCCCGATAAATGAACAAAGGTATACAAAAGCTTCAGACTGTAGCGGGCCATTGTCGTCTGCTCATTTGTGTGGATCGGGGGCGAAATCGTCGGTGTTATCCGCCAGTTAATCATTATTATATGGCATTTAATTATTTCTAATATCATCGCTAAAATCCGCTTCACCGAGTGAGATTCATAAACAACCTTTTTATTTGCCCAGAGAAGCTGCAGCTCAGTCCTGATTCATTATGGCAGTGGAGCTGACATTATCCGAGCATCCTGGCTTCTGACACTGTTTTGCTGCGCTCAGCAATTAAAAGGTCACATGGTGATGAGAGAGAGAAACAGATAAATAAATCCAATGACTATCCCGCCATTACTAGATTGTTAACATTACGGAGAGGCACTTTAATGGAAGGATGGCTAACAGGTTGCATTGTTGATGAATAAACCAAATGACACTGATCTTATCTGTGAATTCTTCCTACATCTCCCAGTTTCAGATTGATGATGGAGCAGATAACGCAGAACCAGATCTGAGGGATAGATACAGGATCCCTTGGAGGTTCAGTGACAGACACGTCGACAGTATATATATGTCATGCATATAGCTGGTTAGTAAAGCCTCGTTCTGTCACAGTGATAGATGTCAAAGTCTCGGTGATATACAGAGCAACGCCACGTTACATATCACAGGAAAGAGCTGGAGATAAATTGGATGCCTGGGACAGGAATGTTTTTGATCTGATGAGATTTGCACCATATGAGGACACAAACCTGCTATACCAATGTGTTAACTTATGGACATCTAAGAATATTTTCCTTTATCCCTGTATGATACTTCAAATATATTAAAGTGCTGGATAGTCTGTCATATAAACTGTGCATCCACCCTGTACACTTTGCAAAGAGTCACAAGCTCAGGGACCAGAAAAAAGTTCTCAAAAGAAATTAAATGTTCCATGTTTAAAAAATATATTTAGATTTTCATGTTACACCAGGAATGGTCAATACATAGTAATTGAGGTTGAATAAAGACATACGTCCATCAAATCCAACCTTTAAAAAACCCTTTTAACCCTAATTGATCTGGAGGAAGGCAAAAAACCCAACTAAAAAGGGAGAAGGGGGATTCCTTCTTGGCTCCAAATTGGAATTAGTTTTAGAAACGGATCTAGGCTACTTTTAAAGCTATTTAATGAACTTGCCATTACCACTTCTGCTGGAAGGCAGTGTCACAATTCACCGTTTCACTGTAAAGAAACCTTTCCTAACCTGAAGATGAAACTTCTTTTCTTCCAACCTTAAAGGATGTCCACGTGTCCTCTGATATGACCTATTAGTGAACAATTGCACTAGAGAGTTTATTTATGGCCCATTAATATATTTATATAAAGTGATCATATCCCCACAAACATCGTTTCTCCAATGTAAACAGCCCTAACTTGTTCTAATCTACGATATTCAAGCCCCTCCATTCCCCTTATTAATTTAGTTGCCTTCCATTTCCAAGATGTCCCTTTTGTATATGGATTCCAAAACTGCATTGCAATTCCAAATGAGGCCTTACCAGTGACTTGTAAAGAAGGAGAATAATATTTTTCTCTCTTGAATCTATTCTCCTCTTTATCACGACAATATCTTGCTAGCTTAGCTGTTATTGGGCATGCGGGAGGCCGAAACATGTCAGGCTGTTTTTAAGGATACTATGTACTTCCTTTTGAAATAAAGAAGTTTTATCCATGATTGTTAGAGCTTGTCGAAACCTCATTTCCAGTGTGCACTACCTATCTTTAATGGTGTGGAACATTTGGTGTACGGGCTGACAAAAAGGGCCTGAGGCAGACGAACCTGGAATCACCTGGAAGAGTGAGGGCTGTGTTTTGATGTACTGATGTATTGCAAGGAGTTCCAGTTTTCATTAGTATACATTGACTACATGTGATTGGTTTTCTCAAGAGTCCATCCCTAATGGATGGTTTAATAAACCACAACAAGCTTGGGTACTGGGAGATGTAGTTTTTCAAAAAATTAGGAGCTTTGGGTTCAAGGAATTTACAGGGTTATTCAATAAACGTTCTTATCGTTAAAAATGGTGTAATTTGCCCCAACCAATCAGATGTTAGCTTTCAGGTGTTAAAAAAAGATATGATTGTTTGGTGCAAAATTAGCACCATTTTAAACAATAAGAACTTGTATTGAATCTCCCTGTAGTTTCAAAAAGGAGGGCAACGAAATTCTGTAGTGCCAGAGGAGCCCTTTCCCATCTAACTCTGGATTCTGAATTTTTATAAAAATTTACTATTAAACAAATCTTACTTTACTAGTCATTGTTCAGTAACCAGATTGCCATTAATCACTGGGGTTGAACAGTGCCTTAGTGTGTGGGTCAAGCGTTGCTTAAGCCAGCGTTGCCCTTGACTGAATAGGGGGAGCATACCCCCTTCCTCCGGATCCTCCTTAACCCTCTGGCGGCATCTGGCTATTTGGCGTCCACCCGCGGCTGGGTGCACCCGTTCCCAAGGATGCATTGGGTGGATGGCGACGCAGCTTGATGACGTCATTGGTGATAATGTCATGATGCAGGCTGCGACAGGGGCACATGGTAATGGCGGCATTTAGGTTTAGTATAGTAAGGATGGAGCTCTGCCTGCAAAAAGTTTTGAAAAAAGAGTAGGAATAGTTCAGCTAGGATGGCGGAACTCGACCAGCTACAAAGTAGGGCGGAGAGGATGGGCAGGGAGGGTGCTGGATGGCTGAGGAGCTACTGGGCACTGAGGAGCCTCCTGGCCCTGTACCACAGAGGGCCAGCTAGAGAAGAGAGACAAGGTAGGTCTGCGACCAGGCAAAAATGGTAGGCCCACCAGACAGTCTAGGCCCATCCAGGCTCAGCCCTAGTCTCACCATAAGGGATCTCCACATCTCGCCATAAGGGATCTGCATCAGCTGCCCCCAAGTGGGCAGGGACTGGAAAAATGTGGCAAGGGTAAGGCGCTACCCAGCATCCACCAGTAGGGCTAATCCAATCTCAGCTGGGGTAGCGCCCAAGCATCAGGGCGAGATACGGGTGTTGGTTGCTTATACTATGGGGGGCACAGAGACAAATCCAAGCATCTACCCGTCCCTCTAGTGAATTAATGGTATCAGCCAAACTGCGGGCTGACACCAATACTTGGAGGCAACCCCGAGCCACGGATTCCACGGAGGAGAGTGAACTGGAGTTCGTTGTAAGCTCGCTCCATATACGAGCCACACATCATGGTCAGGGAGGATCGGGGAGGCGTGGGCCAGACGTAGTGGGGGAGGAGCCAACACAGTCAGAGATGAGGGATGTGGACACACTCTCGTGGAGCTTCAAGACGGGGGAAGGCATGGTAGGTCACAAGGGAGGACATAGGGAACAGGGAACACAGTGCATGGGACAATGCCCCCAATGTCTCTTCAGGGCATCAAGGAGGGATACACCTGCGAAAGAAATATGATTCGGATTCCTTTCTTCACCACCGCCAAAAAGGGGCACACAGACACTGACACAGAGGGAGGTCCAGGTCATCCATCAGAGGCGAGAGGCAGTAGCAGACACAGTCAGACCGCTCAAATTGGGCCCCAGTCACCACCCAGGCATGCACCACAGGCACCGGAGATGGCAGCCATGGGAACTTCGAGCGTTGAGTTGTCATGTTCTGGGCTTGGGTGGATCCACGGTGGGGGCAACAGAGTGAGGGACCCATGGATAGCTGTAATAAAAAGCCATGTTGGACAAGGCGGGGCACCCACTTTGGATGCCCGAATCTGCTCCAGGGAAAGTTTCATCACTCCCACTGCGAAAGCCCCCTCAAATTCAGAGGCCTTTAAGGAGGCTTCTTCGTGGCTTGGCACCATGAGTTCCATCTGTGGCAGAGGTGAGGGAAAAGTGGAAAAGGGGAATATGTGGACATACGGAAAGCCTTCCTATAGAGAGGAGGTTCGAGAAGGGCAAGGAAAAGGAGCCTAAAAATGCTTTTGGGAATTGGATACAGGCTTTTTTTGAATGCTGGTAAGTATTGTGGGAATGGGTCACCCGGAGCAATGCGCAGACATCTTCGTCTACCTTGATCAGATTTTGGAGTGTATAATATAAATGGCGGCTCCACCTGGTGGAGGTATAATGAAGAGTTCCGGCAGGTCGGATGGAACTCTAGGCCACCGATGCATGGATCAGGCTCATGACGACTCCAGGGCCTCTTTCCCCCCTTCCTCGTCATCACAGGCCTATTCCAGTCCCTTACTCCAGTCAGGGCTTGGCAGGAGAGCAGGCCCTGTTGGCTGTATAACAGGGCATGTCATTTGGACCAGCGTATAGGTTCAAACACGACTGTTCTGTGTGCGGGAGGGTACTGGTCACGCAGCAAACCGCTGTTTTCGACGTCGATGGTCACAGCCAAATTCCCCCTTTCAGGGGCAAGTTACTGGACATTCGGAGCTCCCCTTAGTAATCTACGGATACTCCCCTTGGGTGGTTGCCCAAGAAGAAGCCAGGAAAATACAGGTTAATCCATCATTGTCCTACCCAAGGGCTCTAGTGTAAATGACGGTATCTCCAAGGCCTTAACTTCAGTTTCATATGTATCCTTTGACAGGGCGGTAGAACTAGCCAGAGAGCAGGTCGGGGGGCACTGTTAGCAAAATCAGATATTGAGTCCACGTTTAGATATACCAGTTCATCCCAGCTGTTTCCATTTGCTGGGATGTCAACTCGAGGCCAATATTTTTCTGACATGTGCCAACCATGGCTGTTCATACCTGTTTTTTTTGAACAGTTTGTCCTTCTGGAATGGATGGTGCGATTGAGACCGGATCTGGAGCATAATACACTTTTAGATGATTATCTATTTGTGGGCCCAGCGGATTCTCTGCGCCTGGAGTTTACTTAACACCTTTAGAAACTGTGAAATGAATAGGGGACCTCTCTCAGCCAAACATCGTTCCTGGGGATAGAAATTGACACAGAGAGATGGTTTTTGCCTCCTCAGCAGAAGATAATTAGTTTGGTAGGTGCATGTTCTAGAGGTCAAGAAAGTAACCGTTAGTAGGTCCAGTCATCCTAGGTAATGTTTTTGCTTGCCGAATTATGCCCATGGGCAGAGTTGTTTCAGCCGAGGTTAGCGTGGGCTAAGAGGGGTATAACCAGCCATCTCCTCACGTTAGACCAACAAACCCTAAAAACAGATCTCAAGGGTTGTTGGAGATCCTTTTGGACTAAACTTGTTGCCAGAAACGAGTAGAGGTTAGTAATGAGGCCTTGGAGTTAACACTGATGCGGCAGAAACACATGGTTTTGGGGCCCTATTTGGTAAGACCTGGTGCGCGGGGACATGGCAGAGGCTTGGTAAGCCTGCCCCATCTAATTCTACGTTGCTTGGGCACAATATCTTCTTTAGCTCGCAGGCACATCCCCGGTACCATAGTATTTAATTGCTGATACATTGTTGACGCTTCAATGGCATGTCTTTCGTTACCTGGTGCCGTTGGCGAAACAAGAAGGGCTTTCCCTTGCCCTTCTGCCTCTGGAAACATCGCGGGAGAGATACAATCTCGGTGGACAACTTGGTTAGTGATGGGGGAATGGGTGATATCGTCAGAACCGCAATGGGAAGATGAGACGTAATGTGGGATAGTTTAAGATCTATTATCTCAATTGCGTAAGAAAGTGCTCTGCCTTAGTCGCCCGCGTTAGAATTGTCAGGGCTTCTGTCTTTCTCTCAAGCTTTTGGGATGGAAGGATGCCGTTTTTTTTTTTTATTACCTCCATTTAAAAGTTGGAAGAAGGAACATGTTCCAAAAGAGTCCAGAAGGCCAATTTCCTTCAACCTAATAACCTGCCTCTGGATGGTGTTAGAAGAGGTTGCTAGGGATGACGTACGAGTGTCGCTACTAGGGCCGGTTTTGTGTTAGCCTTCTTCGGAGCCATGCGAGTAGGAGAGCTGGTTCCTCCTAGTGGTCTAGACAATGGGGGTTGATACGTGAGGGTTGTAGTGGTTAAGGTTTCCCTAGTGCAAATATGTATATCTAGGTCAAAACAGACATTATTGGCGCGTGTGTCATCTTTTTCACTATTCCCCTTACAATCCCCCTGGCTGCCCGGTAGCTAATTTGAAGGCCTACTTGCAACTTAGATAAACGGTGGCCCAATTTTCGGTAATGCTGACGGTTCACTGTAACCAAATTCCAATTGAAGCCGTCTTAAATCCCGCACTACTACTAGCTAAGTGGAGTATTATCGGGTATTTTGGGGTCGGCGACTTCCTCAATAATTCAGTCTGATAGGCAACACGCTGCTTAAGACGCATTTGCCCTTGACTGAAGAGGGGGGAGCTACCCCTTCCTCCACGATCCTCCTTACCCTCTGGCGGCATATGCATTGCGGGTGGGGTGGCCAACGCAGCGTGATGACGTCATGAGGCAGGCCGCGCATCTATAAAAGACAGGCACATGGGAACGGCGCCATTTTAGGTTTAGTTATAGTAGGGATAGGAGTTCTGCCCCTCCACCCGGCACTTGTGTTATATGGACTGCTTTCTGCTGTATTTACTGTTTAAAAATGTTATGTTATTTATATATTTGGAATTATAAAATTAAAAAAAAAAAAAGAGAAAAAGTTATATATATTAATAAGGAAAACGAGGTTGTGTGTTATGTTTTGGTTGAATGAGTCATCACAGCTGGTGGTCAGATCCTTGCAAATAGGTATGGTTTGTTTACAGGCCCTCCTAATGGGAGGCTGGCATACTAACAAGTTGGGTTGGAGAATGTTTATATATGGTGGGGGTGCTATGGCAACCAGGCTATGGCAATTTAAAAGGATCATTACGTAATATCATACGTCACCATCAATAAAAGCTGTGGACGTTATTTACACCCAACACTTGGTGTCTCTCTCTTATTACAAGTGTAAACCTAGGTTAAGTTACTGGCTAAGTGGGTATGAATCAGGTGTATTGGGGGATGGCGATTCCTCACATAATTCGTCTGTTCATGTAAAACATATTACTTGCAGGTGTCATATGCAATATAAACACGTTTTTTTTTTTACACCCAGTCTCTTGCAAGTGAGCAGGCCCTGTTGTGGCTATTATTAGCAGTTAATTTGCATGACCGATCGATATTGACGAGCATCAGTGGATGGCAGGTGGCCAATAAGAATTTAACCGTTATTAGCGCCAGGCCTCTCCCCCAGTCAGCCTCTTGCTTCAGAAAAAAAATCTTTAAGCCATTTAATCCAATGTCAAACACTGCGGAGCATCTCTCTCCAGCTGCCTAAAAAGGCTGCCAAAGTGAAACTCTAGGTAGGGATGGAATTAAGAGGATTGTGGGAATTCCTTTGGCCTAAATATGTTTCTATGTAGTTATTAAACTTGCCGCTGTGGTCGGCAGGTTGTAAAAGTTTTTTTGTGCTAAAGGCTTTTGTAGCCTGCTGATAAAGTGGAAGTCGATCGAGGCAGGATACTGGAAGGCCACAGATTGTACAGTGGGTATTACTGTATTGTGCCAAGCAGCCAATCAACCATATTTTATTTTTTTTTAGCAAATTACAACATAAACAGAAGAAACCTGAAATGTGTGTGTTACTGAATGTAAAACTACATTCTGTGCTACGTTCTTGTAAATTACCTTAAAAAAGCAAGAACATAATGTGAATGGCTTTTTATGTTTACAGAACTTTGCTAATTTTCACTCTATAAGGGTAGGCCACATGCAGCTCTTTAATGCGTTGCTCTTGCATTTTTTCATACCATTGAAAGAGCGGCAATGCACCGAAATAGGCACATTTTAAATTGCAATCGTATGCGTTTTTCATAGTTAATGAAAAAACGGCATGCGCAAACACAATGAAATCGCATGTGATTGCGTTGCGTTGCAAACAGGATTTACCCATTATCGTTCATATGTATGGCTACCTTTAGTAATGGGCACAAAAGGGGGCGGTTTGCAACATGTCAGTACAGCAATAGACAACAAGCAGAGTGAAGGACACTCCCACCAAAAACGAGCAGAACTTACAAGTGATTGCAGAGGCTACAAAAAAGAGAATTTTTCACAAGAAATGGATCCTTGGGGCTGGGGCACAGGGGGTTTATTATAAAGAGTTTGTAAAATATGTCATTTCATGAGAGTACCCTTCCTTTAATACATGATCTTCAGCAAACATAAGATATAAGGTAACAAATTAGATAGAAATGCCCTTAATTAGCAGAATACTGTCAAATTTATGGCAGATCATCCCAAAACTGAGATACAGTACATGCTACAGGAGATTACAATACCAGCGTGGAGCTATAACCGGCGTCCGTGGGTGCAGTGGGTGCAGTTAAAAATAGGCTAGACGCGTTTCGTCTGACTCAAACAGACTTCGTATAGAGATGGTCGAACTATTGAAAGTTCGGTCCGTTTTCGAACTTCGAACTATTGTAAAAGTTCGAAAGTTCGAAAACGGACCCATTAAAGTCTAGGCAGGCAAATAGTTCGAAAAGTTCAAATCAAATACAACTAAAAATATTAATGGTACTATATAATTGTAAATGGCTGTGGGACCTGGGAAATGGTCTGGGGAAGCATGTTCCAATATCCAGGACTTAAGTAAAATCGATTTTACTCTTACACGCGCTACTTCGAGCTTTTCGCGTTCGAACATTCGAGGTAACATGGACCATTTTTACTCGCAGATTCGATGCTCGCCTATAGGCTTTAATGGAGGACTTTAACGCGAGTCAATGTTCGCGCTAGATACCATGTACATTTTACTCGCTGGATTCGATATTCGAACGTTCGAACATTCAATAAATCATCGAAAGTCCGGGAAATACGAAAGTCGCGTCCGAGATAGTTCGAGAAGTCCCGGGTCCGTTCGAATCAAAACAGTTCAGCTCGAACTCGGGTTCGAGTTCTATGCCATCCCTATTCGTCAGTAGCAATGGAAAGTGAAAAATAACTCCCTTATATAACCAAACTGAACCCCATAAAATAAAACACACCATGTGAAATAACTAACCTTAATCCAATAGTTTTTTTTTTTAATGCTTGGTTTACATGTTGCATTAACCAATCAGATTTCGGAAAACTGATTGGTTATGTAAGAGCATGTAAACCAAGCATTAAAAAATTGATACATTGCGGCGATGGCGCTCGCCGTTATAAATACGGCGATAGCGCTATTTCGATGTGCGGCGGTAATTTTTGGGCACTATTTCGCCCTTTATAAATATGTCCCTATGTGTATAACTAGCAAATGCATTCATATAAAATCATTCATATTTTATATTTGTCACAAATTATCACCTTTTAACATTCCTTACACGAGTTTCCTAATCTCTATTTGTAGTACAAATTTAATTTACATTTTTCCTGTTTCCGGTGAACTAAAGCTGTTAGAGAACCAGCAAGAGTCTGGTGTCTATGGAGGTGGGCTCTTGGCCCTGCTGCTACATGAAAAAGCAGCAACCCTAGGAATGAATAATTAGCTTAGGGCAGACCAAACCTCTCTGTTGGAATGTGGGTAATATTTACCGTATAAACTCAAGTATAAGCCGAGGTTTTCAGGCTTTAAAATAGCCTGAAAACGAATCTTCAGCTTATCTCTGGTCACTCACCTCTCTGTGACATCCGGCTGCCAAACATCTGGAGTGCCAAGGAATGGGGGTTATGTATGCGACTTACTTCCATTTAAAGGGCAACTAATGCCTCAAAACCATACAGAATCAGGAGGATAGTATCTATTGTTAAAAAGATTGCCTTCTGATTCTGTATTGTTTTAAGGCTAGCTGGGACACACAGTAACGATAAAGCCCCGATACCGTCGGATCCGACGGTTATCGGGGCTTTATCGTTCGTTACTGGTGTACGTTCGTTTCCCGAACGAGTGCGCGCCGCGAACGATCGGGTCGGCCGTACGCTCGTTCGGGAAAGGCCGAAAATTTCCATCGGCCGCGCTAGACTCCTATGGGAGTCTAGCGCGGCGATGGAAACACACCGTCCCGAGCGTTCTCCTATAGGGGAAAGCTGGGACTGTGTGTATGCAGATCTGAAAGATGGCAGACAGGATCTTGCAGATCCTGTCTGTCATCTTTCGAAATCGTTACTGTGTGTACCTAGCTTTACTGGTGTACCTAGCTTTTGTTGCCCTTTAAATTGACAGCAGAATTCCCATATATCCATAGTAAAAAAAAAGCTAAAGCTTAAAGCTAGGTACACACTGTCAGATTTCTGAAAGATGACAGACAGGGTCTGCAAGATCCTGTCTGCCATCTTTCAAAGATCTGCAAAACACACAGTCCCGAGGTCTCCTTGTGAGAACGCTCGGACTGTTGTGTTACCATCGGCCGGACTAGACTCCTCTATAGGGAGTCTGCGCTCAGATTGGAAATTTTCGGCCTTTTCCGAACGTAGCGGATCGGCCGACCCGATCGTTGGCGCCGCGCGCTCGTCGGAAACGGAACGTACCCGAACGATAAGCCCGATACCGTCGATCATCCGACGGTATCGTGCTTATCGTTAATGTTGTGTACCCAGCTTAAGTCAAAAGTCAAAAGCTAAACCCTGGGTGAGTCACTATATTAGAGGGAGTCAGCACACTTATCTGTTATTTTGGCAACATATCACAGGTAGCTTAAGTGACCAGAGAGAAGGCCTAGAGGACCACCAGACAATAGCGCAGTTGAGAAAGCCTGTGTCATAATGCTGGATTGCTATGTACCTTATCTTAGAAATTGGAGTTAATCCTCCTTTAAAGTACAGTATTTTATGAGTTTTATTTGCTAAAAAAGATTTAAAGATTTTACATTGAAAAGGTGTGAAAAGCACTCTTTTTTAAAGGATTTAAGTAAAATAAAATTAAACTCTTCTTAATATAGAAACAAAACTTTTGGTACCAATACTGCAGATGATTAGAGTATTCCACTAATCGACTGGTGGCGATTTTCATTCCGACTGCGGTTTTGCAGGATCCATTGAAGTTCTGAAAATCCAATTTGAACCAAATGAAAGAAGACATTTTTCGCATTTTCAAACACAATTTTTCGATCTAATTTTCAAATTTTTCACTTCTAAAATTAGATTTTTTTTTCTTTTCCATTATTTTTTTTGATGTTCCTGATAAGTTGCAGCTTTCAAAAATTTAGAAAATTCCATTGGATTCAAATTGTAACCACCTTTGCATTGTATAAAAGAAACAAAGAAAAAATAATCAATGCACATTCCTGGGCCCCATACAATATTATTATTATATTATCTGGCATGCTTTATAAACAAAGGGGTTTTAGTATACATTACTGTGATCACATGAATGAAAAGCCTTCCAACGACGTCAAAGTAACCCCAGTCTGGAAGGTTCTAACTTCTAACCTTTTTCACTTCAATTACAATTGGCAAACTTTTGTATTTCTCATACTTGTGCACAGGATCAATATAACGGGCTTTCTCACTTCCCCCCTGCTGACTTGCTTTTCATAGTGAGGGAAGAGGCCGTCCATCCAGAGCTTTATATTAAAGGCATAGGATCTCCAAATTAAAGGGCCATGTTGTTGTGAGTGCTATTACCTACATTGAGGTAAGCTTGACAACTTGACGTCCCAACGAGATTGAATTATATGTAGGGACACACACAAGCGAGCGATCCCAGGGCGATAGTGTGCCTTTGCGATTTTGCAAATTTTGTGCTCTGGTAACACATGCGATTGTGCGAAAAAATGGTGATCACATGTGTTACAAAAACAGGCATGTATGCGCAAAACGCAACACATCTGAAATCGCAAAAAATGGATACTTCCCGCAATTAACATTATAATGAAACACATGCAAGTGTGCAAAAAGTGCACTACTAGGGCCTAGCCCTTAGCTATGACTTTTAGGTTTACTGTAAAAAGCACCTATGACAGTCTCACTACCCGAGCTAAATCTCTGTCAGCAAACCAAAGTATTATTACATAAGAATGAATGGCACCAATGCTATTTATAACTTCCTCTCTCCTAAACAAAATGGTTGAAACCTGAAATTCTAAGCAGTACTATAGATGCACAATATTGCATTTCATTGTTAGTTTATCCCTGGATTCAAATTTGATCACCCCTCAAGCCTTTTATATTTTATGTATTCTCAGATTTATAGTTTTCATTAATATCAATTAATATCTTTAGTTAATATATATATATATATATATAATATATAGATATAGATATATATATATATAATAATATATATATATATATATATATATACAACACACAGTATTTGCTTGCTGGTGGCAATGAGCCCAGAATCCATGTGTGTATATGATGTATGTCCTAATGTTGCTGACCACACTTTAAAATTCACCCCCTATCTTTTATATAAAGGAATTCATAGAGTATCTCTAATTTAGTTGATTTGGCTTTGATTTCTGAATTAGCAGAATGAGCTCGTATGAATTAAATAATATTAATAAATGTTATTTAATAGATTTAATAGCACAAAAAATGAAATGTTATCAGCACCACGCTGAGTATTTTTCTAATAAACATGTTTAAGCTTTTGGTGAGCACAAAAAACAACCAGAAATTTCTTACTCCTACTACATGATTGGTTCTATGCAGATGGACCTGTCCAATGTATCAACCTTAATTAAGGAGCCAGAAACCAAGAGGCTTGGTTTGTTTCTAATTGATGATGAACCTGTTCTTTGGGAATCCTCCATTCTCATTACCTGTGCTCCCTTAGCTTAATGTTTACATGTCCCACTGCTCTGAATCCTGCGGTCTCATCCATCAAACTTTCCTAATGCAGAAAATTGAAATGATAAGGCCCAGGAAAAAGCTGAGGTGAAAATATTATTTCTTAACTCTTCCATGGATTCCCAACATGTTTGTTTTCATTTAGCTTCATGTCACTTAAGAAATGAATACTGTATGGCTTAGAATGTGGAGATCATTCAAGTGCAACTAATAGACAATTAATTAAAATGCAAAAATGTAAATTGCATCAATGTGTGCCCCAAAATCTACTGATACTCTTTTGATCAGAAAAGTGAAAGAGGGTTTTTCTAAGGCAAGACAAAGCATAACGTAAAATAGAGCTATTAATGGGCATGTCCACCCTTTAAAAAAAAATTTACATATAGTAGGGCTTCCTCCCCCAGCCCCAACCACCATAATAGAATTACCAGAAACTCCCCCGATCTTTAATTACCTTCCCTCTTTCCTACGCCACTCTGCCCGGCCTTCTGCTTACATTAAAATGCAAGCAGGGTGCCAGACTGGCAGCCACATCCCTGATTGGCTGAGAGGCAGACAATCACGGACGCGGCTGCCGGCTGCTTGGAGCGCTGAGGTAAGGTAAGTAGAGTTCGGGGGACTTTCTGATAATACTATTATAGCAGTTGGGGCTGGGGGAGGAAGCCCTACAATATGACCAAGGGTATTTACACTAGGGAGAGGAAGAACAAAACGGGGGGAGGGCTGAACTGCACATGGCAAAATTCTCCCGGAGGAGAGAAAGGAGGCAGAGTCCTATATGGACTCTGCTAGGCTCCTGGTGGCCAGTTTTTGGGACTTTGTGGGAACATTACAGGAAAACCATTTGGAGCTTGGATGTAAGGTAAGGATTTTATTACACTACAGAGTGGGGCCAGTAGTGGGTTAAATTATAGTTTTGGGGGTGGACAATACCATGTATTTGTTATATGATTTAAGAAAAGTCTAGAAAATGGTTTACTCAAATGTTGTTTTTAAAAAACATACAGGGCAACGTAATAAAAGTTCTTATCGTTAAAACTGGTGTTAATTTTGCCCCAACTAATCAGATGTTGTTTACCATTTGAAAACTAACTTCTGATTGGTTGGGCTAAAATTAGCATCATTTTTAACAATAAGAACTTTTATTACATGGCCCTGATGGGGTTCCTTAGGGAAAGAGACAGCAATATTATTACAAGTAACAAAGTGGGCACTGGAAAACAACAAGTGTTATAAGCTGCCCCCCATATGCATTTTTTTCACTCACTGTATTAGCTTATGTGACAGAATGTCAGGATCAGGACAATGTGGTATCAATACGAGTCATTAGAGTTTACTATATTTTTATATCAGAAGCTTTTTCAATTCTGTCTTCTGACCACTTCGAACCAGAGGTCTAATGAGGCAGACATAGCACTTAATTAACTGTGTTTAACTGTAAATAGATCTTTTGTAAACATTTATCTACCTTTTTTGTTTTTTTTTCTGTTATAATATTGAATGATCAAGGGACCATTCAGTTATTCAGTTCTGCCTTTTGTAGCTGCATGCTCTATTGCTCGGTCTAATCTGTCCTTATAGGAACTAATGAATTCCACGAAGCTAATGACATTGATCGCATTAAAAGGGCTTGTTTGATTTTCAGGAATACTTTCTGGTATTCAAAACCTGGCTCCATACAGAATGATACAGCTGGACAACTCACATTGATCATATCTGATGAATTGGTTTTAACGTGAAATAATGTAATAATGTAAATCTTGTGACAGAACAAAACTAGGTAACAAATAGAACTAGTTTGTTGGAATTATAGTTGTGAATGTTAATTCCTTAATATCTAATAGGTCTATAAACTGTAATGGGTCACTAATGACAGGCAGCAACAGACGGCTGAACTCAATGAAATCCGTTCCACTTGCAACTTCACGGTTTTTCAGTAAAAAAATCATAAAATTCTAAAATCTCCAAGTGGACCCATTGAACTAAAAAAAACCTAAAGTTCCGCTTAAAATGAAGGTATGAACAGCAATGGTAACTTACTGTAAATGGCTCAGGGACCTGGGAAATGGTCTGGTGAACATGTATCAATACCCAAAATCTTTAAATAAAACACTTGGCACTTGGCATTGGAATCGTGATCAGGTAAGAAGCATCGCTTTGCGCTGGACGCTTGTGTAACGTTACGTTTTCCATTACATGGTTGCACAAAACTTAATTCTGCCGATATTTTATAAAAATGTTTTGGAAGTGACGCAGCCACCACAAAATTAATGGAAAACTCATGCTAACCAGATATTACACCAGGTGTAAGGTCATGGAGAAAATTTCCCCAAGAAAATACAACCAGACAAGTTAATTCCAGAGAAAGGACCTTCTGTACCTTGATGTGGTTATGTTAGGTTATGTTAGGCTTCTTATATTTGGCAACTAAAGCAGCATTGTTTTTCATATCATATCTTTTGTATTGACTTCAAGGCTGATTGATGTTGCTGAAATACATTGTCAATCCATTGCCTGGCTAGAATGCTTAACTTGGCCTTTTTTTTTTTTTTTTTGCTTTAGCCTTTTTTTGCTTTAGTGGCATCCTTAGGCACCCTAGTAAGAGAAGCGATATTATAGTAAAGTTAAGACAGTAGTGAGGTTATAGCCGGAAGGGTACACAGTCTGAAATCGGTGGGATTAGACAGGCAATATGGCTTCCTAGTGGGTTTTGGAAGGTAGTACATTTGACCTCAGAAGCTGTTAAAAACATCCCGTTTACACAAAGTGGTGCCAAAGGTTAGCAAAACAAAGGTACAATAAATTAAGGCCTGGACATGTTTCTCTTACTTTGTTTTTAGATATAATATATAAATCCGGAGGACTCTCTGAAGGCTATATTCATGCTGTATAACTACACAAACTATCACAGTTTTCACTGAAAAAACTTTGAATGTGAAGCCCCTGCTCTTTATTTGGTAAGTTTTGTGATCTTTATAAAAGGAGCCTATCCAGTGAACTTTATGTTGCATCCTCAGGCCCAGTGCGCAGCAATAGTCTATTCTATGTAGGTCACTAATGAGGACAGTAGTTAATATATCATAACCATAACTAGAGCTGGCCAAACTTTCGAAAGTTCGGTCCCTTTATCAAACTTTTGAACCATATGGAAAGTTCGAAAGTTCGAAAACGGACCCATTAAATGTTTGAAAAGTTCTAATGAAATACAATTAAAATATCAATGGTAACTTAATGTAAATGGCTGTGGGACCTGGGAAATGGTCTGGGGAACATGTTCCAATATCCGAAACCGCGGTAAATGGCCATTAAACTATCCGAGCATCGAATCCGCGAGTAAGTGTCCATTAAAACCTATACGCGAACATCCGAATCCGCGAGTAAAGTGTCCATAAAACCTAGACTCGAGCATCGAATCTGCGAGTAAAGGCCATGGTATCATGCGCGAACATCAAATCTGCGAGTAAAAGTGTCCATTAACCTATAGTGAGCATCGAATCCGCGATTAAATGTACTGGTATCTAGCGTGAACATCGATCCGCGAGTAAAGTGTCCATTAAAGCCTTAGCGGCGCAATCGAATCTGCGAGTAAATTTACTGATACCTAGCGGCGAACATCGATGTTCGAATTCGAGAACCCGAAAATAGCGCTAGTTAGATAAAAAATTATTCGAAAATGTCCTGCATCAACTCCGTGAGGAAAGTATTCCATTAAACCTATATCGCGAACAATCGAATCCGCGAGTAAATGCAATGTAAGGCCGCGAGACTCGAATCCGCGAGTAAAGTGCCATTAAAACCTATACGCGAGCATCGAAATCCGCGAGTTAAATGTCCAGGTATCTAGTGCGGAACATCGAAATCCGCAGTAAAGTGTCCATTAAAACCTCTAAACGCGAGCATCGAATCCGCGCGTAAAGTGTACCTTAAAACCTATACGCGAGCATCGAATCCGGAGTAAAGTGGACCATAAAAACCTATACGTGGAGGCTCGAATCTGCGAGTGTAAAGTTACCATTAAAACCTAGTCGCAGACATCGAATCCGCGAGTAGTAAAATGTCACGGTTAATCTAGGCGCGAAAGGAACATCGAATACGCAGGGAAAGTCTCCATAAAAACCTATACGCGGCATCGAATACGCGAGTAAAATGTACATGTACCTAGACGCGAAACGAAACTCGAAAAATAGCGCGAGTGAGGTAAAATAGATATTTCGAATGTCCTGGATGTTCCAACATGTTCCCCAGACCATTTCCAGGTCCCACAGCCATTTACATAAGATACCATTGAAATTTTAATTTTATTCATTTAGAAGTTTTCAAACTATTTGATCCATTGATTTTAATGGGTCCGTTTTTGAACTTCGAACTTTCTATATGATCGTTCGAAAGTTCGCCCATCTCTAATTAGATGTAAAAGCGAGGGAGGTCGCCATGATTGAGATATTCTGCAGGAATTTGTACATACAGATGGGTGAAGCCTCGATAAGCAGCTTGGCCGCCCATTGTAAGGATTAAAAAAACTGAGGAGCCATTGTTTACACTCGAGAAATTCGAGCCAGGGCATGATAACAGAAAACTGTAATTCATCTTCAGACCACTGGGAGGATGCCCAAGCGCTGGCTTAACCACGTTCGATAATAAAAAAAGTTTGTCATGACCTGGCCAACAGGGGTTCTCAACACAGGGAGCTATATACATTAACAGAATTGTTCAATAAGTACGCCTTCAGTGCTCCCGATAAAATCACTCTGTAGTAAAACCGTTGTACTAAATAGCTAAAAATCAATAAAAACTTCTATAAGCCTTGTAGGGATACTCGGCTTTGTATATAGAGGGGTAACAGGAGGAGTGCCCTACCTTCCTCTATCCCGCCGTGATGCATATACCGAAACATATAATCACATCTTCACTCTCATCTCTCTAGATCACACACAAGGAGTTAAAATTAAAAATAATACAAAAAATATAAAAAAAAATTCACAAAAAAATAAAAAAAATAAAAATAAAAAATTAATAAAAATCGCTCCTGTTAGTGATATGAAAATCTCCCATTAGGCATCTGCATTGGATGGGACACTAGTGGGAGATCCGAATAAAATTTCCACTAGTTGCAACTTACCTGCACGGTGTCTGCAATGTATTACCACTGTGTGAACATTTGTACATCATGGGAAGGTCGCGCCATTTTTTAAAAGAAGCCTCTCAATTATGGCATTAAGGTTTGGAGCTTAAAAATAGCCAACAAAATCATGGAATAAAATGCTTTGCTTGAACTGTGCTAAACAACATGTTGCGCTAAAAAACCCCACAACACAACGCACAACGCAATAACATGCGTGTGCATACAGTTTTACCAAAAAAACAAAGAAATTAACTAAACATAAGGGTTTGCAAATAACCAAACATTGTGAACATTATTTCAGTCTCCCTATATTTAGTAGTTGTTATAATATTCATACACGAACTTAGTTTGTCCCAGATTCACTGTGGGCTGGTAAACAATCCATATATATTTTTTAATTTCAAAAAAAGATGGCAGAAGATAGTTTTAAAACCAGCAGTTCAGTTTAGAAAAAAAACTCACTTGAATCTCAATTGTGTGGCAGATTTTTTCAAACTATCGACCTATAAATTTGACATCGAATTTCCATTCCTATTGAATTCTTGACTTTTCAAAAAAACCTGTTGAAACCAGCATCATTTTGAATCCGGGAATCCAATCACTTTAATGTGAATTTCCTCCAAATAAACCATAACTGGATTGAAGAATGAGAACCTTCAAGTATTGTATTTCGATTTGTGCTTTAACAATCGCTTCCGGAATAAAGAGAGTTTTAAAAACTTATTTTGCCTTCAAATTTTTAAAGGCAATTGGAATTCTTTAATTTCTTTAAGCAGTGTAAATCAAGGAGGATTTTAGCACGAGGGGACCAGAAACAATGTATGAAACGGTTATCTTTTGTCCGACATCACTTGTCTTGCTAGTCCATTCGTTGATTGCTTGTTAGTTTGGGAGTTTCACATTTCTGTGTTTCCAATTTCTATATGATATTTTTTTTTTCAACCATTCTGCTCTCTTTACTCGGTTCTTGTCCGACTCCCCGTTGCACAGCTTTTCCCCGTTGATGTCCTTTTGAGTCGTCCTTGTCTGACCTGGACCGCTGCCTGGGGTTTGCTTGCCGTGGGGGTGGGAGCCGAAAACATGTAGAGAAAATGATCGTCAGAGTGATACAGTGTTCAATTCAACCAAATGCTAAAGAAAAGACAGTCGTAGACAGAAATGTTGACTTGTGCGTTCAGGATAAGTGAAAATTTTTGACTCAAGTGAGTAGATAAGAAAGTCAGTCCCAATAAACATAAGTTAAATCTCTACATAAGGTGTCCACACGCAAGAGCAAAGAACAAGTTTTTTAGCAATGGATCAGATCACAAAAGAGAAAAAAGGGTCAATTAGTGGGAACTTACAATATTGAATGATTTAGATTACAGAAGGGAAAACATGTCCAACAGAGCTAGTTAAAAACAACCCAACCACAAAAGTTTGATATACACAGAAAAGTCCAAGCCACATGCTTCTCACTCATAACACGTTTGTAATGTATGAATGGGATGACAAATAGCATGTTACCGATCATATTGACATGGATGTCATAGAGTTCACCAGTAGCCAACCGCTCTTTAGCCACATCACTGACCCATCATTAAAGATCCATAAATATAAAAATTGTGTCATACATCCAAAAAAATTGAATTTAAATGCGCTTTGTGATGAGGACGATGGTAGTAATAGAGGTGGTAAAAAACATTAGAAGTAGAAGAGATGTCTATGTGATGGAAAGAGATTCTGTAGGATTGTACATAGGTGTGTGTAAGCCAGAACTCAACAAAACAAACCGAGAAAAATTAAATTTTCCATGTATAATGAAGAATAGATTATTAAGGAACAGAAACAAAGAAGGAAGTCGGAGTTAGGAGTAATCAGAGAGACCCTGGATATGAATTCCAGAATACATTTCTTGAATTCTTGTTACATTTGATTGTATTCGCGCCTAGATACCATGGACATTTTACTCGCGGATTCGATGTTCGCGTATAGGTTTTAATGGAGACTTTACTCACGGATTCGATGTTCGCGCCTAGATACCATGGACATTTTACTCGCGGATTCGATGCTTGCATATAGGTTTTAATGGACACTTTACTCTCGGATTCAATGCTCGCATATAGGTTTTAATGGAGACTTTACTCGCGGATTCGATGCTCGAACGGTCAAACATTCGATATTTAGCGAAAGTCCGAAAATATCGAAAATCCGCGTCCGGGATAGTTCGAGAAGTCCAAATTCTTTCCAATTTGAATAGTTCGGCTTCGGTTCGAGTTCTAGTCCATCTCTACATCTAATACATTACCTGGCTTGCTTCATCTTATATCATTATATATTCTTGGCAGTGAATGCATTGTACTGACAGCCATGATATTTGATCGGTACTTTGCTAGTTGTGATCCGCTTTATTACATTAACCATATATCTGAAAAAGAATTGTGCTTGGCTTATTATTTGCCACATACTGTGTTGGGTTTGTTGGCTCTGTTGGCCATGTTGTCCTTTTATTCAAATTTTTACAAAATGTATACATATTGTGCATCTCACTTACCGTATATACTTGAATATAAGCTGACCCGAGTATAAGCTGAGGTACCTTTTTTACCTGAAAAATGTGTAAAACCTGAATGACTTGAGTATAAACTGAGGGTAGAAATTATGACCACTACTGCATTCTGATTCTGTATTGTTTTGAGGATTTAGTTGCCCTTTAAATGGACAGCAGAACTATCATACAGTAGTCCCATAAAGTAATAACCAGATCTAGGGATGGACTAGAACTCTAACTCAAGTTCGAGCTGAACTATTCGAGTTCGAACAGACTCGGACTTCTTGAACTATCCCAGACCCGGATTTCTCGGACTTTCAATATTTTCCGGACTTTTGATAATTATCGAATGTTCGAACGTGAATATGTGAGTAAAATTTCGATTATACCAATACACAAGTAAATATTGAATTATTGAACCTGTGAGTAAAATTTCTATTATACCAATACACAAGTAAATATTGAATTATCGAACCTGTGAGTAAAATTTCTATTATACCAATACACAAGTAATTCTTGAAGAATCCAATAAAATCCGTTGCTTGACCGTCTGAACTGGAATGCTTACATTGCTTATAATGAAATCTTTTAAATGGCATGTCCACTCTTAAAACAAAAGTGCTTGCCATTGCAGATGTTTTGAAAATACAACTCCCAGTAACTAAAGCATGCTGGGAGTTGTAGTTTCCAAAAATCTTGAAGAGTGCCAAGGAATGGAATTGGGGGTTAAGGTCCATTTAAATGCACAACAATGCCTCACAACAATACAGAATCAGGAGGATGGTATTCTATGGTAAAAAGATTGCCTTGTTTTATTGTTGTGGCTTTAGTTGCCCTTTAAATGGACAGCAAATTCCCATACAGTACCCCATACAGTAATAACCATACTAGATTCTGGTTATAGGATGGACGAACTTCGAAAGTTCGGTCCATTTTCGAACTTTCGAACTATATGGTTATATATATAAGGTATATAAGGTATATATTGGTATAATAGACATTTTTACTCGCAGATTCCATAATTCAAATTTACTTACGTATCGGAATGATAGAAAATATTAAATTTACTCGCAGAATTCGATAATTGTATTTAACTCGCGTTATTGGTATAATAGACATTTACTCACAGGTTCGATAATTCATATTTACTTGCGTATGGTGTAATAGACATTTTACTCGAAGATTATTCGAATAATTCAGATATTACTTGCGTACTGGTTAAATAGACAATTTTATCGCTAGATCATAATTCAATATTTACTTACGCTCCAATCCGAGATGATCGAAATTTTACTCGCAGATTCGATACTTTGATATTTACACGCGATTGTTATAATAGACATTTACTGGCTATTCGATAATTTAAATTTACTCCATGTATGCGTATAATAGACAATTTTAACACTCGCAGATATCGATAATTTGATATTTACTTGCGTATGGTATAATAGACATTTTACTTCGCAGATTCGATAATTTGATATTTACTCGCGTATTGGTGTATAGACATTTTACTGCAATATTCGATAATTCGATATTTACTTGCGTATTGGTATAATAGACATGTTACTCGCAGATTCGATAATTTGATATTTACCGCGTATAGGGGTAACTAGGACATTTTACTCTAGATTCGATAATTCATGATATTTATGTGTGTATTGGTTATAAGTAGACATTTTACTTGTCGATTCGATAATGATATTTACTTGTGTATTGGTATAATAGTCTAAATTTTACTCACAGGTTCGATAATCAATATTCACTTGTGGTATTGGTAATAGAAAGATTTTACTCTCAGATTCGATATTCGATATTTACTTGCGTATTGGTATATAAAATTTTACTATCGCAGATTCCATAATTTGATATTAACTCGCGTACTCGGTATAATAGACATTTTACTCGCCAGATTCGATAATTTGATATTTACTTGCGTATTGGTATAATAGAATTTTACTCCCAAGGTTCGATAATTCATATTTTACTTGTGTATTGGTTATATAGAAATTTTACTCACAGGTTCGATAATTCAATATTTACTTGTGTATTGGTATAATAAAAATTTTACTCACAGGTTCGATATCAATATTTACTTGTTGTCATTGGTATAATAGAAATTTTACTTACAAGGTTCGATTTTAATTCGATATTGACTTGTTGTAATGTATAATAGCAAATTTACCTCAACAGGATTCGATAATTCATATTTACTTGTGTATGGTATAATAGAAATTTTTAGACTCACAGGTCGATAATTCAATATTTACTGTGTATTGGTATAATAGAAATTTTACTCAAGTCGATAATTCAATATTTACTTGCGTATTGTAATAGAAATTTTACCACCAGGTTTCGATAATTCAATATTTACTTGCGTATTGGTAGAATAGAATTTTACTCGCAGATTTCGATAATTTGATATTTACTCGCGTATTGGTATAATAGACATTTTCTACTCGAAGATTCGAATTTATATTTACTCCCTAATGGTATTAAAGACATTTTACTCGCAGATTCGATTATTGATATTACTTGTTATAGGCTTTAATGGACACTTTACTCGCGGATTCAATGTTCGCGTATAGGCTTTAATGGAAACTTTACTCGCGGATATAATGTTCGCGCCTAGATACCATGGACATTTTACTCGCGGATTCGATGCTTGCGTATAGGTTGTAATGGACACTTTACTCGTGGATTCGATGCTCGCGTATAGGTATAATAGGCATTTTACTCGCATATTCGAACGGTCGAATATTCGATATTTATCGAAAGTCCAAAAATATTGAAAATCCGGGTCTGGGATAGTTCGAGAAGTTCGAATTCGAATAGTTCGGGTTCGAGTTCTAGTCCATATCTAACCATAAAAACCATTAAAGGAATAGTTCACTGGGAAAGTGATTGATTGAAGACGGGTAGGAAAATGAGCTATGCCTTACCTGCCGTACTTCAATCAATTTCTGCGGAGCCAGGAACGAAGAAACTTACCTTTCACGCGATCCTCACACTGAAATTCCTGACTGCTTCCTTATTCAGTTCAACTTCAGCGCGCATTATCGTGCATGTGTGCTATAGTTGAACAGAATCAGGAAGCGGTGGGGACCTGTCTGTGTTGCCGTGGTGAGACGCGCAAAAGGTAAGTTTCTTCCATCTTCGTTTCAGGTTCCATAGAAATTGATTGACCTTCTGGTCTTCAATCAATGCATTAAAGCAATAGTTCACTTTTCCAGTGAACTATTCCTTTAACCAAATCAAGTTTACAACATAATCTTCACCACTATTCATAGTGAATTCAACACACACAATAGTTACAGCAAGATGAAGATTACTTATGACTAACGGTTTAAACCTGAACTTGTATTTCATACAGAACTGACGGTTTCAAAACTCTGCAGATCCGACAGATTTTTTTGTAAAACTTTTATTTAAAAAAAAAAAGTGAATATCGTAAAAATTTTGAAAATTGAAAATTCTAAAATCCCCAAATTACTGTGAATACAAATATTCTAAATATTCCGATTCCATTTGGGTTTAAATCGGATTTTTGGATCTCTAATAACTTCCACTGAACCACTGTCGGAAGGAAATTGCCAGCATCTCTACTAACGACTTAACGGACACATTTGAAATACTGGATGGACTTGGTCCAATATTACATTTACAGTTTTCCTGGCAAAATCAACAATTAAAAAAATTACAATATTACAAGGATAAAAATGCAACAAACATTTTTTTCTCCATTAAAAGATTTGTTCTACATAAATAAAAAGAAATGTAATTATTAAAGCTTTTTTTAAAAAGCAGTTTTACAGATTTAAAGATGTTAAAAAATTATTTGGAATATTAATAGAAATTCTAGTTTTACTAACACCTGGAGAGCAATTTACTTTAATTAATAACAGCTGGGATGAAAAGGATTATAGCCTCTTCCTACATAGACTTTAACAATGGTAATATGCATATTGTTGCATCTTGTAGGGAGAAGTTCCTTTGTTTCTCTTACATTTGCAGCCAGTGAGCACAGGGTCCAGCATGCTGCCCTTTAGGTATTTGAAACTACAGAGGGCAGCCAGTGAATGCTGGGAGTTATTTTTTAACATCTAAGCTGCCACACACTGGACTACACTACGTGTCTTTCTCTAAAATTACCCTCATGGGTAAATCATTATGCAAAAGCCTTCTGTGGGGCGTCAAAACCTCACCTACGCCATTTTAACATGTAGTCAATCATTGAAATCTAGGTAGGGTTGTGACCACCACAGAAGGCTTTTGCATAATGATTTACCCATGAGGGTAATTTTAGAGAAAGACACCCCATCCCCCCGTGCATTATAACTCAGGATCAGCTTAACAATCAGAAAATTATTAATTTGCAGGTTCCATTGGTGATTTTACTTTTAAAACTTTCCTTCCATGCAGCCAAAACAACAATCATTGTATGGCTTGGTCTGGTGTGTTTGCGGATAAAAATGTTTTACTTATCTTGAACTATTGGACAAAGTAAAAAAATATGAAGCTGCCTTAGATCCATGTATAGCTATAATATTAGTAATAATAAGGATAAGTAATATAACTTATTATGCAAAAGGTAAGTGATTGGAAGCACGGCTTGCATAAAAGATATATACATCCCTCTACTCCTGGATCTGAAGGTATATAAAAATTATAATATCTCTAAAAGAGTGCAAAAAAACAAAAAGCAGATTCCAAAAGTTCGGACGATTTTTACACATATACCTATTCTGAGCTTCTCCTTCTCCTTTAAAAAATGACACAATTTTATTATGTATGTTGATTCTGTGTGTCATCTTAATAATTAGAGATGGGATCCGGGTCCAACTTGGACCTCGATCCGACACGGAGCCCCTCAGTTCTGAAATACAAAGGTTCTGTCCAAAACCAGGTGGTTCTTTCGGATTTCGGGGAAAGTAAGTTTCGCTTTCAGATTTTCAGGTTTTTCCCGAGATCAGTAAATCTGAAAACGGATCAAAACTTCTGTGTTTCAGCTATCTCTATTAATAATCTAAAACATCCTGAAACTCCCAGATAAACATTTCCCACAAAAGTATTTGTAACCAGCAGTTTTTAAAAGGTATATATATTTTTGCTTGAAGCATTTTACCTAAAACCTATGTTTATGTTTATCTTGCTGTGGAACATTACAATTACTAACATATACCAGCGGGGTAAACTATGCAGCATTACACAACTATACAGCTGTATACTGTACATAACTGTACATAACTGTAACTGTACATTACTGGACATAACTGTAACTGTACATAACTGTACATAACTAACTGTACATAATTGTACATAACTGTAACTATACATTACTGGACATAACTGTAACTGTACATCACTGTACATAACTGTAACTGTACATTACTGTACATAACTGTAGTTACATAACGGTACATAACTGTAACTATACATAACTGTAACTGTTCATAACTGTAATTGTAGATAACTGTACATAAACTGTAACTGTACATAACTAACTGTACATTACTGGACATAACTGTAACTGTACATAACTGTACATAACTGTAATTGTAGATAACTGTCCATAAACTGTAACTGTACATAACTGTGCATAACTGTAACTGTACATAACTGTAAATACATAACTGTAACTATACATAACTGTAAATGTACATAACTGTAATTGTAGATAACTGTACATAACTGTAACTGTACATAACTGTACATAACTATAACTGTACATAATTGTACATAACTGTAACTGTACATAACTAACTGTACATAAATGTAACTGTACATAACTGTAATTATAGATAATTGTACATAACTGTAACTGTACTGTACATAACTGTACATAACCATAACTGTACATAACTGTACATAACTGTAACTGTACATAACTGTAATCAATAAAATAAACAAGTGGTTGGAGCGTGCCGGACAGAAAGTGAACTGGATCCTGAGTTAATGGTTAATATAATAAATAAGATGTTCAATCGCACAAAAAGTCCCAATTATTAAATTGTTTTTATATACATCATTAAAGCATAACAAAGGTAGGAACTTGGTGGCTAATCTTTAGTTGAAAGTTGTAAAGACTTACACACAATAACGAGGTGGGCCGGGTGGACACTCCCCCGGACCCAAACACTCGAAAAAACAGTAACGATATTAACATGACACAATGTTGCTTAAAGAGGGTCTCACCAGTCACAGTCGATGGTCCGCGTGCTGTCTTGCCCCGGACCCCTCGCAAGGTCCAAACAACAACGGTAAAGCGGACGAGGACGGGCTGCAGCAATCCTGTGAACTAATCTCACACGGAGGCAGTGGATAAAAGAACTTCTTTATCTAACACATATATCTATACGAACGGGTACATGTCTAACGTGTTTCGTGCCTTAGCCTGGCAATTCATCAGAGACACATTCGTATATTCGTATATTTATTCATTAATTAAATTTTTTAACATCTTTACAGGTTTATACATATATCCATATGATTGTTTTTGTATATGGTTTTAATTGGGTGTAATGTATATTTCTACTTTCTTTTTCACTATATTTGTGTTTATTTTTGCGTATATCTCTTCCCCTTTGAGGAGGTGGGACCCATCCAATTAAGTGTCTCAATTGTACTTTCCTATTTAAGCTGTATTGTAACCATTGTACATGTGTCTCTGACGAAGTGCCAGGCTAAGGCACGAAACACGTTAGACATGTACCCGTTCGTATAGATATATGTGTTAAATAAAGAAGTTCTTTTATCCACTGCCTCCGTGTGAGATTAGTTCACAGGATTACTGCAGCCCGTCCTCGTCCGCTTTACTGTACATAACTGTAACTGTAGATAACTGTACATAACTGTAACTGTAGATAACTGTACATAACTGTAACTGTACATAACTGTAACTGTAGATAACTGTACATAACTGTAACTGTACATAACTGTAACTGTAGATAATGTACATACACTGTAATACTGTACATAAACTGTAACTGTAGATAACTGTACATAACTGTACATGACTGTAACTGTACATAACTGTAACTGTAGATAACTGTACATAACTGTAACTATACATAACTGTAATTGTAGATAACTGTACATAACTGTACATGACTGTAACTGTACATAACTGTAACTGTAGATAACTGTACATAATTGTAACTGTACATAACTGTAATTGTAGATAACTGTACATAACTGTACATTACTGTAACTGTTCATAACTGTAACTGTACATAGCTGTACCTAAATGCAACTGTACATAACTGTAACTGTACATAGATCTACATAACTGTCTGTAATTGTAGATAACTGTACATAACTGAAACTGTACATAACTGTAACTGTACATAAGGCGCTTCTCTTGCTAGGAAATGTTTATCTGCCTATCAAAACCCAGTTCTGCAATGGGAAATTTTCATCACTGTATTAGAAAGGACATTTAATCCTCCTGCAGATAGTAACACAATTTTACCTAGATTGACAGGAACATGTTTTCAGCAGTGGAGAGCTTTACTGTATTATGTGTTTTAGCAAAGTAGATTCTTCTGTTAATAATATCTGTGTCCCCTTTACCTACTAATCTTAAATTTCTTATTCACCCAATACAATAGCCTTTAGCTTTTGCCATCTTAGATTCATGTTATCGGATTTGTCAACATTATGTCACCCTAATGCTGCATGACATTATTCTCTTTGTACCTTCTCGAGCTTGTCTGGTCAGTTTTTTCAGACAACATCTGATAAGTTAAGTCTTTCCTTCTTAGGAAAATCCAGAGGGGTATTTCAGTAACACTCTAATTTTGAATGACACATTGTGTTCTGTGAAGAGCTGATGAGCGAAGACGTAGACAAATAAAGATAAAAGAGGCCATAGTGTTTAGAAAACCTAAAATAAACAAAATGTAATCATGAATATCCACAGCCTTTCATTTGTTCTGCAGGTTGTAGTGGATTGTATCATATAAATCTACACGCAATCCTCAGGGCCTCAGGAAGAACACAGAGAACCAATTGCTTATGCAATTTCCTTCTTGGGTGTAAAAATACATGTTTCCTTCAATTTGGAATTCTGTTCACTACGACAGACAGGTGTACACACGCAACTAGTTGCGGCTTCTCTGTTTAACTGTGTGTTGAAACAGATGGTTGAGTATACTCCATCCCTTTTTCTATATATTATTTATATTTATCCACAGAATGTAGGCCTATCATAACATTTTCTTCTGTGAAGGATTTAGCAGGGAAATGTCTTTAAAGGTGAGGCCATATTAGAGGGAATGGAACCGCACGCGAAAGCTTGTTGCGCTATAGGAGTGGAAAATGGTGATTGCATGTGTTCCAAAAATTGTATCACAGTGCACCCAGTGTGGCCAGACCCATAGGGAACCGCAAGATCGGCCATGATTTACCAGCATTCCTGTCAATCCAGACGAACGGGCGATCAAGTTTATGGGCAACACTTAGGGGCCTACTTATTTAAAAGTTTGTTACACTTTCACTGGCGTTATTGCCTCCGTTTTTTACAGAATTAGACTTAGCAAAATTCATAAAGTGGTGCTAACCAGAGGAGAAATCGCATACCACTGCATAACACACTCAATCATATTTATAAAGTGTTGAAAAGTGTTCCTTGGCATTAAGTTATTTTCGATTTTCCACTTTTGCAAGTCGAATGGGGGTCCTTTCTTCATGAGTTCATTTTTTAAAAGATCCCCCTGTAATGTTGCCAAACTAGCAGTTACAACCCTGCTTTGGTATTGGTCGAAGTTCTGGTGATATTTCTCTATTTCACCACAATACTGGACTGCAATGCAATGAATACAGCTTTATTAACGCTGAATATCACAATGTCAAAAATTATATTATATATAAATATGTCAATAATAATGCTATTTGCCATTGCGAAGTCAAAGCATAGGTGAAATGGCAAAAAGAGCACTTCTTTATAATTCTTTAAATTACACAGCATTGATATTCCAATCAATTTCTACAATAGTTTCAAAAATCTGATCAGAAAACCATTGGCCTGTGTATGGCTAACTGAATAGATTGTTGTGACTTGAATATAGTCTGTAGACTGTATATGACCAGTCTGGAAGGAAACAAATCTTGTTGTTTAAAGCATGCCATACATGGGTCAATGGATGCCAGACAGCATATCCAATCAATTCTTCCTGATATATATTACATAATTCTCATGGAAGAACTGATTGAAATTTTCCATCTTGCACAATTGTTCTTCAGCAGATTTTTCAGCAGAAGTTAACCGTCAGTGCAGGGTGTGTACTAAAAGTTGGGGTGGACAGAAACATTTTCTGTCTTACCCAATTGTTTTTGTTTTTTTTCAATCGGCTTGAAATCTTCAAGTGGTCAATTGAAAAAATTGAAGAAAACGGGCACTGATTTTTCTACCGATTCAAACAAATGAATCCGACTGATCAGCTCCATGAGCAAATGTCCCCACCACGTGCCATCGATTTCATCTTGACCATCAGGCCACACACAGGTTGACTTTTCAATAGACTTGTTCAAACCAATCAAATCAAGTGAAAAAAAATGTGTATGATTTACTTTGGAAAACCTGTCATAATTGCTGAAGAGGAGATTCACAGATCAATAAAAGCTGTTGCTACAGCAACCAAGCCTGGTCTAGCAGAGAATGGACACAAGCAGTGTTCCCTCTAAGCTGTGCACTCGTGCGCGCTCACACATCTCTGCAGGCCTGCGCACACAGGTTAAAGTGGTGCGCACACAAAAATCTTCTGGAATGTAAGTACTGCAATATGGAGTGCACAAAATTTACTTTTGCATGCGCACAGAAAATTTCTGTGCACACAGCTAATTTGAGCTTAGAGGGTACATTGCACACGAGGTGCTGTATTTCAAGCTACAACCAACCCTTAAAGGACAATTACCTTATACTCACCTTCCCGCTCCTCTTAGGGCTGTACCTTTTACCCAGGGTGAGGACCTGAACCGCTAGGTCCTCACCCCTGGGTTTTCGCGAAAGTTAAAGCACAGCGTTACTGAAACGCTGCCCTGGCAGGCTCCACCCTCCCTCCTGCGCGACGAGGCCAATAGGAAGGCACGCTCTTGCAGAGCGTGCCTTCCTATTGGCCTCGTCGCCGACGAGAGGAGGGGGCGGAGCCTGCCAGGGCAGCGCTTTCAGTAACGCTGTGCTTTAACTTTCGTGAACCACCCCCCCCCCCCCCCCCCCCCCCCCCCCCCCCCCCCCCCCCCCCCCCCCCCCCCCCCCCCCCCCCCCCCCCCCCCCCCCCCCCCCCCCCCCCCCCCCCCCCCCCCCCCCCCCCCCCCCCCCCCCCCCCCCCCCCCTCCCCCCCCCCCCCCCCCCCCCCCCCCCCCCCCCCCCCCCCCCCCCCCCCCCCCCCCCCCCCCCCCCCCCCCCCCCCCCCCCCCCCCCCCCCCCCCCCCCCCCCCCCCCCCCCCCCCCCCCACCCGGGTGAGGACCTAGCGGTTCAGGTCCTCACCCTGGGTAAAAGGTACAGACCTAAGTAGAGGAGCGGGAAGGTGAGTATAATTGTCCTTTTAAGTATACAAACAAAGATAGTGTTAGTGTGTGTAGCATCTTTCCCGAACAAGCACATGGCCGCCGAACGTGCCCGTTGGCCTCAGGGTCGTTCAGCAATGACCTAAAATTTCCCTCTGCCTCGGTAGTCTCCCTATAGGTGAGTCGCCCGTGGTTATGGGAAACGCACTGTCCCGAACATTCGCCCTATGCTGTGTATTTGCTGAGTATAGAGAGAACAATTGGGACTGTGTGTTCCCTCTTGCAGATCCTGTCTGTCATCTTTTAAAGGTCTACCTAGCTTTACTGTAACCCACCCATTCATCCACTAAAATCCCTGGGGTCCTTCACAGCTGTGCAAATGCTTAGGAAGACTATAGCAGTATTTATAATGGATAGAGATGGCCAAACTCACTGAAATCAATTCCGCAGGTTCGAAAATCCGCAAGCGGACCCTTTAAAGTCAATGATAACAATCCAAAAGTTCTGCTTAAACTTAAGGTATCAATAACAATGGTAACTTACTGTTAATGGCTCAGAGACTTGGGAAATGGTCTGGGGAACATGTATCAATGCCCAAAATCCCCAATAAAATACCATCCAGTACCGGAAAATTCATGTGCTTCCTGTTTTGCCGTTCTGCATAGTATTTTCAAAAAGAGCTTTAGAATTTACAAAATCAAAGTCCAAGTCATAATGGACTGATTTTGGAATTTACCACTACCCTTTTTTTACCACCGTAACCATTATTATACAGTGGGCACACAGTCATAAATAAGGGATTGTTATTTTCTGAATACTTCATTAAAAGGCAATGGTGTAGACACGGTATAAGTATTGTGCACCACAATTGGCATTATGCAGTGCAGACTTTAAATAATACTGGCATAAAAGGCCAGTCCTAGAATTGTATTACAAGTGTAATAAAGGAGCAGTATAACAATTTAGTGGCTCTATAACAATTTAGTGGCTCTATGAGTTTAAGTCCATCCACTGACAATTGGTACATAGATAAAGCAAAACAAAAAGTCTAAAACCCCAGTTAAGGAATCTTTCAGTCTATCAGTAGCATCTGGTTTTGTTTATTTAAATGATATTTCCCAGAGGAACGATAGATCACGGACGGTAGTTGACACTTGTGAATTGTACAGATAAATGTAGAGCCCAGAGCGTGCATAGGGTCAGAGATGATGATGTAAAAGGCGTACATGGAATTAATGTCCGTGTGATAGGCATCAATTTGCAGGGTCGTGCCAGTCTCAGTCAGCTGGTGTTCCTCCTCTCTAGCAGCTAAGCAAAACCTTTATTTATTAACTCCAACTGGCAGCAATGTACCTTGTTAGAAGGACATGTATACTGCTGCCAAGTACCGTTTGCATGCCAATTATAAACAAAGCCATACTTTCTAATCGGGTCAGCTAGTGATAATAAATAAACCATGAAATTGGGCATATTGTACAAAAGAGATTTAAGTAAGAAAATGATAGAACTGTAAGGAGCCTGGGGCCATTTCTATAGGCTCTCTGGGGTTGGTAATAGTGAGGGTGTGTATAATGTAAATGTTTACTCATCAGTGTTTTGTCATTGCACCAATCTAATCTACTGTTCGGACTACTGTGTGTGCAGGTAAGACAGGTGGAAGTTACAGGTGAGCTACTGTAGTGATATTACAAATAAACACGTTTTCTGTAATTCCCAACCCTGTTTAAACATCAGTCTGATGTCAAATCAAATGTTATTAATATATCATATTTAAAGGGTAACTGTGGTCCAAAAGCAACATTAGGTAAATTGACAGGACTTTGCTTTCATGGGTATTTTTTTTTCATAGTTTTGAAGATATTTACATTTTTATGTGTGATATGGTAGCAGCATCACCAGATCCCCTGCACCTCCTGCTTCCTGCTCTGAAACCATGTGACAGTCCCTATTTTCTGTGTCTCCTCCTCCTTGTGGGCCCCCATGAAACTCCCTCTTGAAACACAGCCCTTCCCACTCCTCCTTCAGTCACTATAACTCAATCTCATCCTGGCTTCTTCTGCTTTCTCTTGCACTGAGCATGTGCCAAGTACAGATTAGAAGGAGGAAGGAGGATCAGTGATTTCTTCATATCTTGGGCTGTGTAGCACGTAGAGAGGTGGTGGGTGGCTCATCAAGTACTGTACTTGATGTCTATAGACATAGAGTATGTCCATGTTATTGTTTTGTTTGCTTTTTTTAAACACTACTTTATAGTGGACCCACTAATTATTTGTTTCAGTACAGTCACATTACATTTCGAACAAAGAGATGTACACCTTAAAATAAGCTACAGATCTGTAACTGACTGGATGTTTCCAGATCTGTTGCCAACAGTGCATATCAACCAAATAAATGTAATGGTCTTTTCATTTTTCTCAAATTAATGTTCTGGTAACAGTCTGTATAATGTTGGGTTAATGGTTTTTTTTTTCTTAAAAAAGAGTACAATGTTATTAAAGGGCAAATGTACAAGCTTTTCATCCCCTAAAAGTACCAAGGGTGAGGACCTAAACCATAAGTCTCATAGTCCAGCTGGTAGTGCCAGTCTGGATCCACCCCCTCTCAGAATCTTGGGCTCTTTCTTGAGTGTCCAATGGGAAGACGTGCTCCTTATGTCTTTCCATTGATTAATTAGTGGAGCAAGACTGCTTGGTTTATTGGATTAATATCAAACTTAGGAGTGAGGACTATATTTTAGGAAGGGGTTATTTTAGGAAGGGTTTGGAGACATTATATTTCTCCTTATATCCTCAGTATAGTTCTCAGCATAGTTCCTAAGAAATAGTTCTTAAGAAAAAGTATAATTCTCTTAAAGATAATAGTGTTTACTTACTTGAAAGTGCTCCAGTGAAGTGGTGAAGTTATAGCTTGTACAAGCACCTTGAAAGTTGTCCAGTCCGCCCACCACCCACAAATCCACAACCCTCTACTTCAGTAGTTCTCAAACTTTTTTGAGGCATACCTGTGCTCTTTATGTTGGATTTTACGCTGTAATTACCCATAATTATGCACTTTACAGTGAATATTCTTTTCTAATCAATGTTGTGTTAAGTTACACTACATTGAATATGTTGAATGTTATAATTTTAGTTTTACTTGTGATATGTATACTACACTATCAAAACTCTGAGGCACACCCCTGGCTCTTAAAAGTCACAGCTGTATACCCCGGTAACCCTTTGAGAAACTCTGGTCTACTTTAAGCTCATGCATGCCTATGATAGAAATAAGAGGAACTTTTGTAAAGGGAGGTGCTCTCAATGGGACAGCTGACTACTACCTCCCAAAAAGTTAAAATGTTCACCGTCTCATTCTGATTTTAAAATAGTTTGAGGAATAGAATGATAGAAAATTAAAGGGGATGTTCAGTACAAAATATTGTTTTTTTAATTCTTAGTTTATATTACACATACCTAGTTATCCAGCATTTTCTATTCCATCTACTGAGCAACTGAATCAACCAATCAAAAGGAAAAACCATAACAGCCTCTTTTAGGGGTCCTGCAATCAGGAAGTCAGTAGTTCAGATGCATTCATTTATGAACACACAAAATGCTGGATGGGTAGATTAAAGGGCATGCTCACCCTTAAAACTAAAAACTGTCCATATGTCTATTACCTGCCCCAAACCTCAAATGATATATTCAGCACATTATTACCTGCCTTACTATTGCCTCCATTCTGGCAGAGTAAGCTGGCTCCTCCCTGCAGTAAATCAAGGCTGTGGCATCAATAATTGACTGCTGATTCCCCTTTCTCTGCACATGCTCAAAAAACGACTCTGTGAGCCAAGGGTGGAGGCAGATACCTTTTGAATAACAGAAAAAAAACTTATGATTAAACATCTGGTTACAAATGCATGTAATAAACCTGTTAATATCAATTGGGGTTGCGGCCAGATAACTGACAAGTCACCAGTTTTTTGTTTTAAGGGTGGACATAGCCTTTAAGGTGTTTGGAATGAGAAAAGGTTTTTTTTTTCCTTAAAAAATGTCTGTGCTGAACTTCACCTTTAAGGCAAGGTGTAAACCCTAATAAAAGCACAAGAAAATTTGAAGGTGACATTGATGGTATTTGTATGTACGCATTGGATTTGACCATGCTGATCTTCAGATGTACAGTTTCTTGTTTTATAGACCAACTGGAAAAAATGTGTGAAGCTTTAGAGCTTTTCCCTCATTCAGTAGTATTTTCTATCCATTGTTTGCGATATTGTTGACAGAATAAGAACACGTAATGTCTCTCCATCACGGAATAATTTACATTTCAATTGAAATCTGTTCAGTTCTCTGTCATTTTCTGAAACCAAACTAGAAATACAGTAGTTCGACGCATTTCGAATGCATAAAGGGAGCTTTCTAGTTGAATTACTGACTTTTGTCAATTACCACTCAGAGTAATCTACTGTTGCTATTGTGTGATTGTAGGGATGTAATTCATTTTCCCTTTGTCTTAACTACAAGTTGCAATCCTTGTCTTTTATAGACTCTGCTTGAAGATACAGCACTGGGATTGTTTATGTCTGGAGTGTGAGTCACATGATCTTTCCATATATAAGTAAAGTCCAAAAAGTGTACAGTCCATTTAATTTCTAACATGCAATACAGGCCTATACACCAGGGGGTGCTAATATCACCATTTTATTATGGCTTCGCAGTGGTGATTTGTGTTATTATCACTGTGTTTAGAAAAACAGCAACAAAATAGATAAAGCAAAATATCACCAGAACGTCTCCCTATTCCAGATTAGCGCTGTTACTGATAATTAAGCAGCATAGCAAGAAATAAACCCCCAGTCGTCTTTATTGTAAAATAATGAACACTAGAAAATTGCCGTTCGTCTTTTAGTAAACAAACAAAAATAGTGTAACACCCACTGGACTATTTATTGTATTGGGAAACCCAACATGGGGAATAGTAACATACCGACACCTTTCAGTGACCTATAAATAGCATAACACTACCCCGGACTCTTATCAAGGACGTGTCTAGGGTTTTTGCGACCGGAGCCAAACCTTTAAATGCGGTCCCTATGTACCAGTAGGTGGCACAAAAAGTGCACCTCCGCAGCCAGGGCTAGGTGAGCACGACTTCCAGGAATATAACATGCCCTAATGCCCAGATTACACAGATAGGTACATATAAGATGCCCTAATGCCCAGATCACACAGATAGGTACATATAAGATGCCCTAATGCCCAGATCACACAGATAGGTACATATAAGATGCCCTAATGCCCAGATCACACAGATAGGTACATATAAGATGCCTTAATGCCAAGACACACAAAGATAGGTACATATAAGATGCCCTAATGCCAAGATCACACAGATAGGTACATATAAGATGCCTTAATGCCCAGATCACACAGATAGGTACATATAAGATGCCCTAATGCCCAGATCACACAGATAGGTACATATAACATGCCCTAATGCCCAGATCACACAGATAGGTACATATAACATGCCCTAATGCCAGATCACACAGATAGGTACATATAAGATGCCTTAATGCCCAGATCACACAGATAGGTACATATAAGATGCCCTAATGCCCAAGATCACACAGATAGGTACATATAAGATGCCTAATGCCCAGATCACAAGATAGGTACACTTAAGATGCCCTAATGCCCAGATCACACAGATAGGTACATATAAGATGCCCTAATGCCCAGATCACACAGATAGGTACATATAAGATGCCTTAATGCCAAGATCACACAGATAGGTACATATAAGATGCCCTAATGCCCAGATCACACAGATAGGTACATATAAGATGCCCTAATGCCAAGATCACACAGAGTAGTACACAAATCATGCCCAGATCACACAGATAGGTACATGTAACATGCCCTAATGCCCAGATCACACAGGTACATATAACATGGCCTCATGCCCAACTAACCCAAAGATGGATAGCTACATGTAATTACCCCACTCACCCCCTGAGAGTAGAACAGGCCCGAGTGGCCACATGAAGGCGGCAGTTAGTGCAGAGTTGAGAGGTATTAAATAGATGATTTCAGCTGCTGAGGTGAAAGACACAGCTATCTTTACTGTATAACATTTGTGCTAGATATTAGAAAAATTTGAGCAATTAGACTACAAACTGCTGTGAAAGGCTTTGTGAGACAAAATAAAATATAAGTTATGGCTTTACTGGTCCTTTAACAATTGAAAGTATCCCCCCTCCTTACAACTACAACCTGGGTTTGTTGAGGAGGTTGAAATTAAGGCTGCGAAATTGCTGCGACCGACAGACATTTTTCCCGGCCGAGCACTCGCTTGTAGCGAACGCTCAGTCAGGACAAATAATCTGTGCGTGTGTACCCAGCCTAAGGGAAACGCTCCACTGAGACTTCAGGTACAGTGATATGTGCTTCATGGCTTTTAAGAAATCCAAGAATTAAGGGACACGTTTAAAAACCTGTGGTGTAAGCCATTACCAGCAGTCTCAGATTGGATTGACAGAAAGGCTTCTGCCATGTCCCTCCCAATAGATAAACTGTTCATAATCTAAAGCAATCTCTCAATCAAGATCAAATCAATCAAAAATATTGATCTGTGTATGGCCTGATTTACCCATCTCCTTGGTCAAATCTGTTTCCTGTCCATGAATATATCATTCGTTAGAGGTAGTTTATACATTTACAGGGAGATGTAATGAAAGTTCTTATCGTTAAAAATGGTGCTTATTTTGCCCAACCAATCAGATGTTATTTACTATTTAAAATATAGCATTTCATTGGTTGTGGCAAAATGAGCACCATTTTTAACAATAAGAACTTTTATTAAATCTCCCTGATGATTTAAGAACATTACATTTATGAGATTCAGAATAATACAACATTCTGCAGCCACTATAATGATTATTATTATTATTATTATTGGTTTATATAGCGCCAACATCTTCCGTGGCTCTTACAAATAAAATGGATTTGTTTCCTGCGTGTTCTGTCGAGGCCTTATAAGAGAACTGAATGATAATAGAATTGAAAAGAAAAATGGATAACTTAATACTGATAATAATATCAAAACAGAAATTGGCTAAAAGATGTGACACAAGATAATAAAGTGCTTTGGAGATTACTGTTTCAGGGTGCATTTAAATGAAAGAAACAAACAGCAGAAAGCCATTGGCTTCTTCTTCCATCACACGGATTTAATTAGGAGGATTTAATTAGACTTGGAAATGTTGCTGAGAAGTGGATGAGGGATTATAGGGAGGGAAGTCCTAGCGAGGCAGCACAGGATACAATCAGTGAACGGAAACGCAAACAGACAGTGATCACGATCCAGAAAGGACACGTGTGGGCTGAACTGTGTAAACGCTGCATTTTAAAATATATATGTGAAAAGTAGCACAATGTGGTGAAGTTAAATAACTTATCATGAAGCCACATACACACAACATTTGGGAATACAATACATTAACAGAGATATTCAATAAAAGTTCTTATCATTAAAAATAGTGCCCCAACTAATCAGATATTAGCTTTCAAATCCTATATAATAAAATGCTAGATGTGCGTCCCTGTCTCCGTGTGTGTGTGCCTTTTTCCTTCTGCGCATGTGCATCTCTGAAAGTTCACATGGACGGACCAAAACAGGATTGAAAATGGCACATTGAAGATAGAATCACATGGCCGGACAGAGGAGGAGGAGGAGGAGGATCTAGCGACCGTTTATATAACGGGCTTAACTGTCTAGTGTTAAATAACATTTAATAGGTTGGGGAAAAATGAGCACCATTTTAAACAATAAGAACTTTTATTTCTTCCCCCCTTGCAATTTACATGTCTTGTCCCTAATACCACCTGTATTTAAACCCTCCAAGGTACCTAGTATAACTTAAACCCAGTAGAAAGGAACATCCCATCCCAGCAACTATACAGTTAAACACATTTTTGTGGAGGAGACAGACATTGGTTATGAAGTGACAGGAGGCAGCTCCAGCAGGTCCCATTGGTGAAGTTACAAAAACAGAGCACAAACCAATGGGTCATTGTTCAGGCATGCTCAGTTATGCGGGTAAGAGGGACCACAAGCATCTCCATGATCAACTGTTTTTAAACAGCTGATCACACATATGAATGATATAATACATAAGTATTATATTTTACAACTCAGGGGCATAATATCCTTATATTAAACTGTAAGGGGCACTATATAATCCACCCCTTCATTGGACAAAGGGTCCACCTGTAAATAATAACTTTATAATAATTATTATACTTTTCCAGAAGTAGGTTCCCCTCTCCCCTGGTTTACTTACCCAACCTCCATTTTCAACCCCTTTAGGTTTACCATCTATTACATTGCATCCCACTCTGACACACTCAGGGAGATTCAATAAAAGTTCTTATTGATAAAAATGGTGTTGATTTTGCCCCAACCAATCAGATGTTAGCTTTCAAATGTTAAAAAAGATCTGATATAATCCACCCCACAAGGTGGTTGTAAGCAATGTTGCAGCACTGCAAGTAGTTTGTATGATCTCCCCGTGCTTGCATAAGTTTCCTCCGGGCACTCTGGTTTTCCCCACAATCATAAAGACATACTGATAGGTTGTATGTCAAATAAATGTTCCTAGATTGCAAGCTCTTCGGGGCAGGGCCTGATATGAATGTATACATCTAATTGTAAAGCACTACTGAAGATGTTGGCGCTATATAAATCCACAATAATAATAATAATAAAAACTGCCCCCCCCGTAAATACTTACTCACCCCCCACCTCTTCCTTACTCCCCCCTTCCTCTTTCCCCTCCTCTTCTTTTTCCTAGAAGGAAGAGGAGCAGCAGTGGCAGACACAATGGTGCAGCAGATGCGAAACAGAGTGGGATGCAATATAAAAGATGGTGAAAATGGAGGTGGGGGAAGTGAGTGGAATGGGGGTGAGTAAGTATTTACTGGGGGGATAGTTGTCTATGAGTGACTCTCTGTTACACAGGGTTGCACAGGGGCCCAAAATGTGCTTAAATGAGGGGGTAAATTATAATAGATATAATTTACAGTAGGGGGTACATTATCAGTAGGGGGCACATTATCTACTATATCATTCACTGTTGCTTTGCAGATGATAATGCTATTACCTGTTTATCTTTACCCCTCAACACTTGGGAAGGGTGGCAGAGGGGTGTATGGGGCCTATGAAAGCTAAAGCCAGCTCCACCACTGGATTATGAAATTCCCCCCCGATCCTGTAGGACAAAACTTGGCAGTCCGAGACAATGGGACAGGTCCTTCAAATCTTGTCTGCGGCTGTCAAACATGAACAGTTGTGGGGTGTGTAACAGCTATTTGTTCATATTGCATGGGGGACGATGGTAATGAAATTCATTAGGAGTAAGCTGGTGGGTGTGTGATTATTTATACAACCAATTCACTACCAAGCAAACCATGTCAATAGCTCATATTCCTCCGTAACGGTGGTCAAACTTGCACTATTCAAAGATATCACAAAAAGACATTTTTCTTCTAATCCTATGAATTGCACTTTGCCCTTTTAACGAGAGTTGTTCTCGTGCCTTAAATGTAACACCGGTTGGCTTTCCACTATTTTCAAGGTCACATAGACGTTCCATAGTGCAACACTTCATTAAAAATAGACTCTCACGTTTTTAAATGTTGTCTCTGTCTTTAGTAACTGTACATTGTGAATAATGTAAGAATGACTGGCTGGGAAGCACCGATGACCCTGTATTATTGCGGTATGGATGGATAGAAATGCATGTTTGTATCCATCTCAGTGATTCACAGAAACCATAAACTGCTAATTGCAAGTGACTGCACACAAGGCCTAGAAGGAGAAGAATCGAACTACGTACACAGGCTAGATACATTTATTTGGAACGAGTGTTACATGATCATTCCAATAAAGACAGCATCTAATGATCCCCATACTGCAATGGGTGATCTGCCAGGAGAAGAGGGCGTAGTGACCAGGAAACCCCGGTGGCATCAGAGATCAAAGGAATTATTCCTGACATCATTTATTAATCCAGTAAGATGGAAGAGGTTGTAATGACAAATTAATGTGTCACGCATTATCATCAAGGGGGATATTCGGCAGGTTTGTAGCAAACAAACATTTCTACTACTTTTCCCTATTTATACTGTAGGAGATGTTGAAATGACTACACAATGATTGTAGTGTCTAAAGATAACATACAGAAATCATACGTTACTGACATAGCGAGAAATCATTGTAAAAAAAAAGGATATTACTGCACATCCAATTGAAATTGCTTTCATTCAAAGTTATAATTTTATTCCTTGACTCACTTTTTGTTTGCTAAGCTTGTCTTGTGAATTGAAAGATGTCGTGTTGTGATTGGCTAGAAGAAATGGGCTATGGAGTTGGAGTGCCAGTGGTAATATATATTTTGCTTCTTGCTGGCCAATTGTAATTTTATCAAAAATATTGAATGTTGTTTGTTGAATGTGTAACACAGTTTTTTCTTTTTAATGAACCCCAGTGAATAGATAACTAACACAGTCTAACAGGAGTTCTGACTAGAGATGGGATCCGGGTCCGACACGGAACCCCTGGGTTCCGAAATCCGAAAGATCCATCCAAATCCGGACTGATCCAGATTTCAGGACTTTGTAACAAATTTTCGAAGATTTTCAAATGTACGGAGCTATTTTCGATCCGAAAATACCAATCCGAAAATACCTTTGAAATGTTTGAAAATCCTCAAAAATTACGTTTGGAGACCACATTCGAGTTTCCAGTTGTATTTTTAAAAATCGAATGTTCAAGGCTATTTTTGAAAATTTTCGACAGTAGCCTCCAATATTCGAAAATCTTCGAAAATAAGATCAGAAACTTGAATGTGGTCTCTGATCATATTTTCAAGAAAAGTATAAAAAACAGCTCCGTACTATGTAGTTTTGGCCATCTCTAGTTATGACTGAGGACAATAACCTGATAACATGATGATGATGAAAAAAACATCCACAGACCATGCCCCCTGTTTTTGCGCCGGCTGGAAAATGTAGGGGCATCTTGAAAAGTTTGGCTCAGGTGCCAAAAAGTCTTCAAGCCCCCCTGGCAGCAGGGCCACTACTGTTCATGGTGTCCTAGGCTGAACAGGAAGGTGATACAATTGCAGACCAATCCATCTGTTTGTTACTCAAAAATGGCCTTACTGAGAGCAACCAGCAGGGCATCTCCTATCGTAGGTCAAACTTTCAATCAAAACTCAGACCTTCCTTCACAAATAAGTAGAGACATCACTTTAAAGCCAGGGGTCCTCCCATGATATTAACCATGGCAGCTCCTAGCAACTTAATCCCTCACAAAAGTCAGTCCTAACACTCACAAACTCCCTTCTGTTTTAGTGATTTCTAATAGACACTAGAGATGGCTGAACTTCATAAAGTTCGGTCCGTTTTCGAACTTCAGTAAAAGTTCGAAAGTTCAAATTCGGACCCATTTAATTCTATGGAAGAGTGATAGTTTGAAAAGTCCGGGTGATTTACAGCTAAACTAACAATGGTAACTTACTTAAAAGGCTGTGGCACCTGGAAATGGTCTGGGGAACATGTCACTATCACCAAAACTTGTTGAAGCACTTAAACACGAGCGGGCAGTTGTCGGGTGTTGCACAAGCTACATTCGAAAGTTACGGCCAAGTCGAAGGTTACCGAACGATACTTTTGAGGGTTAGCAAAATGAACAATACATTCAAGGTTTAGCAAACAATACATTCGAGGGTTAGCAAAAATGATCAATACATTCGAGAGTTATCAAAAACGAACAATACATTTGAGGGTTAGTGAACAATAGATTCTGGGCTTAGCAAACGGTCTGTAAATTTGATAATTACCGAAAATACAGCCACGAGTCCGCAAAAACAAATTCGAGTTCGAACCCGAACTAGTTCAAATAGTTCGAGTTCGTCCAAACTCATAAAGTTCAGTTCCGTTCTGTGTCCATCTCTATTCATCAGTCTAATCAAATCCTTCATTCAGGCACTACTCCCCCACCATTCAAAACCCGATCAAAGCAAATCTGGGAGACAGTACTATCTATCCACACCAACCTTGTAGCCCAGTTACAGCAGAGATGACACATTCCTGCCTCGTCCGATTATCCAGTTCTCCCATACATGTTGTCATGTAACCCAGTTATTAAGATTGTTTACGAGTTACATAATCTCAAAATAAAAAAAAAAACAACCAAACCGATATAATGACATCGTACAGAATACATATAGATGGAAATAAAAACAGATATTATAAGTTTAATAAACAGTTCAAACGCCATTTCTTTATTTAACAATTATCAGACCCCACGAGACTTTGCTGCACTCAATATATAGAAAATTTGGTCTGTTGTACATCCATATTAAAGTGCAACTAGAGACCAAAAATATAATAAATACAAACAATAGAATTCAAGTGCACAAACAATTTAATTGTATATTGGCTACCTTTGCTGCATTCCCTGGAACTGGGTCCTAAAACCGCTGTTTTAAATTTAAAGCGGCGATTCGGGAGGCAGCTGCCAAGCCCACTAGCTGTTCTACAATAGGTGGCTGTTCTATTCCCTAGGACAAAATTACTTTGCGGGTCATAGATTACTGCAAACTCTTCTTGCCTATATGCCGGCGTATAAGACGACTGGGCGTATAAGACGACCCCCCAACTTTTCCAGTTAAAATATAGAGTTTGGGATATACTCACCGTATAAGACTACCCCTCTTTCTACGCATCCCAACACCTCCTTCTCTGACATTGGTAAACACAGAAATCATGCCTCCTTCATCCATCTGGCCCACCCTTGTATCCAGCCGCTCGCATGAGTAGCAGCCAAACGCAGCCTCCTGGTTCCTGGTTCCCGGCAACCCACCTCCAGCCCTGGTTCCTGGTCACATAATCCGGCAATCCACCTCCAGCCCGTCCCACAGTTTCCTCCAGCAAACGTCACTACGTCACTACGCTCCCTGAGCGTCATCAGTCAGCTGACCGCCAACCAGGAAGCTGCCCCGCCGCAGCATTCGTTTTCTCCACTGCAGGTAATTGTGGCTTAAGGCAGTGACACCCGGCGTATAAGACGACCCCCGACTTTTCAGAACATTATAAGGGGTTAAAAAGTTGTCTTATACGCCGGAATATACTAAAACCATCTCTAAATCTTATTCATCCCATTTATTGTTTTATAACACAGCAATTTTATAAAACAGTAGGTTTGTTTCTTTTCCTTAGCTTGTTTTTTCAATTTGATGGGTGCTTCAAGGAACACAGATGCCTCAAATCTGTTCATACAATAAGTCAAAAGAGTAAAAGGTTCCGAGCACTCCTTCTTCACACGAAAAGTTTTTATTAACGTTTCGGTGCTTCACAGAGCACCTCCATCGAATCTGTAGAAGGGCTCTGTGAAGCACCGAAACGTTAATAAAAACTTTTCGTGTGAAGAAGGAGTGCTCGGAACCTTTTACTCTTTTGACTAATTGTGTATTTATGTATACAGTCCAGCAAGGGTAGCATTGACATTTATGGGTCAGGTAGAGGAATAGACCTTGCACTATTCAACTAATGATCAATATAATTCCTGTAAGAAGATTCACTTAGGGATTATTGTCTCAATCACAAAATAGCAACAATTTGACCTGATATCTATGGTCTTTATCAAGCCAGTGATCAGTGAACTAAAATACATTGTCATAGTTAACACACATACTAGCTCCCCTACTAGGTGGAGGCATGTGATTTAAAACAGGTATGCTAAATTAGAGAAAACACATCCTTTAACCAACATATAACATCTGTAATAAGAATATAATGTAACATATAACATGTACTGTAATCTGTATATAGTGTAATATATAACATGTAGTGTAATCAGTATATTGTGTAACATATAACATGCTGTAATCAGAATATAGTGTAACATACAACATGCATTGTAATTAGTATATAGTGTAACATATATCATGTAGTGTAATCAGTATATTGTATAACATATAACATGCTGTAACCAGAATATAGTGTAACATATATGTCCTATAATCAAAATATTGTGTAGCATATAACATATCCCATCATCAGAATGTTGTGTAACATATAACATATACTATAATCAGAATATAGTGTAACATATAACATATACTATAATCAGAATATAGTGTAACATATAACATATACTATAATCAGAATATAGTGTAACATATAACATATACTATAATCTGAATATAGTGTAAAATATAATCAGAATATTGTGTAACATATAACATATTCTATAATCAGAATATAGTGTAACATTTAACTTATTCTATAATCAGAATATAGTGTAACATATAACATATACTGTAATCAGAATATAGTGTAACATATAACATATACTGTAATCTGAATATAGTGTAAAATGTAATCAGAATATAGTGTAACATATAACGTATTCTATAATCAGAATATAGTATAACATATAACTTATTCTATAATCAGAATATAGTGTAACATATAAAATGCTAGAATCAGAATATAGTGTAACATATAACATATACTAGAATCGGAATATAGTGTAACATATAACATATACTAGAATCGGAATATAGTGTGACATATAACATATACTAGAATCGGAATATAGTGTAACATAACATATACTAGAATCAGAATATAGTGTAACATATAACATATACTAGAATCAGAATATAGTGTAAAATATAACATATACTAGAATCGGAATATAGTGTAACATAACATATACTAGAATCAGAATATAGTGTAACATATAACATATACTAGAATCGGAATATAGTGTGACATATAACATATACTAGAATCGGAATATAGTGTAACATAACATATACTAGAATCAGAATATAGTGTAACATATAACATGCTAGAATCGGAATATACTTGTAACTAATAACATATACGTAGAATAGGATATCTGTAACATACATATTTAGAATCAGAATATAAGTGTAACATATAAACATTATAGAATCGATAGGTACATACATATACTAGCTGATAGCCTATAACATATATTAGAATCAAGCTATAGTGTAACATATAACATTCTAGAACAGAATATAGTGTAACAATCACATATATTAGAATCGAATATAGTGTTAATATAACATATAACTGAATCAGAATATATGTAAACATATAACATATCTATAGTCGGAATAATAGTTGTAGACATATAACATATAACTAGAATCGGAATATAGTGTAACATATAACCATATAGCTAGAATCGTAATATAGTGTGACATATAACCTATACTAGATCGAAATATAGTGTACATAACATATACTAGAATCAGAATATAGTGTACATATAGACATATACTAAATCGAATATAGTGTAACATATAACAAGTATACTATATATCAGAATATAGTGTAACATATAACATATATAATCGAATATAGTGTAACTATAACATATACAGAATGAAATAGTGTAACGCTAAACATATACTAGAATCAGAATATAGTGTAACATATACATATCTAGAATCAAAATATAGTGTACATATAATCCTTAAAATCTAGAATCAGAAATAGTGTACAATATACATTACTAATAACGAATATAGTGTAACATAATACTAGAATCAGAATATAGTGGTAACATATCATATATTCTAGTAAATTACAAATAATCGGGTATACATATATAACAATATTACTATATCAGATATATAGTTAACATATAACATATACTATAATCGAATAAGTGTACATATAAACATACTAAATCAGAATAGTGTAATCATATAAGCTAGAAGCGAATATAGTGTAACAATAACATATACATAATAGAATATAGTGTAACACGATAACATATTTAGAATCATAATATATGTAGACATATACGATATATAGAAGCAGAATATATTGTAACATTAACATATACTAGAATCATAAATAGTGTAACATATACAAATAAAAAAATAAAAAACAGAATCAGAATATAGTGTAAACATATAACATATACTAGAATCAGAATATAGTGTAACATATAACATATACTAGAATCGGAATATATTAACATATAACACATATACTAGAATCGAATATAGTTTAACATATAACATATACGAGAAATCAGATATAGTGTAACATATAACATATACTAGATCGTAATATATGTACATATAACATATACTAGAATCGGAATATAGTGGTAACACATAACATATACTAGAATCTGAATATAGTGTAACATATAACATATACTAGAATCAAATATAGTGTAACATATAACTTTATATAATCAGAATATAGTATTAACATATAAATATATTAGAATCAAATATAGTGTAACTATAACATATACTAGAATCAGAATATAGTGTAACATAATAAGCATACTAGAAATCAGAATATAGTGTAACATATAACATATACTAGAATCAGATATAGTGTAACATATAACATGATCTAGAATCAGAATATAGTGTACATACAACATATACTAGAATCGGAATATAGTGGGGGTAAACTATAACATATACTAGAATCAGAATATAGTGTAAAATTAACATATACTAGAATCAGAATATAGTGTAAAATATAACATATACTAGAATCAGAATATGTGTAACATCTAACATATACTAGAATCGGAATATAGTGTAACATATAACATTACTAGAATCGGAATATAGTGTAACATAAACATATACTAGAATCAGAATATGTGTAACATATAACTATACTAGAATCGTATATATGTGACATATAACATATACTAGAATCGGAATATAGTGTAACATAACATATACTAGAATCTGAATTAGTGTAACATATAACTATACTAGAACAAAATCAGTGTACATATACTTATATAATCCGAATATAGTGTAACAATATAACATATCTTATAACAGAATATAGTGTAACATATAACATGCTAGAATCAAATATAGTGAACAATAACATATACTAGAAGCAAATATAGTGTAACTATAAAATATACTAGAATCAGAATATATGTAAAATATAAACATATACTAGAATCAGAATATAGTGTAACATATCACATATAACATATACTAGAATCGGAATATATGTCATAATATATACTAGAATCGGAATATAGTGTAACATATACATATACTAGAATCAAAAAGTGTAAACATATAACATATACTAGAATCGTAATATACAGTGTGACATATAACATATACTATAATCGGAATATGTGTAACATAACATATATAGAATCAGGAATATAGTGTAATATAACATATCTAGAATCAATATATGTAACGAACATACCTAGAATCGAATATAGTGTAACATATAACATATATTATATCATAGAATATAGTGTAAACTATAACATCTAGAATCAGATATAGTGTAACATATAACATATACTAGAATCGGAATATAGTGTAACATATAACATATACTAGAATCAGAATATAGTGTAAACATATACATATACTAAATCAGAATAGTGTAAAATAAACATATACTAGTAATCAGAATATAGTGGAACATATACATATACTGAATCGAATATAGGTTACATATAACTATACTATAAATCGGAATATAGTGTAACATATAACATATACTAGAATCAGATATAGCGTAACATATAACATATACTAGAATCAGTAATATAGTGTGACATTAACATTACTACGAATCGAATATAGTGAACATAACATATCTAGACAATATATAGTGTAAACATATAACATATACTAGAATCAAAAAGAGTGTAAATATAACTTACTATAATCAGAATATAGTGTAACATAGAACATATATAGAATCAGAATATGTGTAACATATAACATATACTAGAATCAGAATATATGGTAACATATAACATATACTAGAATCCGAATATAGTGTAACATATAACATATATTAAATCAGAATATAGTGTAACATTAAAACATCTAGAATCAGAATATAGTGTAACATATAACATATACTAGAATCGAATATAGTGTAAACATATAACACTTAATACAGTCAGAATATAGTGTAACATAAACATATACTAGAATCAGATATAGTGTAAAAATATACATATACTATAATCGAATATATAGTGTAACATAACATATACTAGAATCAGAATATATGTGTAACATATAACATATCTAGAATCAAAATATAGTGTACATATAACATTTACTATAGATCAGAATATAGTGTAACATATAACATATACGATAATCAGATATAGTGTAACATATAACATATACTATAATCAATATATGGTAACATATAACATATCTAAATCTAGAATGAATATACTGTAACATATACATATAGTAGAATAGAATATAGTGTATATAATAACATATACTTAGAATCATAATATAGTGTAAACATATAACATATACTAGAATCAGAATATAGTGTAACATATAACATAATAAACAGAATAGTGTAAATTAAACATATACTATAATCAGAATTAGTGTAACATATAACATATATTAGAATCAGAATATAGTGTAACATTAACATATACTAGAATCGAATATATGTAACATATAACATATACTAGAAATGAATATAGTGTAACATATAACATACTAATCAGAATCGAATATAGTGTAACATATAACATATACTTAGAATCAGAATATAGTGTAACATATAACATATACTAGAATCGGAATATAGTGTAACATATAACATATACTAGAATCGGATATTTGTAACATATAACATATACTAGAATCGAATATAGTGTAACATAAACATAACTAGAATCGAATATAGTGTACATATAACATATATAGAATCGGAATATAGTGTAACCTATACATATACTAGAATCGAATATAGTGTAACATATAACATATACTAGAATCAGATATAGTGTAACATATAACATATACTAGAATCAGAATTAGAGTTAACATAAACATATACTAGAATCAGAATATAGTGTAACATATAACATATACTAGAACTCAGAGATATAGTGTAAACATATAACATATCTAGAATCATAATCTAGTGTAACATTAACTATACTAATCAGAATATAGTGTACATATAACATATCTAGAATCAGAATATAGTGTAACATATAACATATACTAAATCGAATATAGTGTAACATATACATAATACTAGAATCGGAATATGTGACATTAACATAACTGTAGATCAAATATAGTGTAACATATAACTATACTAGAATCAGAATATAGTGTAACATATAACATATACTAGAATCAGAGAATATAGGAACATATAACATATACTATCAGAATATAGTGTAACATATAACATATACTAGAATCGGAATATAGTGTAACATATACTAGAATCGGAATATAGTATACATATAACATAGACTATCGGAATATATAGTGTAGACATATAACATAACTAGAGCAGAATATAGTGTAACATATAACATATACTAGAATCAGAATATAGTGTAACATATAACATATACTAGAATCGGAATATAGTGTAACATATAACATATACTAGAATCAGATATAGTGTAACATATAACATATACTAGAATCGGAATATAGTGTAACATATAACATATACTAGAATCGGAATATAGTGTAACATAACATATACTAGAATGGATATAGTGTAACGTATAACATATACTAGAATCGGAATATAGTGTAACATACATATACTAGAATCGGAATATAGTTAACTTAACATATACTAGAATCGGAATATAGTGTTGAACGTATAACATATACTTAGAATCGGAATATAGTGTAACATATAACATATACTAGAATCGGAATATAGTGTAACATATAACATATACTAGAATCGGAATATAGTGTAACATATAACATATACTAGAATCAGAATATAGTGTAACATATAACGTGTCTGTACATGTCCAAGTCTGACATTCACTAGACTATATTTCCACATGTGTTGGCCTCCCAGACGTAGTAGTTTATGCAGCGTTATAAATAATAATGCAAATGAAGCCTAGCAGGGTCACCTATGATGAACCCCTTTACACTGTGTATATCCATGCAGAATAACGCTGCTTACATTTTCATCTATTTTTAATGCACCTAAAATGCATTAAAAAATAAAGGGGAAAAAATCCCTTCCGTGCATTCATTCTAATCAGCGCTTTTCAGTCTCCCTCACAAGCAGGGCCCGCTAGCTTTGCTTTCTCAGCACAGTTATTAAGATTGCCATTCAGTCATTCATCTTTGATCACGCGTTCTGCGTTGGGGTCTTATCCTTTATACCTTTTAAACACAGGATTGACATGGCCTTCGCTCTGCTTTTCTACTACTGAATGATTAATAAATGCCCTGGTTCTCTTTTCTCGTGAGTTACTGCATCATTAATATATCTAGTCTCAGCCCATATGGCTCTTCTCAGCTACAGTCCAATGCTAAACGCTGTTGCATAGATGAATTCCTGCTCATCCTACCATACACACTCCCTAGTCCTTAAACATCCTTTCTGGTACCTTCCAAATAAACTCAATAACTTTCACTGTGCATCAGTGCACTGGGCCTTTCTTTTCTTTCATTGTATCCCTATGAGCATTTTACACTGTACCCAAAGACATGTAGTTTTCCTTCCCCGACTCCCTTATCTCTCCTTCCCCGTAGGATGGTTTCATTGCGAAGATCCGTCACACTGTTCTATTTCTGTCTTTACAATTATTCCCTTTGCAGAGCTTTACTCTATGGTGCTGAGTAGCTCACAGATATGTAATATCTCCTAAGACATTCATTGAAAAGTAACAAAATATCTCTATATATTACTTACCTGAAAGGCAATCAGGATTATTTTGTTGGTTCCCAACACAGTAAAGTTTGGGATATGACAGTATCCGGCCAGGTCACATCATCTCTACTGTCAACACCCCAAGTAAATGGCGTATGGCCTTATTGGCAGTCATTGCTGGGAGTATAAATGTTTAGCTCAACAAGCTCAATACCAATCAAAGACTATGGAACATCAGACAGAATAAGCCAACAACAGGATCTCTTAAGGCAAGTAACAGAGAGATGTTTTTAGCTTTAATAAAACTTCATAATAAAGAAGGCCATACACGTACCAATCTTGATTGAGCTATATCTCTAGCTACCTCTGACCATGTGTGATCTTGGAAAAGAGCTTGGAAAAGAGGTGGATGAACAACAAAGTTAACTTAACGTACTTTGCGATCGTTTAGTTAACTTTGTTGTTCATCGATACTCTTCCAGCACTTTATGTCCGCCCAGGATTACCTCCATATGTCTTCTTTTCTATATGTCTATTTATTGCATTATATTGTCCCTGTCAGTGGTAGCCTCATCGCTAGCAGTTTGACTCCACTGTATTTATGCCTTTGATTGTCCCCTGATACTTGTGAGTAGAGATCGACGTATTAATATACAAAAATGACTTTGCCTTAGAGCTAGTCGACCCTAATTTATGTTTTTAACAAACACTAAGCAATCGATGAGCAACTGATATTTAGTAGTAACTTTTGTTAATTATATATTTTTTATAGCTTTTATAGATGTTGGTTTCTGATATTGTATCTATATGAGGCACTTATCACTTTTATGCACTTAGACACTTTATTCACATGAGGCTTTGACCATTGGTCTTTCTATTCTTGGATATTATAGGGTTAAGTTGTCATACGTTGTATCTATTAGCAGGTGGTTTTCACCGGGTGGCTTCTATTAGCTCTGGTGTGTGCCGCTGCCTGCAACACACCCCCAGACACACCTACCCTCTATGCATGTCTTGTCTCCCATAGGTCGGCCTCACACTGACGTCACCTATACACGCCCCTTCACTCGGGCTGATTGGAGATACATGGTATTTAAACTTGTACAGCACATTTCTCGGATGTTCTGAAGACGGCCCCGCATTTGGGGCGGAAACATGTAAACCATTTTGTTTGAATAAACATTTGTCTATTTGCCAAGACCTGCGAGTGCCTCCGTTCACCTTACCTTTATATATATATATTAAATAAAGAAATGGAGTCACACACAGTTTTTCTTTGCAAATAAAAGCTTATATTGACGCCATATGTTTACACACAGACATATATATAAAATATTTTTTGTTTTGTGTTTTTTTTTTTTAATTAAGGGGTGAACATTCCCTTTAAATATCTAAAGTCCAGAGTATAATTTTCTAACATATGTAGATGTTTTTCCTCTCTTAGTATAGGTCTCAGGTTATTTTTTATTATCTGTATGTGTGTGTGTTGTGCATCCAGAATCAATTACAGTAACATACAATTTCCCACTGAACTCCATGTTGTAGGCATTGGCTGTCTTTTTAGTTCTTGATATCCCTCCGCCTTTTACCAGTTTCCTTCGTCTTGCTGACATTAGCATTAGAGGTCAGTGCATCTGTAAATTGCACATGTGGATTTGCTGATTCAGTCTAGTTCATGCAGAGATACGGCAGGGACCTGTGCTGCGAAATTCATTTAAAGAGATTTCGCGGAAATTAGCCCAAGCAAACAGCAGATACAAATGTTAGGAATGTTTTGTAGAAATGTAGAGACACCCAATGAAGCGAGGAAGATGGAATGGAAAAATAGACAGGGAATAAATCAACCAAAATACCTCAAAAGGTGCCATTAGCCATAGAAATAGTGTCTAGAACAATCAATTCTTCATTAGCGAAGGTAATAACGGGACACGTCTCTATCCTGTTATAATGAATAGGCCTGTATATCCCAATACACATCCACTTAACAATCAATAACAATATTATGAAGATTACGGAACATCCAACGCCAGAGGGGCTGTAGTCATATTACATAGCTGATATAGTTTGTGAGAAATTATCATTTTGCAATGGGGAAGTAGGTGTAGCTACCAGAGACATTAAATGGCATGACCGCATGTTATGTGAACTCCCAAGGGGATCCATTAAATTGCTAATGTGTCATAAAGTCCTACCAACCAAATTGGTTACATTAAATCTGCAACCTTCTTTATTCCCATGGGTAATAGGAGGATTGAACAAGGAAGATGGTGCCATGTGTAGCTTCCCATTCTAAAGGTTCGTACACACGTGTGATTGTGGGTCCTGACCCATGACGCACGATGTCTACAAACCTTCGTTTCGGCCGATAATCGTCCCATGTATGGGCACTTTATCAGCCGAGACGGCCGTTCGGTCGGAGATCTGCCCGGCTGGTCGGGCAAAGTGCCCATACACGGGACAATTATCGTCCGAAACGAAGGTTCGTAGACATCGTGCGTCATGGGTCAGGACCCGCAATCACACATGTGTACGACCTTAATAAAGAAACGGAGGATAGAGAATATAAATACATTAACCAATAAAACTCCAGCTGTAACAGAACCTCAGGTTTAATTCTATGATCTCTGTGATCTCTCCCAAAGGCTCTGAGTTCAATAGTTCAAACAAATCTTCCCTTTTTACAAAGAATCCATTGTATTCTATGGAATAATCTGGACTTGAAAATTTTTTCCCTCATCAAACGGACACCAAAGTCTCTCCCCTGTTTGAAGGCGATTAAAGCCTTTGTTTTTATTATAGTTAAATGCCACCAGTCACACCACTGGACATTTCTTAATAAATATTAAAAAAGGCCTTGGAAGTTTCCCTTCTATCTTATACATCTGTCGATCATACCCAAAGCCAGAGGCAAAACGGAAGTCCACTTGGACTGATAGACATGGACAGTGAATCAAGTGCCACCAACAAGCTGCAGAGCTGGAAGGTCTCACTAAACATTTATTCAATAACAATCCCACAGTTTCTGCATTGTAAAGGTTCGTACATGCGTGTGATTGCGTGTCCCGACCCGCGAAGCACGATGTGTACGAACTAACATTTCGGCCGATAATCGGCCCTTGTGTATGCACTTTATCGCCCAAAACAGACATTTGGTCTGGGATTGTTCGACCTGGCGGATCTCCGAACGAACGACCGTTTTAGCCGATAAAGTGCCTCCACACGGGCCGATTATCGGCTGAAACATTTGCTCGTACACATCATGCATTGCGGGTCGGGACCCATGATCACACGTGTGTATGAACCTTTAGTGTCAGGTTTAGGTATATATTTTTACTATATGCAAATATTGTGTTTCAAAGGCTTGTTTAATATGAGATGCAAAAATTTGCCTGAGCTGTTAGTTTGCATCATCGGTTGATGCAAATTAAAGGCTTGGGTAATATAATGCACCTCTTCAGCCCCTAACAGTCGAAGGAACCAAAAAAGCCTGATCTGCATCTTGGCCTAGTATTATTGTGCACTAGTACCCTAACTTAAATAGCCAGAAGATCCCGGGAGTCAAGCTTTGTACACACAAAAGAGCATGTGAACAAGGCCGACTGTTCGTACTGTACGTGAGTGTGAAGATTTACAGGGCTATGTACAGAGATTCGCTATCTCTCTCTATTGCCCCCTTTAGGCAATGCACTGAGCTGAGAGTAGAGTTTTTTCATCCCTAATGTGCACTTAAAGGGTATCTATACTCTAAATAATTGAATTTTCCAAAGTTGTACCTTCATATACAGAAAGATCCCACTGCTTCAAAACTTTTTTCATATTTTAAATCTGAGCTGTAGATCCTGAGAAATCATTATTTGAAATCACAGCATTTACAGGGAAAGACCTGTCACTCTAGAAGCAGAAATTATAATATGTGCCCTATTCCTGACCCCTTAGGGCATGGCCCCCCTACAATGCAAAAAATCGCGCACGCAATTGCAAGCATTATCGCAGGCGGTTCTTGTGCATTTTTCGTTTGTGCATGCGCTTTGCGTTTTGGAAACGCACCAAAAATGGTGAACGCATGCGTTACCAAAGCACGAACGGATGTGAATTCACATGCTCATAGGAAATTGCAGGGATTTTCGCGTTCCCGCGATTTACATTATAACCAAATCGCATGCACAATCGCGATTGCAAAACGCGTGCGCATACGTGCAAAAAACACGTAAGTGGGGCCTAGCCATTTGGATCTTTTCTGTCTGCCAGTACACTTTCTTCAACAATTAAGACAATAAGCAGAGAAAAGAAAAAAGGGGGAGGAAGGGGGAGATGTGTAAGCAGGGCAGTGTCCATGGTGAGGCTGTGCAGAGCTTATAAGTGTTGCAGACACTACAAGAAGGCAGTGAGTAAGAAAGGTTGGGAGCAATTAGGAGCACATATTAAAGGACAACTATCCTATATAATAATGCAAGCGTGGTCCCTGTGTCTCTGTGTGTGGCTGCCATCTACCTGATTGGCTGCTTCTTTTCCCTTCAGAGCAGAATAGCCAATCGGCAAGTTTGCATTAAGGGGCGGGGACCACAGACTACAGACTGCTGGCTGTTCTGGGTGGGTTGATTTCTTAAGTTAACTCTTCACAGTGTGTGAAATTCCTGTCCATGCTGCATGACTGGGTCTGACAAAAAAAAATGTAACACACACAGGTAGTTCTAAGATTCTGGGTGGGGGACAGTGAGGCAGAGGGAAGCTGGTGGGGTGTGTGTTTGTCCTGGACCCCAATGATATTAATCATGTGTCTGTGGGGGGTTGTGAGGGAGAGGGTTGCACTTGACATCATGTCTGGGTGAGGGTGGGGGGAGTCAGAATCGCTCATTGCATGACACCATGCTAAATAACCTCCTATTAACAAAAGGTGTCAGGGCTGGCTGTAAAGCAGAGTGACAGAGGGGGGAGGGGCTGGGACAGAGGGGGTGGGACAGAGGGGGTGGGCTGGGTTGGCAGAGGAGGGGCGTGGGTCTGGCGCAGAGGGGGGCCCTGGGTCTGGCACAGAGGGGGGCCCTGGGTCTGGCACAAGGGGGTGGGACTGGGTCTGGGACAGAGGGGGGGCCCTGGGTCGGGACAGAGGGGGGCTGGGTCTGGGACAGAGGGGGGGGCTGGGGCTGGGACAGAGAGGGGGGGGCTGGTCTGGGACAGGGGGGGCTGGGGCAGAGGGGGCTGGGTCTGGGACAGGGGTGGGTGGGACTGGGTCTGGGACAGAGGGGGCTGGGTCTGGGACAGAGGGGGCTGGGTCTGGGACAGAGGGGGGGGGCTGGGACAGAGGGGGGCTGGGGCTGGGACAGGGGGGGGGCTGGGGCAGAGGGGGGGCTGGGTCTGGGACAAAGGGGGGCCCTGGATCGGGACAGAGGGGGGACCCTGGGTCTGGGACAAAGTGGGGACCCTGGGTCTGGGACAGGGGGGTCTGGATCTGGGGAGAGGAGGAAGCCCTGGGTCTGGGACAGGGGGGCTGGATCTGGGGCAGAGGAGGAGCCCTGGGTTGTGACAGAGGGGGGGCCTGGGTCTGGGACAGAGGGGGTGGGACCTGGGTCTGGGCAGTGTGGTGGGCCTGGGTCTGGGCAGAGGAGGGGGCTGGGACAGACAGGGGGCCCTGGGTTTGGCACAGAGGGGGGCTGGGTCTGGGACAGAGGGAGGGCTGGGTCTGGGACAGAGGGGGGGCCCTAGGTCTGGGATAGAGGGGGGGGGTCTGGGACAGATGGGGGACCCTGGGTCTGGGACAGAGGGGGGACCCTGGGTCTGGGACAAAGTGGGGGACACTGGGTCTGGGACAGAGGGGGGCCCTGGGTCTGGGATAGGAGGGGGGGTCTGGGACAGAGGTGGGCCCGGGGTCTGGGACAGAGGTGGGCCCTGGGTCTGGGACAAGGGGGGGCCGGGTCTGGGACAAAGTGGGGGAACGGGTTGGGACGGGGGGGGGGTGGGTCTGGGATAGGGGGGTGTCGGGACAGAGTGGGGGGCCCTGGTTGGGACGAGGAGGGGGGGCCTGGGTCTGGGACAGAGGGGGGCCCTGGGTCTGGGACAGAAAGGGGGGCCCTGGGTCTGGGACAGAGGGGGGACCCTGGGTCTGGGACACTAATAGGGAACTGTGGCCTTGGGACATGGAGGATGGAGGCACTCTGGGCTTCTAGCGCCTGTTATTGTAACAGGCTTAATGTCTAGTACTGTATAAATTAACTTGGGGAAAGGAGATAGGATTGTTTATTCCCACCTCCCAATATTGTTGTGTTGAGGAGTTACAGCTTATAAAGTTTTTATCTGCCAGGTTATAGCCCTGGGCCATTCTATATTAAAGATAGTGTTGAAGCATACAGGAAGACTGGCAGAAGCAGTTTTCTTTGTCCTGCTGCTCCTCATAGAAATGATATTGGGAGGTAAAAAAACACCAATCCTACCTCCCTGCCTCAGGTACTTTCACATTTTAACTTTAGACACTCTATATTTTCCCTTTAATAATTTAATGACAAAGCAAGCACAGATAAATATGTGAGTAGCACCATTTTACTTATCTCAAATAGTAGTTTCATAAAATGTAAAGTTGTTGAGTATTGGGACCCTTTAATCGTGCAGGTCCTGTCTAGGTACAAACCAGGAATCATTAAGCAATAATTACGTTTAATTTACGTTTAGCTATGCTACTGCAAAGAAGAACAGATAAACTATTAGTGTTTTAAACCTTTGATACCAACATGCACAAAGTCTTCTAAAGGACAGTGTTATTTCAGGTAAGAAAGATGCGCCCTGATCCACAATATATCTATTAAGGAATGATGGGAGCTTTACTATAAAACTGCTTGCAGGCTGCTTGAGTTTCTGAACTCGTGGGATTTGGTCTAAAATAATAAACACAAGATAAAGACAAATAGCTGTGAAACTTCCACAGAAGTTTGCTCGTGGATTGATTTAAATGAAACAGTGATATGCAAACAACGGGCCAGGATACAGAACTTTTACAGGAAATATAAAAAGAGAATATTTCAATGTAATTATTCCAAAATGTCGCTGTTTGATTAGAATTTTATGGTTTAATTTTCCTTTTTAGTGGTGCAATAAATTCTGTTGATATGACAGTGTAATGCTACATGTTGTATATTACTGGAGCAAAACAGGCCACACCTGCTAAAATTTTATGTATAACATCTACTGAAATGACTTTATGTAAATTAGATATTCCAACCTGGTTATGTAGTAACACTTAAATCTAATTAGATGTCCAAAGTAACTATAGTCCTGGTACTATTTTACACAATTTACTAAGAAAGTAAACTAAATTGTTTTCATTATTAATTATAAAGTAATAATATTGTTTTCATTATTGTATTTAGGTCTTATATTACTTCTAAAAACATCTTTAAACCATTTCTTTATTAATGCTACCATTTTCCCATGGTCTTTTTCTAGTGATGATGCAATCCCCCCAATCAATATATCTGCTTTCCTATGGACACCTTAGGGAGAAGGGGAAAAATCTTCTTAGGCTTGTGACTTGCTTCAAAACAATAAAGATGTTTAGGGGTGGGGCTTATGATGTGGCTAATTATGATCTCTTCCAACAGTAGGATACAAGTGGGCATGCTCAAGCCAGGGGCTTACTGGTGCTGGTGATGTCACAATTCATGGTGTAAGCAGAAAGTACCACTGTTTTTGCTGCTGTTACTTTGGATATAGCTAGAAGCATGACCCTGGAGTCATTTTAAAGATAAAATTGTGATTTATTTTAAATAGAGTGAGCATGAATGGAGATGGCAGTTCCCCTTTAAATATATAACAGTTTGGATCATCAATGGAGAATCGCCTAAACTTAATTTAATAGACTTTTATTCACCTGACTAAAGAACGTATCTTGTGCATAACTTGGGGTCTAATGCTGGCCATACCCTGGCTTCATTCAACATTACTTTGATAAATCAATAATAATGTCAAGTTGTGTGGCAGTTTTACCTGCCAACCTTCTGCATCCTGATCATTATTTGCTACATTAAGGACATACTGTCATTTACAAAATTATTGTCCGAGATAGATCATCCCAGTCGGTTGACTAATGTTGACCAGCGTATTGTTTAAATAAACATGGACAATACTGATGTATCTGTGTATAATTATGTAACTACTTAGGCAGCAAGGTTTGTAGGATCTGTGGGACCTATTCAATCTGCTTTCACAAAGAAAATATGAGAACTTATTTATTTATAAATGTTTGTAATCGCACATTAGCGATACAGCGCATTATCGGTAAATTACGACAGTGGACATAAATGTATGACTGCGATCGTACATTTACACCGAACGTTCCTTAATTTATGATGTGGATCGGTAATCTATGGTCGCGGTTGTTGATTTACGATCGTTAACGTAGATTTATTTATTTATAAAAATGGCCCCTGGTCCCAAAACGCCAAAGAGCCTTGTTCATTTTCATGGTGAATTAATAACACCCTGGCGTTCATTACTACGCCACGTTAATCACAATATTGCACAGACTGTGCTTAACGTGGGCTGCAGGTGGCAGACGGGAGCTTCCAGTCCGAAAAAAAAAATAAAAATAGAATAATGAAGGGACAAGAGTAAATGACTTGCTCTGTCTATACAAACTCCTTTCTGTCTGTTACTGATCCATTAGAACCACATATTCTTTATTAATGCAGGGCGTTATGGCACATTCTGCTTCCAGAGCAGCTTTAATAGCATTTCTAATGGGTTACAGGACAATTCCTCCAGAAGGAAATACTCTGCTTCTGTAATGAAGGTGGTACACTCTCCATCCCATTAATTCCTATGGGGTACACGATTATTTATACATGGTAAGAGGGGAAACCTTGCAAAGGAATTCTTCCTGTGATTATGAATATTCTGAGTTGATTGAATCTTGTCCCTTGATAGTGGAACATGGAGACCATAATTGCACCGTACACAGTAAGAACCTTTCCCTCCACCATGTTTAACTGTTGGGATTGAGATTAAAGGTTTCTTTTAGCTTTCTTCTATTATAAGATCATCTAGAAAGGGAATAAAACATGTTCATGTAACCATAGTATTTCCTTCCGTTACTGAGAAATCTAGGTTTGGTTCTTTTTACATAAATGCGTGGAGTTTGTTTCCATACTTCGTATTAGGCCACACATGGCTTATAAATATCCATCCTATATCAATGAACACTAAGTCATTTTAATGATGGTTTTGTGTTTTTACTTCTACGTGTGGTTTGCATTTGTGGCTTTCATTGAGGATGTACAAAGTGCCAGAAATGTCACAGGTTTCAATGTCGAATCTTGACTATCGAAACTGCAATTCCAAGTCAAATTCAACTGCAAAACTGAAAGAATTCTAGTTTCAACGGTCGAAATTTTAAAAATTCACTATCATTTTGACTGCGGAAATTTCACCAGTGTAGACGGTAATTTTAAACCGAAACCAGATTTGGGCCAAAACTTTGGTTCATCTTTAATTTTCATTTTAGATACAGTATTTCATTATTTAAGGTATCACACAATGGTAGAAGCACACACAAAGAGATAAAGTGATCAAATAGTAAACTGATAAACACACAACAACAATTCGGGAGGTATAACCCCCTTCCTCAGGTGTAGTTATTCAAAGTGAACATACATACATTATTAGTACCCAGATAGCAACATCTCATTATTACAAGGTTGATTGCATATCAGACATTAACATTTGACATTTAATCAACCTTGTTACAATCGATGTTGCTATCTGGGAAATTAGAAATTAGTCTTGTCTTGTCCTGACATAATATTGTTTCTTCATAGTTTTCTTTTGTTCCACTGCATTCCTGTCACAATATTGATCATTCCTTATAAAATGTGATTAATTAGCAGGTCTATCCAAATTATTAGGGAGTATGTTCTCATTCCACTAACCATAATCTGCAAGTTCTGTAAGGCAAGTTCCAAAAACTGCCAAACTATTAACAGTCTGGACCTTGATGCAATAGAATTTTAGTTTCAACCAGCAAAATTCCGATGCCAAAACTTTACCACTGTAATAATAGATGTGGTATACTTGAATTTTGCAAAGGTGTTTGATATTGTGTGCATAGGCTTAGCAATTGTATAATCCATTACCTCGCTGACAAAGTATTGGTTGAAAGATTCTGTCTGTTATTTCTCAAAGATATTGCTCACATTCCCATTTGTTTTCCCTGTTTAAAGATCATTTGGGACTGCCATATATACATCCTAATGATCGTAGCCGACTCCCTATACTATAATCCCAGTGGTACTGATGTTATTGGTCCTTTTTTAGTACTGTGTGTACCCAGCTTTACACTCCAATGGGAATGTCTGTTGCAAAAGAGCCTAAGAGTGAACCTAGTTCTAACCAACAATTCTAGACTGCAACAGCAAGAGCAAGCACCATATTACCTTGTATAAAGAAGAAGGTTAGACAATATACTATAGCTCTTCACCAAGGATCTTGAATTCATAGTTTGGGGATTACATTATAGAATAAAGGGCATTGAAAATGAAAGTCCATTTAAAAAACACAAAAAATTCAACTGTAGTTTTACTGGAAGTTTTAATCCAAAAGCAGGTTCAGATCAAAACTCCAGTACATCCCAGTTCAGCACAAAAAAATGTAATATCGAATTAAGGGTAAATGTTTTGTCATATACATTGGCCACTGCATGGACAGTTGCTTTATTTAAAGAAGAAAATCATGAAAATGAATGCCTAATCCTGATCACAGAGCCATGCGATTGGGCCAAGATGGTCTTATAAGCTGCAGAGCGACATTTTAGGCCAGGTAAAGGCAAGTTAACTACAGCCTGATTTTTCCTCTAAAAGACTTTTAGACCGGTCATTAAAATAAAAGGGGTGGTATTTGGCTTGACTGATCATGTTACCCATTGGCCGTGTATTACCTAAACATTTGATCCTTCTAACCAGATGATTTTGTTTGTATAGCTACTTAAAGATATATTGTGCTCTGAGATCTATATGCATAGACTGGTCCTGGGTGTCTTTGAATGTCTGTTTATGTTTTTCTAGTGTGTACATTCCCTGATGTATTATGGTTTATAGAGAATATATGCGAAACCATCAGGGACCTTGTTTTGTCATAGACCTACAAGTACTCCTGGATTTCCAATAACCTTGCCTCATTCAAACTAGTGCACAATGCTGTGTATCAATTTTTGCTCATAATGAGAGCCACATTACACTGAACTGCATGCCAAGAACTGGCAGTTGTCATTAATTTTGCTGAAAGAGGAAAAATAAGGAGGCAAATATGGGTTGAACATATGCATAGACGTCTGCTAATATTTACAATGAAAACAGCAAACATTATGGGGTACGTACACCAAAGCTACATGGCAGTGACCAAGAGGAGTAGATCAGAGAGGATCATAGCAATCTGATGTGTAATTGATAATCACACTAAATCTTTGTCATTTTTATGTGCTATTGGTCCACCTAAGAGGCTGAAGCAATAGATTTATTATCATATTTGCCTGATGTTTTTTTTTATGTGATTAAATACAGTAGCTGGCATTGCAAATAGTGCAATAATTAACACCAAAATCTGTTAATCTCTTCAATAGTTTTTTAGCCTTATCTTTGCCTCGGACAAAAGCTAGTGCTTTCGTTTCTCGACGCGTTTCGCAACCCATTTACCAATTGAGGCCTGAAAGCTAGCAAGCAATACTGGAACTTTTGCAACTTTTCAAAATCAAATATTCTATATCCAACATCGAATATTCTATATTAAACATCAAATATTCTATACTGTATCTTACATTGGATTTTCTATATCAAACATCAAATGTTTTATATTCAACATCGAAAATTCTATATTAATGTCAAATATTCTACAGTATATCCAACATTGAATATTCTATATCAAACATCAAATATACTAAATCCAACATCAAATATTCTATATCAAACATCAAATATGCTATATCAAACATCAAATATTCTATATCAAACATTGACTATTCTATATTGAACATTGAATATTCTATATCGAACATTGAATATTCTATATCAAACATCCAATATTCTATATCAAACATTGACTATTCTATATTGAACATTGAATATTCTATATCGAACATTGAATATTCTATATCAAACATCCAATATTCTATATCAAACATTGACTATTCTATATTGAACATTAAATATTCTAGATTGAACATTGAATATTCTAAATCGAACATTGACTATTCTATATTGAACATTGGCTATTCTATATGAAACATTGACTATTCTATATTGAACATTGAATATTCTATATCAAACATTGACTGTTCTATATTGAACACTGAATATTCTATATCGAACATTGAATATTCTATATCAAACATCCAATATGCTATATCTTACATTGGATTTTCTATATCAAACATCAAATATTTTATATCCAACATCAAAAATTCTATATCAACGTCAAATATTCTATATCCAACATTGAATATTCTATATCAAACATCAAATATACTAAATCCAACATGAAATATTATATATCAAACACCAAATCCGCTATATCAAACATCAAATATTCTATATCAAACATTGACTATTCTATATTGAAGATTGAATATTCTATATCGAACATCAAATATTCCATATTTCAAACATTGATGATTCTATTTCAAACTTCGATTATTTGACATCAATAATGAATGCAGAAAATGATCAGAACTTCCTTTCCTATTGACTTCTATTTTGTTTGCCTTTGAATTTTCAAAACTTTTTGAAAATCGGATTATGCTTCCAACATCTGAAAGGGTATCTCCACAGGAAAAAATAAATATTGCCATTTAATTATATTGAAGAACAGGAGGTAAAGGAGCTTTGTCTTACCTCCCGTTCTTCAATAAAACCTGCAGGAGCCAGGAGAGAAGGTAAGGTACTTACCCGATCGATCACTCCTCTGCCGCATAGTCTGGCAGGTCTCGCACAAGTGCGATGCGCATGCACATAAGACAATCCATTGGGACCTGTCAGCGATCGGGTAAATAGCTTACCTTATCTCCTGGCTCCTGCTGGTTTTATTGAAGAACGGGAGGTAAGACACAGCTCCTTTACCTCCCGTTATTTAATAAATAATTATTACTAAATAGCAATTTTTTTTCCCCGTTGGAGATACCCTTTAAGTCATTGCATGTGTTTTAATTGCAAATGCTGAGGATAGGGGATGCTACGCAGGGTAAAAGTGGGGTCTTACCCACATATCAGTCTACCAGAGTTCATATCACAGCAGATTTATTTTATGTCCACATTACTTAGACTGTTCACAGCTTGCAGTGAGTTCAGACACCTGTAGGTCTCCAGCTCACCATGATACATTTATCTAGATTGTACAGACATTTTTCTAGTTTACAAACACAAAGAGGAACAAAAAGGAACAAAAACTGATGAATGAAATAGATTCCATAGACGCTAACCTCTGTAGGAAAGGCTAAGTAATGAGATCCATGTCACAGGCACAATGTGTTAGCCTTCCTGGTCATATGGAGCCTTTAGATAAGACATAATGTGGGTCCCATCCAGGTGGAATTTAATGATTTTCTAGCATTACAATGTGACACAAGGTCAGCGACTTAGAAATAAAATTGCCAAAAGGTGTTTCTCCCGCTCTTACGACTAAGGAGGCTGAGATAAGAGCTAAATAATTCACACTGATGAGGTGAGAACAGCACTCTGCACTGGAAACGGATTTCTGCTAAATCAATAAGAAAAGTCTGCTTTATATACAGTGTTTGTTTATATTAGATTCCTTCCCAGGGGGCTTCACTGAACGCCTTAACTCCTTCACCAATTGAGAACATGTATGGAGGAGCAAAATGCTTCTGGGAACAGGGAGACGGCAAGAGGGAATGGAACTGCTTAGTAATTTAGCAGAGGTAGGAGACATTACTGCCCACTGAAGAATTACTACAAGCACATTTCCAAAACAGTGGCCTGATTCATTGAATACATTTCTCTTTCATATAATGTGTATGCTACAGATTTAAAGGGACAGTATGTATAGCTGGTTCACCTGCCATTTTATATAATAACTTAAAAAGGACAGTTCCCCAACCCAGCGTCATATCATCTTCTTGCGTTAATATGCACCATATGCAAAGAAGGGAACACACACAATTCAGTCACTAATGGCGAGCTACCAGATTTATTAGTGCAAAAATCTATGTTCATATCAATGGGACTTGGTCAATAACTGTAGCAAAGGAGGTAATGTAAATGGAATATGGCTCTATAATATTGTGTAATAGGAATATCCCTTTACTATGCTGTAAATAGTCCCACTAAAAACAATGAAATATACTAAATATAAAAAGGTGATTTACTATATAAGAAATTCCAATATACAGTAGCTAAAAGCAAGAACGTGTCCTATATAGTTAGCACAGGTATGACAATAACAAATAGACCATAAAAGTACAAACACTAATGTTCCAATTCCAATCACAAATACTCCAACGTCTGTGCAAAGTCAATCTATACAATGAAAGGTTATCGTAACTATTTCCATGTATCCTCCAGAATGGGCTCCAAATTCTAGCACCTAAGATAGAACCAGCTAAGGCTGGGTACACACCAGTATATATTTTCGGCTGACCGTCCAATTCACAGCACTTTTGGTCGGCTGCCCGAAAATATCTGCTGGTGTGGGGGGGTGGCCGCAACCGACCTCGATCGTCCTTTCGTCTGGATCGGACGAACAATCGATCAGACATGTGGGTAAATTCCGATCGATCGTGCGGTTCCCTATGGGAACCCGCTCGGTCGGGACAAATAGTCCCTCCGTGTGTAACCAGCCTAATACATATAAGAATTGACTTCCAAGTGTAGTGTCTCTTTTTATTTTGTTTATTTATCTGTGCAAAGTTCAGTTCTATAAGAATAACATATCCTATTCTAGCCTCGCCAGACTCTGATTGATGCCTGTCAGACCCACTAAGAGACCTTCAGCGCTGGGAGAAAGGATTACACAACACGTTCGGTGCGGTAGAACCCAGTTTCTCGGTTTATTGATTACGTACATTGGAATATATCAAACCAGAAAAAAAAGGCCTTTGCCAGAAAAAGGGCAGGCCAGACACAGTGTCTGCAGATGACGTACTAAAACCTTGGAATATGAAGATAGAGTCAGGCTGACACACAATGTGGGAGACAAAAGACCTTAAGCTCAGAACATTTAGAAACAAAACATCTGCGATAACACGACAATAATATAAGACAAAATGGAGTCAGAGAACAAAATGGCTGCTATTAGGCTAAGTGATTATAGAGAATATATATAAACCTAACAAGTTCCAGTCACTGGAATAGCTTTATCTCTCCTGGAACTGTAATCTATCTGCTGAATAGTGTTTGCACACGCATGGTAGATGGTTAGGAAAACAATGATGACATTAGCAAAGGAAAAAGAGAAGTATGATTTGTCTTAGAAATAGAGAACATTAGCAAAGGCAAAATAATCAAAACTTTTGGTGGCTTGCTGTAATATTGTATTGATTAATGTAAAAGGGTCATGTGTATTACTACAGTCCTATAGGAGCTACAACTACACAGGGGGATGCTGGGAATTCCTGCAAGAGATAAAAAAACAAGATGTTGTCTTTGCCTTTCTTTCCCAGGCATTGTGCTTTAATACATCCCAGACACAGCCCTGCCCCATACTGAAACAATATAAGTGCTAATGAGCAAAATGCATTGCTGATGATAAATAATTTAGGGCATTACCAGAAGTACACGCTGGACCGCACTTTTCTAAATTCGTAAGTGGATGTTTGCAATGCTTAATGAATTGTGTCTGGGTTGTACCTATTCTCATCTATACTGCATATCATGCTGGAGTGGTTGGTCTGTAGATTGCTGATGCTCTAGGAATTCAGACAAAATACCTACTGTGCATGTTTCATAGAGCAGCAGTGATAAGCACCCAGTCCTCTTAATGGGATTTCTTTTGACCACATGAACAAAAACATTGACATTCCTCTCTAAGAAAATACACCCGAACGCTCCATTTAAAATAAAAATGGCTTTGTAATTGGAGCAGATGTGGCATGGATTACAAAGTATTTATATCATGAGACATATCATCACAGACCTCTGCAGCCATGTGCATTCACCTGCAGCCGTTGGCAGCAAAAATCCAGACATTATAAATTACACATGGTGTCAATTCTGTCATCTAGATTTTCTATGCTGCCTAATGTTCCATAATTTCTATGTAATTGGACTGGGAAACTGATATCAACTCCCCTGAAAAGCTCCACAGCTAGGGGCTTTGGTCTTGTCATGTGCCACATACCTTGGCATTATGGGTAGGGCTGGGTCACCGAAACACAGATAGATGGACATTGGAGGTGGTCCATTAGTATCACATTCTGAGGAAGCTCCTTTTGTCCACAGTTATGGAGCGAAATGCGTCCTGCGCCCAGTATTCTAAATTCTTTTAACTCTGCCTCATCCTACACCGGTTGTTTCGTTAGCAGTATCAGTAAGTAGGGTACCTTACCTATGTGCAGTGTATTTATTGGCTTGCACACTCTGGCTCTATGTACCCTATGTTTGAGGTATTTGTTTTTATTAGTCCAATGCCCCTAATGTGATAATAAAGGATTTTTATTGTATACTAGTCTAGGAGTGCAGACAGTTATTCTTTCTCTCTTCCTTGTTAGATAAGTGTAGATAATTGGGAAATTTCCTCTTAAACCTTATCGATGGTCTGTGTACATGAACTTTAATAGGCAATTATAGTCTCTATCTACCTCCATCTTGTGAATACTACCCAGGTGAGGACCTGAACTGCTAACTAATACTTAGTTAAACCTAGAAAGACTGCACCATTTGCCTAAAATTCTGATTGGTGGCTCTTTAAGTGTTTGGTGGTTTTTAGGGTTTTAGTGGCTAATGTAGGAATCATTGGGCCCACTAGCAAAACTATGATGGGCCCTTTTCCCTGGTTCATCTACTGTGGTTGTCTAAGGGGGACTGTATCTGTCATCAGGGAAGTAAGAAGATGGGGGCCCCTGGCTCTCTGGTCCCCTGGGGTTGTCTAAGGGGGACTGTATCTATCATAGGGGAAGTAAGAAGATGGGGGGCTGGCTCTCCACTCCCCTGTGGTTGTCTAAGGGGGACTGTATCTGTCAAAGGGAAAGTAAGAAGATGGGGGATGGCTTCCTCCTCCCCTGTGGTTGTCTAAGGGGGACTGTATCTGTCATAGGGGAAGTAAAAAGATGGGGGTGGGCCTGGCTTTTTCCTCCCCTGTGCTTGTCTAAGGGGGACTGTATCTTTCATAGGGAAAGTAAGAAGATAGGGGGTGTCTGTCTCCCTGCTCCCCTGAGGTTGTCTAAGGGGGACTGTATCTGTCATAGGGGAAGTAAAATGATGGGGGGGTTGGCTTTCTCCTCCCCTGTGTTTGTCTAAGGAGGACTTTATCTGTCATAGGAGAAGTAAGAAGAAGGGCCCCTTGTTCTCCACTGCCCTGTGGTTGGAGGGGTTTCTCCATTGGTAGTCTACATCAGTCCCTTGCCAGACTCTATGAATTGATCAATGGAAAGACAAATTCTGCAAGAAGTGTGTCTTTCCATTGACCAGGCCCTGGACTAGGGAAGAGCTAAACTGGATTGCCTGTCATCTTTTTTGTTAAATAGTGCAGCCTTTTTAGGGTGAACCCAGAGATTAGAAACTAGTGGTTTAGGTACTCACCCTGGGTAGTATTAATAGAGAAGGGTGTTATGGGTATAATTCCTCTTTAATAATTGCATATTTGCTTAATTTTACTTGTGCTCTGTTTATGAACGATTTTATTCATCTGGGTAATTGGCCATCTTGTTTCAGTAATTCAAGTTCAACAGGACTTGTTCCCTAACTAAGAAGTCTTCATCACAGATTGTTCTTCTTAATGATAGGCTTGCTTGTGGCAGGGAGGCCAGATTGATTATTCCTACCTCACAATATCATTTCGTTAAGGAGCTACAGCATGTACAGTTTTTATTTGCCAGGTTAGTCCTGGACTAATCCTTTATTAAAGATAATGCTGAAGCCAGAAATGAAGACTGGCAGAATCAGTTTTCTTTGGGCTGGTGCTTTATACTTTATACCCGTGATAGTTATCCTTTAACTGCCCAAGGCATATGGATATATATATATGTTGTTAATTGTCATGTTGGTGTAAATTGTGGTTAAACCACCAGGTAAAGACGACATTGTACTTAGATGAAATGTCATGTTGAAAGCCCCCCACCCCACCACATTTGTACTTAATGCTTTTTGGGGAAATATAATGCTTTTCTTCCATATTAATTTTCTATCGATCTTCAGTAAAAAAAATGCAGATAGGGACAGATTATCCTCCATAGAAACATATATATTGCCCTAATGCGTATACTTCCAAAGTAATCAGGAGTCACAACTAAACATCGCAATGTTCAACTTCTAATGAAGTTACAATGACACCCACCTGTAATATGTGCTTTGATTTACCATTATTACTTTAGAAAGAAACAACTTTATCGACATGGAAATATCTGTCTGATACACAAAAGGAAAAAGCCCTGCTCTGTGTTTATTGTTTTTTTGGAGTTTTACAAGAATATTGAGTGAGGCCAATTACAAGGACATGGGGAGTGTCCCGAGATGGAACAGCAAAGGCTGTAGCTTCCATCAATTGTGATACATATCTCTCCCGAGTTCTGTCATCACAAGACAGGGTCCTATAGCTCCTGGTTCACTCGCTTATCTTCCATGGGAAGAAGGATGAGTAATTTCTGTCTTTCAGACCATTTTTGACCTGTTTTAAAGTGTTTCTTTCTTAGTCTTCCAGAGGAGAAGATTGCAGATGTCAGCTGATGGTTTTTTTTATATTTATAGAAGTGTTTATTTAATTCTTGTTAGAATTAATTACATCCTTGGTGTGTACCATTGGAGCGAGATGCTATGACTGCATAGAGTTTTCAATTGCCATGAGTGTTATCTTAATATGACATTAACTATAACAACGTTATCTTTATGCAGGCAGACACCCTGTACTGTTACAGCAAACAATGCTTATCAGATGACAAGAGGCGTGCAGCCATCATGTCCATATCCGTGTAACACATTTGATGCTAAACATGTGTTTGATTTTGGCCACTGCTATTTAAAGTCACTGAAAAATAGGACTTGTGGATTGTGCATTTACCTGGTCAACATTTTGCCTTCTATAAATGTTTCTTATAGAATTCCAACTGCACTATGCAAATGAATGGGCAATTGGCTTATGGCTATCAAGTCCTCAAATGGAGCAATTTCAATATCACTGGTACAACTGCTATAAATTGAAATGGATTTGATTTTTTCTATCTAGTGGAAAACATGTTTAAAGGGCATGTCCACCCCAACACTATAATCCCCCCACTACTGGCCCCAATCTGTAGTGTATAAAAATCCTTACCTTACATCCCAGATCCAAATGGTTCTCCTGTAATCCCTCCCCAAAGTCCCAAAAACTTCCCACCAGGAGTACTGCAGAGTCCATATAGGACTCTGCCTCCTGTCTCCCCTCCGGGAGAATTTTGCCATGCGCAGAAGAGCCCCCCCCCCTCCCTCTCCCTCCCGATTTGGTCTCCCTCCCCCTAGCATTAAACCCCTTTCCCATAATATAGATATTGGTCCCCCAGCCCCAACCGCATTACTATTAGAGCAAGAATGTCCCCGATCTTTACTTACCTTACCTCTCTCCTTCGCCGTTCTACACTACCGGCAACCACATCCATGATTGGCTGTCTCTCAGCCAATTACAGACGCGGCTGCCTGTTCCACCCCTGCTTTTTAGTTCTATGCAAGCAGAGGGACGGGATTGTGCGGCGAAGGAGAGAAGTAAGATAAGTAAAGATCGGGGGACTTTCTTGCTCTAATGGTAATGTGGTTGGGGCTGGGGGACCAATATCTATATTATAGGAAAACTTAGTTTAAAGGGTGGACATACCCTTTAACAGAACTTTACATGGGGTCCTGTCCCAAAGAGCTTGCAATTTATCTAAATTCCCAGTTATATACATACAAACACATAATTGTAGGATTGTGTAATGAAATTAGAGTTAAGCATGTCCACCCCCAAAACTAAAATTTAACCCCATACTGGCCCCACTCTGTAATGCATAAAAGTCCTTACCTTACATTTCTGCTCCAAATGGTTCTCCTGCTATGCCCCTCCAAAGTCCAGGAAACTGCAGTGTAAGATCTGTCCTGCTCCTGCGTCTGACTCAACCTCGACAAGGTTTGAGGCATGCTCGGGAGGGTCCTCCCCCCCTCCCTCTCCCACCCCGCTTGGGTCTCCACCTAGCGTAAATCCGTTTTTATATAATATAGTTCATGTTCCCCCAGCCCCAACAGCTATAATTATATAATCAGAAAGTCCCCCGATCATTACTTACCTTACCTCTCTCCTTTGCCGTTGTGAGCAGCCAGCAGCCGCATCCGTGATTGGCTGCCTCTCAGCCAATCAAAGATGCGGCTGCCGGTCCCGCCCCCTGCTTGCAATTCCGTGCAAGCAGAGGGCCAGGCAGTGCGGTGAAGGAGAGAGGTAAGGTAAGTAATGATTGGGGGACTTCCTGATGATATAATTATAGTGGTTGGGGCTGGGGAAACATGAACTATATTATATTAAATCTTTTTATAAAGGGTGGACATACCCTTTAAGCCCCAGAAATTTTTTTGGGTTGCGCAAATTATCGAAAACTGTTTTCTGTTTTTACGATCAACATTGTTGAGCGGTTTATCGGAAAACTGAATATCGTCCCGACCCAATCTTCAGTCCCCATCTCCCTGCAGACGTCAAGTAGAAATCTGGGGAATGATGAGAGTCTCAGGGTGGGAGACTCCAAGCAGTTATTCCAATCAGATTTATGTTGTTGCACTCGATTGGAAATCTGATTAGAGGCCATTTAAGTCAAGGAAATCCAGAGTAGCAGTCAAAACTGCAACAAATAATCAGGGAGATTCAATAAAAGTTCTTATCGTTTAAAATGGTGCTAACCAATTGCCCCAACCAATCAGATTTTATTTAACATTTGAAAGCTTACATCTGATTGGTTGGGGCAAAATTAGCACCATTTTTAATGATAAGAACTTGAATAACCCTGAATGTTTTTATTTCATTTCTTAATAAAGGTACCACTGTTTGAAATTGAACATTTTTTATTTCAAAAAACCCTCCCCAATCCCCCTTTCAAATTAAGTTCTTCCCCCTTAAACCAATTAGCTAATTAAAGAAATTCTTTCTTGGCAAATCCCACTGAGCATGTCTATAGCTCACAAGCTAGGAGAGTGGCCGTAAATACAGAATTCTCTATACTGTATGATTTAAGTGTGTCTTTTTGATTAGGGATTACAAAGAAAGACAAGTGATATATTATTTAAACAGCAGGTTCTTTCTTGTATGTCAGGGGAAAATGTATTTTAGAGTGGACTTCCCAGATTTTACCTTTCTGGGAATAAATGTATTAAAGAAAAAAATAGTATAACAGTGTTGGTAATTCTTATTCTGTTCTTCTCTTCTTCTTTTTGTGCCATCTTGAGGGATATTTGATAAATTTGCTTATGAACAAATTCTTCATGTAACCTTATCACAAAAATTGCACAAAAGCTGCGGAAAGGACTTTGCACTAGTTTTGCATGTAATTTCGGCACTTTTGTGACAAATTGAGCAAAATTTCACATTCAATATACACATTCAATGTAATGCCTTTTCAAAAATGCAGACATGTTTTGCATTAAAGTGTCCAGACAACATTCTAAATAAACTAGGGATGTTTGAAAATGACAACTCCCAGCATTCCCTGATTGCCTGTATGTAGATAGGGAATGCAGGGAGTTGTAGTTTTTAAACATCTTCATAATCCTTAGCTCCACCTTAGCTGAGTGAAACCCAACTAAATGTATGCAGGACACTTCACATGCTCTGTAGTGCTCAAAAGATTAAAACAAAGAAGTTGCAGCCTTGCTTCCTAGAAGCTGACAGATAATCATATAAAAGCACAGAGATCCTCCCTCTCTAAACGCAGAACAGGGATTTCGTTTTTTTTTTTCTTCAAACACGTTAAATTATATAATCCTTTGCTTTTCATACCAAAAAAATGTTTGCAGTGTATTTCTTGGGAAATTGATACTGCAATCTCATGTACTCTGTCTTGTTAAAGCAAAGATATTAACCATAACGATACATGTTGAATAGCCTGGAAATTTTAAACTGTGACCTTATGGGCTGTGTACTTCTAAAACAAGTGCTTTAGCAGTTGAGCCCCCACAGCACATGCAAGGTTTTCAGGTACATTTAGAAGCTTAATCTTTTGTGAGAAACAAAAAATAAATAAATAAACATTAGTAAAATCAGCTGATTATTTGTATTGCCCCAAAAAGGCAGTATTTCAATTTACACTGGGTGGTAAATGCACTTGCAGGGCAACAAGCAGCTTTCAAAGTCGTATCAGGCACTTACATGTTGGAGACATCTGAATAGAAAATACTCTGTGCATATACTGGGTGAGGGAGCATGGTAATAGGTGCACATGCTCACAAGGCTATTTGAAGAATACATGGGCTGTGAGTTGTACTGGCAACTACATGGAAACCTTAATAGTTGCAGAATCTACAGTATTTCTCAAATGTACTAAATGCAACTTACTAGAACATCTTACAATGTATAGGTGTTCTGGGGAGAACACATACGTTTAAAAAAAATTTTAGTTCCCCTTTAAAATGTAGGATACAGTAACCCATCTAATCCTCAAATTCTAGTAGGTGGTAGAATTGCCTTGAAATATAATAATACAAGTTACATACAGACCTGTTGGTCCTTCAAATGGGGCATAGGCCATGACTACTAATAAACCTACTCTATCTGCCATATGTGCGCACCAATGCAGTGACTGTCTACCTAATCCTCTAATACTTCATATACTTATATCTGTTGTATTCAATTAGATCAACTGGACTTGAAGTTTAGTTCTTGAGGAGGTTTCGCTAGTCATCAGACTGGCTTTCTCAATTCAGAATGAATTAAAAGCATATTCATATACTTGTTAGATGCCCACGTATACATCTGTTTACTTCTTCACAGTAACAAAAAAAAAAAAAATTATCTGGGGAACCAGATAAATGAATTAAAGTTCCATTTTCATTTTCCCTTGATCTGTGTGAAACCAATCCATGATAGGTATTTATTCCCTTTGTGCATCCAACTTCAACTTCAAACAAGAGTGCTGCACAAGGTAAGACAATAAGTGCATTTAAAAGGCCATTGATTTCAAGACTTTTCAAATTTCAGCCACTTTGTAGATACTTGATTTTGATTATATGTAAATCTGCTGGTGTCACATTGGCTCCAAATGTCTCTTCGAGTGTTGAATGAACTATAAATTCTGAGTCACACTTACCAATGATCCTTGCTAACAAGTTAAGTGTATTGGATAGTTTTAGGTGTTTCAATGCTATTTACCATGAAATTTCCCTTTTTCACTGCCACAGGAAATTAAAGAAAGTGAAAATGGTTCTTCTAATTCGGTCATAAGAGTTTTTTTACTGACTGTTTAATTTTTAAAATACTTTACAGCATTTCTCTGCAGATTGGGGCTGAAGACTAGAAATGAACAGCGGTTCCACAGGATCTATTGATGTTCCGAAAATCCGTTCAAACAGTAATTTAATGGAAATTTTCTATCGCAATTTTCTAATATTCCATTGTTAATCATATTTCTGTTACGAGTTTCATAAATTTCAAAAATTCTATTAAATTTTTCACCACAGTTATCTCCACTTTTTTGCCAAATTTGAGCTTTTCGCAATTTATAAAGTGGTGATAACCAGTGGCGAAAAGTCATTAGCTCCACCTTTTGCCATTTTGCTTTTGGCCATACATTGCTGTAGTAACTGCTCAATCATATTTATAAAATGTAGTAAAGTCTTTTATTGCTTTCAGCCATTCAAAATTGCCAAGTCTGAGAAGCCCAAAAAGTGTAAGTGGCCATTTATCTAGCCTGCCAATGGGTCCATGGAAGGTGTCAGTACATGGTGGAGTACATTAGACTATTTTCCAGCATTAACTTTAATACAAACTGCAATTTCCAATTTTCCTAAGATCACTTTTTTAGGGTTCCGATTCTAAGGTTCAAAGGGACATATTTATAAAGGGACATTATTTATTTATTTTCCACCAGATTTCACCACAACTCACCACAATTTTTTAAACTTTCAACTTTTCTTTTTGTCATAGTTTCATCAAAGGTGAAGATTACATGGCAAAAATTAGCACTAATTAAGCTGAAAATGTGATGAAAAGTTCAGCATATATGATGGTAAATAGGTAATACTCCCTGGAGGTTTTTCAAAGCAATGTCAAATTTGTTCATACACACTAAACACCTATCTTTGTTATTTAAAAATAGCCTCAATAACAGCAAATTATATGATAAATAGTGTAAAACTCACTCAATCAAATTTTCTCTATTTAATTAATAGGACGTTTTTTAGCATTGCTTATTTTCAGCAAACTGCAGCTAATTACCAAACCATTTCCATTAATATGGGAACACACCATAGTGCTGTGTAAGAAATAGTCATGTTAATGGAACATTCCAGTAAGTAATGATGTTTGGCAAAAATTCTGGTAAAACTGCAAAAAATGCAACAAAAGGAAGAAAAGGGACAAAAAAGACAAAATTTCACCTATTTATAAATGGCTTTAAATAAAAAAAAATGACAAAAATAGCTCTGAAATTACACCTTATCTGCTTTATAAATATGTCTTTAAATTCAACATACACATTAGCGTTTTTTTTGCTAAAGATGCTTTTAATGTTGGCAAATATTTGCTTGTAGCCCTGGTCTAGTAATGGCTGAAGCTAGAGAGCAATTTCTCTTCCCCATGATACCAGACTTAATGCAATGAATAAGGCGAAGTTGTCAGGGCACATTGCTGATACTACCGCCACACATCACTGCAGTGATATCTTTACTGCGAAAAAGAGCGGTTTTATAAATTAGGCGAAAAGGCTGCGTTAAAGAAGGCGTTATAAACATGCCCCAAAGTGTTTAAAAGGGCTAACAATCATTTGTTCTGCTGATGCTCAGAAAAGTAGGATAACAGTCTAGATCTGAAAGTAAATGCTGCATCTAGAGATACAAATCCACCAGTGTTCCATTCCCCCATCCAGATCCCCAGAACTTGTGGTACTTGGTGCCAAACACTCCCAGCTAGCAGGCATCTGGTATAGTGGATTTAAGGTTCAGTGGAATTGGCCAGGTTCATATTAGTAGGTATAGGTACGGCTGATTTTTCCAAAAAAAAAGTTTTAACTTACCACAATTTTCACAATATATGTCAAATGAATTTTGCAATTGCAAAGAAATAAAACTTTTCTTTTTAAAAACAAAATACAGTTTATCTGAATCACTTGATGTGTCACTTGTCTTTAAACTGTATCTGTTTAAGATACAACCAGTGGAAGATCGTAAAATCCCTGCTACTGACATCACTGCAGCTCCTTCTCAGTCCCATTCCCAACGGGTTAATATATGCATCCCGCCTATTCCTGTGTATGTTTAATTTCTTGAAGCAAATGGCAATATTTATAAAGCCACAATATCTCTTATTATTACTATCTCAATCTTAAATTTACGATCGTTAAACCGATCGGGGAGTAACAAACGGTTTAACGATTATAAATCTACGATACTGATCGTAAATCTACGATAACGAAATCGTAGATTTATGATCCCTGTAGAATACTATTAAACTACCGCACGGTATTCTACAATCGAACGTTCATTAATTAACAAGCGGTCGGTTGTAAATGTATGATCACAATCGTACATTTCCAACCACAATCATAAATTAGCGATACAGCGGGTTTAGAAATATGGCCCAATGACTTGCTGGGAGAGGCCGAGAAAATGAAACATTTCTCTACTCCACTCTGACTTTTAAATACCAGTTAAGAATTGTTATAGGAATGGCAGTGGGCACATTCAATGCCAAATTATGAAGGGGAAAGAATGGCCACTGTGAAAGCTAAAATGACACGTTATGACGTCTATAATTGCTAGATGTATTAAATAGTCACAGCCCTTAACTGTTGTTGGGATACGGTGTGACAGAGTTGTAAACACCATGACATATAGAGAACCCCTACCCCTTACCGTATCTATGTGATGCATAGTTTGTGGCACTGTTCACTTGCTTATTATAAGAAAGTTATTCAATAAAAGTCACGTTGCCTTTTAATGACCTTCTGCAATCTTCTGCTTGTAAATGGTGCCAGAATACTAATATCTTTACCGTTTTGAAGTAACGTCGTCTGCTCAGAGAGAGAGATTGGCAGAACAATGTGTGGGGAAGGAGCGGATTATCATTTTAGGTGCACAGAGAAAAATTCACAATGTCTTTAACATAAGTGACTAACAAGAACCAGGCTGCATAAACTGTCACCTGTAATGAAAGAAGCCGATTCTGCTAGGCCTGATTTACAGATGCCATTTTGACAAGCAGTGACACAGGTAACAAGTAATTAGGCGATACCTGAAACATCCAAGGACAGCTTCCCATAATACACTAGTACAAGCAGTGGGCTCGATGAAGGCTATAGTCCAATAAAGATGGTTATTATGTCTATTGAAAGACTTCCCATAACAACTCTATTATTTTACACATTAATGAAGCCTGACGGTCCTTATAAACTTTTTGAGAACAATCTCTGGATAAGAGTTTTGTTGTTGAGAGTAGGGATGGTCTAGAACCCGAGTTTGAGCCAAACTTTATGAGTTTGGACGAACTCAAACTATTCAAACTAGTTTGAGTTTGATATAGTTGTTTTTTTCCGGACTCACGGCTGTATTTTAGATAATTATCGTAAATTCGATAATTATTGAATTTACGGGCCGTTCGCTAACCCTACAATGTATCGTTTGCTGACCCTCGAAAGAATCGTTCGTTTTCAGTAACCCTCGGAAGTATTGGCCGATTTCGGTAACCCTCGAATGTATGGATCATTTTCGCTAACCCTCGAATATATCGTTCGCTAACCTTTGAAAGTATCGTTTGTTTTCGGTAACCCTCGAATTGGCCGTAACCCTCGAATGTAGCTTGCACAAAACTCGACAATTGCCGCTCGTGTTTCACAGGTGTTTTTACAAGTTTTGGTGATAGTGACATGTTCCCCAGACCGTTTCCCAGGTGCCACAGCCATTTAGAGCTAGTTACCATTGTTAGTTTAGCTGTAAATATCTGTTGTATTCAATTAGATCAACTGGACTAGTCCACTAGTCCAGTTGATCTAATTGAATACAACAGATATACCATGACCTGGATGAATGAGAACCTTCACAAGCATATTTTAGCTGTAAATCACCCGGACTTATCAAACTATCACTCCCCCATTTACTTTAATGGGTCCGAATTCGAATTTTCTCTGAAGTTCGAAAATGGATGGAACTTTATATAGATCGGCCATCTCTAGTTGAGAGGTTGTAGAATACAGACAAATAAGAAAATAATAAAAATGGTCAAGGGGAAGTTTCAAGGTAAAAGGTTGATTTTCCTGACCATGATAATTGACTTGGGTTGCTATATTTAGAGATAAAGACCTTGATTGTCTCAGATTCCTCCAATTTATATTAACAAAAAATGTACAGGATAAATTTGTTTTGTTTCTCCCAGTGGAGATATTTGATTATTTAATTACAGGCCTCATTGCCCCATCATTAAATTCAAAGAAGCAAATCTAATGCGAGCACTTAAATGTAATGTCACTCATTAGTCTCTAATGAAGAGAAGCGTATTCTTTTTCCCTAAGAACAGCTGTAAAATAGCGTCCATGTCATTCAATTGTTCACAGCAAGAGATGCATTGCGTATAAACTCTGGATCCAAGTGTGGGGCGGTGCATGCTGGGAGCACATGGTTTGAAAGCGCACATAGTGAGGGCCTGGTTTTTATTGTCTTGTTACAAAGATAATCAAATAGAACACATTCAGGCCTATGTAATAAAAGTTCTTATCCTTAAAAATGATGCTAATTTGGCCCCAACAAATCACGTTATTTACCATTTGAAAGCTAACATCTGATTGGTTGGGGCAAAATTAGCACCATTTTTAATGATAAGAACTTTAACTACATAGACCTGATTGTATTCATCTATGAATACTGGGAACTGGGTATTGGAATAAAGTCAAACCATAGAACATTTTCTAAGATATAGCCATAGGTAGGCAAAACAATGGAAAATGTGGGTGTGGAATCTTATAAGTAAAGAGAAAGTTTCCAAATGTAATTTACATATGTCTAAACCAGGAAATTATTTAGTGTGTCCAGGAAAACTAGTAGTTCACATAGGGTGGGGGTTTAGGGTTTTTTTTGGTATCAAACTGTACACCTGTAAAAGGTGGTGCCCATGGAAGGGTCATTGAGCCCCCTCCATCCCCTGACCACTCCCATTAATACATGTAAAGAGATTGTCTGTAAAATGTCCCCTCAGTCACCATTCCCCCCTAAATACTCAATCTAATACTAACTTAAATCTATAACTGAGAAATCACATCCATTTATTATGGACTTTTATAGTGCCAACCTATTTTGTGGCACAATTACAATTGCATAGATACATTTATATAAGGCAATGCCCTGAAGACCTTACAATCTAATCACTTTATATCACACACACCCTACTCTATATGATTGTGCCCAGAGGAAACCCACTCAAGCACAGGGAGAATACACAACGCTTTGTATACGTGTCCTAGGGATGACTGAATCCCAGCACTTCAGTGCAATGGACTAGTGCTAATCACTGAACCACTGTGCTGCCCCAACAATCCACTGGCAGATCCCCCCTTAGGCCGAGGCCCCTCTGTAGTGCACTAATAAAATACAATGCTTTTTTTGTTCCAATTTGTTGCCATATCGCTGTATGTTGGCATTTTCGACTTTCGTCATTATAGCTGTAAGTGGAAACACAGACTGTACCACATTACATTTTGTGGGGTTGAGGTTCCTGGTTTATGAATTGATAACAATACATAATTGCAATGAATGTTATTTATATATATATGTTTAGTACATTCACACTCTATGTGAACACTCTGTCATACAGACAAACAACAAAAAGTATGACTGCATATCAGTATGACTATTATTATTATTGTGGATTTATATAGTGCCAACATCTTCCGTGGCGCTTTACAGTTAAAATACATAAGGAAACAGATATTTTACATACAACGGTAGTGCAAGTAATACAAAGTGCAAATAATTTAAGTGCTGGTCCAGCAGCATTCAGTGTGGTAGGTTACAGCATTACTGGGGTACAATGGGAAGGAGGGCCCTACAGTCTAGAGGAGATGGGGATGAGACATAAGGTGAAGCAGATCAGTAACTGTAACTAAGTTGTCAGTGGATTATAACTAGCGGGTCTGCGATGGGTTAGTAAGAGGGGTAGAAGTATCCAGGCCCAGCAAGGAAGGGAGTTCCAAAACAGAGGGGCAGCATGAGAAAAGTTGAGAAAAGATGAGAGGAGAAGATCATTAGCAGAGCGGAGGTTATGCCTTGGGTAGTATCTGTTTATCAGATCAGAGATGTACGGGGGGGCTGTATTGGAGAGAGCCTTGTAGGATAAAGTTAGCAGCTTAAATTGGATCATTTGGGTAATGGGAAGCCAGTGGAGAGGTTGACAGAAAGGGGCACCGTGTGAGAAGCGGGAAGAGAGGTGAATGAGCCTGGCAGAAGAGTTAAGGATTGATTGAAGGGGTGCTAGTCGGTTGCTTGGTAGACCGCACAGGAGGGTGTTACAGTAGTCCAGTTAAGAGATGATAAGGGCATGAACTAGAATTTTGGTAGTGTTCTGTGAAAGGAAGGGACGGATGCATGAGATGTTTTTGAGCTGTAACCGAAAGGAGTTGGACAGGGTAATAATGTGGTGTTTAAAGGAAAGTTCCGAGTCAAAGGTTACTCCCAGGCATCACACGTAAGGTGTTGGGGAGATTGGCGTGTCATTGATGTGGATAGTTAGGTAGGGGGGTCGATCAAGAGGGTGGGAAAATGAATCCAAAGGAATTAAGGAGCTGGCCTACCCCAAAGGTGTAAATGGAGAAGAGAAGAGGGCCAAGTACTGAGCCTTGCGGTACCCCCACAGGGAGGGGAAGAAAGGTGGAGTTGGATCCAGAATGGGAAACACTGAACATCCTACCTGAGAGGTAGGAGGACAGCCAAGAACCCTGGATACCTAGGGAAGATAAGATGTAAAGCAGTAAAAAGATCCACTGTATTAAAGGCTGAAGACAGGTCAAGCAGAATAAGTACTGTATGACACTCTGTCATACGGACAAACAACAAAAAGTATGACTGCATATCAATATGACTATTATATTGCTGCATTGTAACCTGTCCCAATACTAAGTATAAATGAAAGCAATTGGACAATTAATTGACTAGTTTGTTCAAGCCCAGCCACCACCACGTCATAGGGCTATGATAAACTGTTTCTAAAAGAATGCTACACTTATTTTATATCAAGTGCCTTATTTCCTAGGGGCTGATTCTTACATTATTCAAACACTTTTTCAAATAAACACTTGCACAGATATGGTTTTGTCTATATGTTAAGGACTCTTGGCCTTTGGTTGATTTGTATGTAGCGTGGATGTGCTTAGCCTTGTTTATATATATCCGCCTTGTTCATGAGTTGCAAAACATTTGCCTGAGCTTCTAATTTGTCTTAACCAATCAAATACCTCTCTATTGGTGTACTACAGTTAGAAAACATTTAATCTGATTGGTTACTGGAGATTAAGAACATCGGCACAGTGTTGCCCCTCTTATTAAATAAGGCCCTATTGTGTTGTGTCGATATTAGCTTGAGAGCCAGTTGACAAAGGAAACCTAGGTTCCTTATCCATAGAGAAGGGCAGGCTCTAATGCAGTAAAACACTGGCAGATTCAATAAAAGTTTTTATCATTAACAACGGGGCTGAATTTTTGCCCCAACCAATCAGATGTTATCTTTCAAATATTAATAAAAGCTGATTGGTTGGGGTAAAATTAGCACCATATTTAACGATTTGTAGAATCTGCCTGTATGTATATAACAATTTAAATTGAGCAGGGATAATCAGTAATATTCCTGTTTGGCTGTATGTAGAAGGAACCCACAGGTTAATTCCAAAAATTGCCCAGCATCCACAGCAAAGGGAGAGGAGGGACACACATTTTTGTAGTTTTGTGAGTGTGCTCTTTCTATTGGGGCCATGATGTCTGGAGACTTTATTTCCCCTTTAAAACAAAAAACACTGGTCATTTGTCAGGTATCCGCCTCCTCCTTTGCTCAGTGAGCTTTTTATAAGCTTGAGCATGTGCAGAGGAATCAGCAGTCAGTCATTGGTCAGCTTACTCTGTCATAAGTGAGGCAATAAATATAATTAAATATCTGGTTAGTAATACATCTAATATAGTGCTGAATATATCAGTTGGGGTTGGGTACAGGTAATTGACATATGACCAGTTTGTTTGTTTTAAGGGTAGATATGCCCTTTAACTATAATTTATATTGCATCCCCAAGCAGTTATCACTTTTAAAGGACATATCATGTCTAAATCACATTTTTACATACAGTTAAACTATAATAGTTAATGGTGGACATGCCCTTTAAATGTTCAACAAAAAATGAGTCAGAATGCAAAACCTAATCGGTGCAGACCCCAGGCTGAGAGATTCTCTTCCTTTATTTTTGAAGTTTGGTTGCTCATCGTTTCTCATTGCTGTGCTGACATATCCGCACACAGTGCAGAGCGGTGAACAAGATGGTGAGAGGATCAGTGGATGCAAGTTTACTGTGTAAATCCAAAATGTCCAACTGTGCCTGAGGAAAAAAACTGTCATAAGCACAGAACGGGCCTTAATACATGTGAACCCCACTGTTTATTCATTGTTCATTGCTAGAAAGCATAAGACTATAAAAAACTGGTTATAGGTAACAATATTTACAGGTTATATATCCACAATGCATTGCGCAGTAGGGCTATGGAAACATCTAATTGGCCTGCACCTTATATAGAAGTGATGGATTGTCCGCCATTTTAAAACTATACATTAATTTATTTATATTCTAAATATTTCAATTCAGTTGGGTAAATTCTGACAAATTGCATATTTAGGGGCATATTTAGAAGCCTGTGGATTTGCAAATTTGCCATACTGTAGGTTATTGTACAATAATTTGAAGATTATCATAGATGTTGCCCTTTTTAATAAATTTACTGTTTAAGGTAAATAGCGACACCACACCTTTATAAATGGCCCTAACATTCTATCTATCTTATCTATCTATCTATCTATCTATCTATCTATCTATCCTATCTTCTATCATCTATCTATCTATCATCTATCATCTATCTATCTATCTATCTATCTATCCTATCTATCTATCTATCTATCTATCTATCTATCCTCTATCTATCTATCTATCTATCCATCTATCTATCTATCTATCTATCATCTATCTATCTATCTATCTTCTATCTATCTATCTATCTATCTATCTATCTATCTATCTATCTTCTATCATCTCTCTATCTATCATCTATCTACTATCTATCTATCTATCTATCTATCTTCTCTCATCTATCTTATCTATCTATCTATTATCTATCTATCTCTATCTATCTATCATCTATCTATCTATCATCTATCTATCTATCTATCTATCTATCTATCTATCTATCTATCTTCTATCTATCTATCTGTCCTGTCTGTCTGTCTGTCTGTCTGTCTCTGTCTGTCTGTCGGTCTGTCGTCTGTCTGTCGGTCTGTCTGTCTATCTATCATCCATCATCTATCTTCTATCTTCTATCTATCTATCTATCTATCTTATCTATCTATCTATCTATCTATCTATCTTCTATCATCTATCTATCTATCTATCTATCTATCTATCGATCCATCTATCATCTATCTATCAGTCTATCTACAGTACCTATCCATCTATCTATCATTCTATCTATCTTCTATCATCTATCTATCTATCATCTATCTATCCCTCCGTCTATCCCTGTCTGTCTGTCTGTCTATCTATCTATTTATCTTCATCTATCTATCTATCTATCTATCTATCTATCTATCTATCTATCTATCTATCTATCTATCTAAATCATCATCTCTCTCTATATCTATCTATCTATCTATCTATCTATCTATCTATCTATCTATCTATCTATCTATCTATCTATCTATCTATTATCTATCTATCTATCTATCATCTCTCTCTCTATCTCTATCTATCTATCTATCTATCATCTATCTATCTATCTATCTATCTATCTATCTATCTATCTGTCTGTCGGTCTGTCTGTCTCTCTGTGTCTCTGTCTGTCTGTCTATCTATTTATTCCTAAGCTCTCTGACAGGGTTTTCTTAACTAACTCCTCACAGTCTCAATGTACATTCCAGACCATCATTTTGTGTAAATTTATCCCTTCATTTCGTGGGAATGTTCGGGAACCATCAGTGTTTCTCTTCCATAGATAGAGTTAATTTCAGTTATCAGATGGACAGTGGGATCACTAAAGAAATTGCATACATCTGGCTCCATGGTAATCACAGAACATTTTCCATGTGGTTCGTGGTTGCTGTTCAGAACTCTTTATGTATTTGAGTTGCTTTTAGCTAACCCTCTAGGGATGGTAATCACTAATGATCGGCATTAATATCGAGTAGATAAATGTTGCTCCCTGGCTAAAGACTTTTAATTATTATCTAGGAATTCCTGCTCACCTCTGTAACCCAGCAGATGGCAGCTTTCCCCTACTGTTTAAGCACTACTTGTTGATTCTCCTCTTGTGACTCCTAGTTTTATTCATGTTTCTCTTGTAAGTTCTTTATTTAACTATAATCCCCCAAACCACCCATCTCCCATTAATACTGCACAGTGTAAACACCTAAACTACTGGGTCCCCACTCCTGAGTAAACTTTTATAGCTTGTAATCTTAAATTGAATTTCCCCATTACTGGTGCTTTATAGCTCAACTCCCAACCTGTCCAGGATCTGTCCAATGGTAATACCCACTTCTTTTGGGTCTTCCTATTGGTTTGTCCCCTGACTGAAAGGAAGGGTGGAGCAACAAAGGACTGGCAACTATGTAATAGCGTCCTTTCATTTTGTTTCTTTCCCCTCCATTTGATACTGCATTTGTATTATTGCTCCTGGGGCCATAAAAAAATTGAACTCTAAATATAATGTGGGTGTGTTGGACCATGCGAGAAGTTGACATTTCAGAGTAGACATCGTCTGGAGTTTCCAATTAGCTTAACATTGTAAGCAGTTGACTTTACACAGCTGAGTCAGTACTGGGGTCTGTGATCGTGGCTAACTGATACCATTCTCAGTGTATATCTCTATATTGAATATCATCCTATTGATGTGGGTACAGTGGGCTCTTTATGTGTTGTATATCAAACACAGTTTGTGCTATAATTAAGTTGTAACCTTGATTATTCAGTGTTAGCCATGCAGTCCTATAATCATCTTATTGCAGTCTTCCACGTCCCTTTAAGTGTATACATAGCTCTATTCTGTTAAAGCAAGCAGTTCTATGTACAACATATTCTCATATCCCTCCATTGCTCTTCATACTGTGCTCATGGGTATCATCCCAATCCAGGTTTCACTTATCACAAAGAAGAGTCTCTTGTGGAGGAACAGGATTGGTAGATGCATTTTCAACAACATACCCAACTGCAAAAGATTGCCATTTTGAAATCAGTTTCCATCATTGGTGCTGGAAATAGGTTTGAATTTTAGGGGAAAGCAAGAAGGCAAGTGAGAGCCTCAAAATATTGTATTTTAACTGTAGCTTCCATTAATAAAGACATCTATACCCGAAAATAGGTTATTTTAAATTGACCATTACTGGAAACAATTTCTTCCCACCACCACCGTATAATTTTTTTGTTGATCTTCCCCCTATTTCTCTAGATATCCAATCTAAAACTTCTTATATTTCAGCTGTCAATCACATTCATTGCTCTCAAACTATTCTTCTGTAGTAGTTTTGCTGTAGCTGGAATGGTGACAGAGTTTTGACAGTTGGAATGCTGTGTGCAGGCTGGACAGTTGGTTTGTGGGAAAAAAGTCAGATCGGATGGAATTGGAGTGGTAAAAGAGGGAGGGGATACTGCTCCTAACACAAGGTGTGCTACCATCTCTAACCATTATCACTGATACCTGCATGTATCAGTAATAATGGTTAGAGAGTACTAGAATGGGCCCAACCTTATTTTAAGATAAAGCAGTAATAAAATGCCTCGGTTGTAAAATATCGTTGTAAGTGCTGCTGACTGTAATTTGATTCAAGTGACCAATATAGCAATCACAGATGGCATTGGAATTGGTGGTGGTGCCGTTGCGTGATCACTATGTCTTTATAGATTCTAAACTCTTCAGGTTGCTGTTTACACAGCCTAAGCTGGGAATTGGATCATCCGTGTTCTAGCAGTGATGGTGGAGGCCTCCTTGGTCATTAAAGAAAGAAAAGTTCAAGATGGATTTTTCTAAATATAGTCCAGGTTTACTGTACACATTGTTGCTGGCCTTGGCCTGTAGGTGCATCCTCCACACTCCCTACCCAAAGGGTCAAGGTACCAATAGATGAAAAAGCAAGAAGAGCAAACTACTTCTTGTGAACTTCACATATTATTTAAAACATCAGAACAACATTTCGGGGGTTTACTGCCCCTTCCTCCGACCTAATGCACTATAATCCATCTATTGGATTCTCTGGTATTCTAGTATTTTACAGTTGTAATTAGGAGAAGAGACAGCAATATGGTAACTAATATTTAAACATTAAGTTGCTCCAAGTGGCATAATGGTCGTTTGGCCCAATAGTGCACCGGCCCTTTAAGTCGCAACCACATATTTAGAAGCCTGTGGATTTGCAAATTTGCCATACTGTAGGTTATCGTAAAAGTAAGATTGAAGATTATCATAGATTTATGCCCTTTTTAATAAATTTACTGTTTAAAGGTAAAATAGTGACACCACACCTTTATAAATGGCCCTAAATTCTATCTATCTATCTATCTATTTATCTATCTATCTATCTATCTATCCATCTATCTATCTATCTTCTATCATCTATCTATCTATCATCTATCTATCATCTATCTATCTATCTATCTATCTATCTATCTATAATCCATCTATCATCTATCTATCTATCTATCTATCCATCTATCTATCTATCTATCTATCTATCTATCTATCTATCTATCTATCTATCTTCTATCATCTATCTAGCTATCTAATCTATCTAATCTATCTATCTTCTCTCATCTATCTATCTATCTATCAATCTATCTATCTATCTATCTATCTATCTATCTATCTATCTATCTATCTATCTATCATCTCTCTCTCTATATCTATCTATCTATCTATCTATCTATCTATCTATCATCTCTCTCTCTATCATCTATCTATCTATCTATCTATCTATCTATCTATCTATCCATCTATCTATCTATCTATCTATCTATCATCTATCTATCAGTCTATCTACAGTACCTATCTATCTATCATTCTATCTATCTATCTATCATCTATCTATCCCTCCGTCTATCCCTGTCTGTCTGTCTGTCTATCTATCTATCATCTATCTATCTATCAATCAATCTATCTATCTATCTATCTATCTATCTATCTATCTATCTATCTATCTATCTATCTATCTATCTATCATCTCTCTCTCTATATCTATCTATCTATCTATCTATCTATCTATCTATCATCTCTATCTCTATCTATCTATCTATCTATCTATCTATCTATCTATCTATCTGTCTGTCTGTCTGTCTGTCTGTCTCTCTGTCTCTCTGTCTATCTGTCTTTCTATTTATATCCTAAGCTCTCTGACAGGGTTTTCTTAACTCCTCACAGTCTCAGATGTACATTCCAGACCATCATTTTGTGTAAATTTATCCCTTCATTTCGTGGGGAATGTTCTGGAACCATCAGTTGTTCTCTCCATAGATAGAGTTAATTTCAGTTATCAGATGGACAGTGGGATCACTAAAGAAATTGCATACATCTGGCTCCATGGTAATCACAGAACATTTTCCATGTGGTCGTGGTTGCTGTCAGAAGCTCTTTATGTATTTGAGATGCTTTTAGCTAACCCTCTAGGGATGGTAATCACTAATGATCGGCATTAATATCGAGTAGATAAATGTTGCTCCCTGGCTAAAGACTTTTAATTATTATCTAGGAATTCCTGCTCACCTCTGTAACCCAGCAGATGGCAGCTTTCCCCCTACTGTTTAAAGCACTACTTGTTGACTTCTCCTCTTTGTGACTCCTAGTTTTATTCATGTTTCTCTTGTAAGTTCTTTATTTAAACTATAATCCCCCAAACCACCCATCTCCCATTAATACTGCACAGTGTAAACACCTAAACTACTGGGTCCCCACTCCTGAGTAAACTTTTATAGCTTGTAATCTTAAATTGAATTTCCCCATTACTGGTGCTTTATAGCTCAACTCCCAACCTGTCCAGGATCTGTCCAATGGTAATACCCACTTCTTTTGGGTCTTCCTATTGGTTTGTCCCCTGACTGAAAGGAAGGGTGGAGCAACAAAGGACTGGCAACTAGGTAATAGCATCCTTTCATTTTGTTTCTTTCCCCTCCATTTGATACTGCATTTGTATTATTGCTCCTGGGGCCATAAATATAAATTGAACTCTAATATAATGTGGGTGTGTTGGACCATGCGAGAAGTTGACATTTCAGAGTAGACATCGTCTGGAGTTTCCAATTAGCTTAACAATTGTAAGCAGTTGACTTTACACAGCTGAGTCAGTACTGGATGTCTGTGATCGTGGCTAACTGATACCATTTCTCAGTGTATATCTACTATATTGAATATCATCCTATTGATGTGGGTACAGTGGGCTCTTTATGTGTTGTTATATCAAACACAGTTTGTGCTATAATTAAGTTGTAACCTTGATTATTCAGTGTTAGCCATGCAGTCCTATAATCATCTGATATTGCAGTCATTCCACGTCCCTTTAAGGTATACATAGCTCTTATTCTGTTAAAGCACAGCAGTTCTATGTACAACATATTCTCATATCCCTCCATTGCTCTTCATACTGTGCTCATGGGTATCATCCCAATCCAGGTTTCACTTATCACAAAGAAGAGTCTCTTGTGGAGGAACAGGATTGGTAGATGCATTTTCAAACATACCCAACTGCAAAAAGATTGCCATTTTGAAATCAGTTTCCATCATGTGGTGCTGGAATAAGGTTTGAATTTTAGGGGAAAGCAGAGAAGGCAAGTGAGAGCCTCAAAATATTGTATTTTAACTGTAGCTTCCATTAATTAAAGGACATCTATACCGAAAAATAGGTTATTTTAAATTGACCATTACTGGAAACTATATTTCTTCCCAACCACCACCGTATAATTTTTTTGTTGATCTTCCCCCTATTTCTCTAGATATCCAATCTAAAACTTCTTATATTTCAGCTGTCAATCACATTCATTGCTCTCAAAAACTATTCTTCTGTGAGTAGTTTTGCTGTAGCTGGAATGGTGACAGAGTTTTGACAGTTGGAATGCTGTGTGCAGGCTGGACAGTTGGTTTGTGGGAAAAAAGTCAGATCGGATGGAATTGGGAGTGGTTAAAAGAGGGAGGGGGATACTGCTCCTAAACAAAATGTGTGCTACCATCTCTAACCATTATCACTGATACCTGCAGTATCAGTAATAATGGTTAGAGAAGTACTAGAATGGGCCCAACCTTATTTTAAGATGAAGCAGTAATAAAATGCCTCGGTTGTAAAATATCGATTGTAAGTGCTGCTGACTGTAATTTGATTCAAGTGACCAATATAGCAATTACAAGATGGCATTGGAATTGGTGGTGGTGCCATTGCGTGATCACTATGTCTTTATAGATTCTAAACTCTTCAGGTTGCTGTGTACACAGCCTAAAGCTGGGAATTGGATCATCCGTGTTCTAGCAGGTGATGGTGGAGGCCTCCTTGGTCATTAAAGAAAGAAAAGATTCAAGATGGATTTTTCTAAATATAGTCCAGGTTTACTGTAGCACATTGTTGCTGGCCTTGGCCTGTAGGTGCAATCCTCCACACTCCCTACCCAAAGGGTCAAGGTAATCCAATAGATGAAAAAGCAAGAAGAGCAAACTACTTCTTGTGAACTTCACATATTATTTAAAAACATCAGAACAACATTTCGGGGGGTTTACTGCCCCTTCCTCCGGAACCTAATGCACTATAAATCCATCTATTGGATTCTCTGGTATTCTAGTATTTTACAGTTGTAATTAGGAGAAGAAGACAGCAATATGGTAACTAATATTTAAACATTAAGTTGCTCCAAGTGGCAGTAATGGTCGTTTGGCCAATAGTGCACCAGGCCCTTTAGTCCACTAGTAGGCAGCATTTGTTAATTAAAAATGGTTGCTGTGCACAGTTGCCTCAGGTAATAAAGTTAGAACTTGGGGGTTTTTTTGTTCATTGAAAATGAAGCTTGTCAGAGCATCTTTCCAAATAGCACAGTCTCATTACATCTCCTTTATATTGCTGCACTGTTGGAGATCGCAGCTCAATTCTCAGATCGCTGGGGTTTTTTTTTGAAGCACCACATTCAGCTCCTTAAAATAATTTTCTTGTTAAAATCGAGTCCCTCTTAACATTTAAAAAAATGACTGCATTTTAACCTCCCATTACATTTCACATTTCGAGCTCTTAAGGGCACACTAACTTCAAATTAAAATGTTGTTCTCGAAATAGTGTGGTATTTTGCAAGAAATACTTATAATGTTTTATTAACTCGTTTAGAAAACCCACTAGGCACACCTGGGCAATAATATCAACTGGCAAGTTTCTTTCCAATAGCAGTTTTGCAGAATCTATTTAAAATCCTATTTGAACCCAATTGAACTAGAATTTTTTTCATTTTTGAATATTCTTTATCATTTTGCGAATTTTGAATCAAAATTTCAGAATTTAAAAAATTTCCATCAGATCCGCAGATTTTCAAACCCGGGACTCATCTCTAAATATCATTAATCAATCTTTAAAGGGAACCTCCACCCTCTCAATAAAAATCTTTGTACAGGTTTAGCACCCCCCAGGACTATTTTGCCTTAAGATTATCTTTACTGAAGATTCTTCTTAAGTTATTTACAGATGTGATCCCTGACGTGGCTGTCTCCATTCCTCTGCAACTTCTAGATAAGCCACAACGCTGACATCATGGCCAACCTGACAGCTTCTGTGGGAGCTCACAGCCAGCTCACTAATGCTGGTCCCTTTAGAAAGGACCTTTTGGGCCATAACTCATACTGTAGCTTAAAGTTATCGGGGGGAGGGCAGATGTTGCAGTTGTGGTCTCTCTAATCCATGTTTTTATTGTGGGATATTTTGACTGGCCATATGGGCAGACTGGCTGGATTATGATGGAGGTTATATACTTTACAGGCTTTGTCCTGTTCCCATGATCTTGTGCAACAGGGAATGTCAGACTTTTCAAGCCACTTCTTACTTAAAGGTGTTTTAGTCATCAGGACAGTGTAGCCAACAGTAAAGGAGGTTGGGAAAAAAAGGTATACCACCATAACATACATCTTTCTTACCAGCTGCAGAAGCTCCTACCTCCCTTATAGATTATATAGGGGACATTTCTATAGCAAGTCAGTATTGCATTCCTTGGGTTATTGGATCTGATGTAATGTTTTAATAAGTAATATAAATTATATGTGGATTATAATTTATAATAACAAATTTCGGCCATCTTGTTTGTGCTTTGTGGTGTTCAGCCTGTATAACATTATTTATTCTAGTCACAGATGGTTTGAATATTTTCGGTTCATCTCTAAGGTTTTTTGTTTGTGTAGTGACAGTGTGAGTGCATTACATGAACACTGTCTCTAGAAGGGATTCAAAGGCCTAGTTTTCTTAGAATCTCATCCTATATGGGAATACGTAGCCTTGACTAACTAGGAAGATTGACATCCTATGATAACGTGATCTAAAATCTTCATTTTACAGGATCAATATCCCACAATCTCCTTCTGACAAAATTGAACTTTTAGTTGAACAAAACATGAGCGTTCAGTAAAGTGGCCCCATCTCCATCTAATGCACAGGTTTCTCAAGTATCACATTTAGAATGTAAAATACTCCAATGGATAACAGGATATCCTTAAATCAAAGGCTGTGTGAGTCACCTCCTAAAACCGTAGAGCCAATCTAAGGCTAGATGTTACCAAACACTGGAAATAACTCTTCAAAATCATTTTATTTGTGCATGTCCTGTTCTATACGGAGAATTTGACTGGCTGGTTTAAATGCAATGACTCAGCCAATCAGAAAATAGCTTTGGGCCAATAATAATAGTTGCTATTTAAATGTTAAATATCAGGTGTTTGTTTGTGATCTACTGGTAGAAATTTGAGGCTGTTAAGGTGACCATACATTAGGCCGATTTTATGTACAATCCAACATACAATCCGACATTTCCATCGATTGGCCGAAAAATTGTACATTTTCCCATTCTTATCACACGACATTAGATCGTAAAATCGATCGTAATTACGATCGGGAAAGTCGGTTTTTAAGTCGATTGGTAAAATGATTGTAGTGTTTTCTAAAGTTCCGATTAAATGTGAATGTAATGTAACCTCACAATGGACGACATTCGACATTAATCACAAAACAAATGGAATGTCAAACAATATTTATTGTACATCTTGGTACAATTAACATTTTACATCTATCTATCAAAGTATCGGTCGGTTTAAGATCGTAATTACAATCGTTATAGTGTATGGCCACCTTTAGTGAGTAATGGAAAGAAGTCTTGACTATGGCATCATTAGGGGTATTCAGTAAAAAATCTTATTGTTAAAAAAGGTGCTAATTTTACCCCAACCAATCAGATATTAGCTTTCAAATGTTAAATAAGATCTAATTGGTTGGGGCAAAATTAGCACCAATTTAAAAAATAAGAACTTTTATTGAATAACCCTGCATATTTGTATTTAGCACTCACAATGTATGAAAAGAAATTATGTAAATCAGAATTGGTGGTGCCAATACTTGTACCAATTCCAGTTGTACGATATTGGGATATTCTGAAATTGCATGATTGTTGGACCATGTGTGGCCTATCAGACACATTTCAATATTTGCATCAGACCAATAGTGATTGTATGCAATCGTTATTGGTGTGAACCATTATTGGTGTGTGTATGGACCCCTTTAGGGATAAATAAAGCAAACAGGTGGGATATTGGCTATAACAATGTGTGTCCATTGACTGAGTTAATATGGTTTTACTGCTGATGTACAGATTGGTTTGTTCCATTTGTTAAATAATTTATAACACAGTCAGGCTCAGATACTACAAGGTATGTTTGTTATAACACATAGAAACCTTTCATGCATTGACATAATAATTCAAGAAGAAAGAGAAGAACCAAAAGCTTAAAATATATACAGTATATATGAATTGGTGTAGTGGCAATAAAAACTGCTACGGGATATGAGAACAAACGTGCATCCTATCAGATGTGACTTACAGTCAGACACTATAAAGAGCTCACATGATAAAGGGAGACTCTGATGTCTGCATGACACTCACTATAGTCCTACCTAACAGAAACCATTAATGCGTCTCTCTCACTGATGGGATCTAACAAAATCGAAACATGTTAAGATCAAAACATGTCTGCATGTTGGATAAATGGCTCTGTACATTTAGACTGTGTGATATGTTATATGTGAGCAGTTTTGGAAACATTCATTGCCAAAAAAAAGTGACTTTGCATGTCTCCACCCAATATTCTGGGATTATTTCTTATATCTTTACTGGTAATCCAATAACCGCAAATGTAACCAAATACAAACACCCAAACTAAAAATCCAGATGTCACCCATGTGAATTGCTGGGGGGGGGGTGCACGGCAGACAACAAGTTAGCAAGTCAGGGGGATGCGCCTGAGGTGGTGGGATGGGTAAATTATATCATACTATATGATGAAATCCAGTGTGTGAGACTCCTTACTATATGATGAAATCCAGTGGGTGAGACTCCTTACTATATGATGAAATCCAGTGTGTGAGACTCCTTACTATATGATGAAATCCAGTGTGTGGGACTCCTTACTATATGATGAAATCCAGTGTGTAAGACCCCTTACTATATGATGAAATCCAGTGTGTGAGACTCCTTACTATATGATGAAATCCAGTGTGTGAGACCCCTTACTATATGATAAAATCCATTGTGGTGAGACTCCTTACTATATGATGAAGCCCAGTGTGTGAGACTCCTTACTATATGATGAAATCCAGTGTGTGAGACTCCTTACTATATGATAAAATCCATTGTGGTGAAACTCCTTACTATATGATGAAATCCAGTGTGTGAGACTCCTTACTATATGATGAAATCCAGTGTGTGAGACTCCTTACTATATGATAAAATCCATTGTGGTGAAACTCCTTACTATATGATAAAATCCATTGTGGTGAAACTCCTTACTATATGATGAAACCCAGTGTGTGAGACTCCTTACTATATGATGAAATCCAGTGTGTGAGACTCCTTACTATATGATGAAATCCAGTGTGTGAGACCCCTTACTATATGATAAAATCCATTGTGGTGAGACTCCTTACTATATGATGAAGCCCAGTGTGTGAGACTCCTTATTATATGATGAAACCCAGTGTGGGAGACCCCTTACTATATGATGAAAACAAGTGTGTGAGACCCCTTACTATATTATAAAATCCATTGTGGTGAGACTCCTTACTATATGATGAAACCCAGTGTGTGAGACTCCTTACTATATGATGAAATCCAGTGTGTGAGACCCCTTACTATATGATGAAATCCAGTGTGTGAGACCTTTTACTATATGATAAAATCCATGGTGGTGAGACCCTTACTATATGAAAAAATCCATTGTGGTGAGACCTCTTACTATATGATAAAATCCATTGTGGTGAGACCTTACTATATGATAAAATCCATGTGTTGAGACCCCTTACTATATGATAAAATCCAGTGTGTGAGACCTCTTACTATATGATAAAATCCATTGTGGTGAGACCCCTTACTATATGATAAAATCCATTGTGGTGAGACCTCTTACTATATGATAAAATCCAGTGTGTGAGACCTCTTACTATATGATAAAATCCATTGTGGTGAGACCCCTTACTATATGATGAAATCCAATGTGTGAGACCCCTTATATATGATAAAATCCATTGTGGTGAGACCCCTTACTATATGAGAAATCCAATGTGTGAGACCCCTTATATATGATGAAAATCCAGTGTGTGAGACCTTATTATATGATGAAATCCAGTGTGGAGACCCTTACTATATGATGAAATCCAGTGTTTGAGACCCTTACTATATGATGAATCCAGTGTGTGAGACCCCTCTATATGATGAAATCCATGTGTGTGAGACTCCTTACATATGATTAAATCCATTGTGGTGAAAACTCCTTACATGATGAATCCAGTGTGTGAGACTCTTACTATATGAGAAATCCAGTGGGTGAGACCCCTTACTATATGATGAAATCCAGTTGTGAGACCCCTTACTAATGATAAAACCATGGTGGTGAGACCTTATATATGATAAAATCCATTGTGGTGAGACCCCTTACTATATGATAAAATCCATTGTGGTGAGACTCTACTATATGATAAATCCAGTGTGTGAGACCCCTTACTTTATGATAAAATCCATGTGTGGTGAGACCCTACTATATGTAAATCCATTGTGTGTGAGACCTCTACTATATGAGATAAAATCCATGTGTGAGACCCTTCTATTATGATAAAATCCATTGTGGTGAGACCCTTACTATATGATGAAACCAATGTGTGAGACCCCTTATATATGATGAAATCCATTGTGGTGAGACCCCTATAATGATGAAATCCAGTGTGTGAGACCCCTTATTATTGATGAAAATCCAGTGGTGTGAGACCCCTTTTATATGATGAAATCCGTGTGCGAGACCTCTTACTATATGATGAAAATCCAGTAGTGTGTGAGACCCTTACTATATGATGAAAATCCAGTGTGTGAGACCCTGCTATATGATGAAATCCAGTGGTGAGACATCCTACTATATGATGAAATCCAGTGTGTGAGACTCCTTATCTATATGATAATAAATCCATTTTGGGAAACTCTTACTATATGATGAAATCATCAGTGTGTGGACTCCTTACTATATGATGAAATCCAGTGTGTGTGAGACTCCTTACTATATGATGAAATCCAGTGTGTTGAGATCCTTACTATATGATGAAACCAGTGTGTGAGACCCTCTACTATATGATGAAATCCATTAGTGTGTGAGACTCCTTACTATATGATGAAATCCAGTGGTGAGTCCCCTACTATATGATGAAATCCAGTGTGTGAGACCTTACTATAATGATAAATCCAGTGTGTGAGACTCCTTACTATATGATAAAATCCAATTGTGGTGATGAAACTCTTACTATATGATAAAATCCATGTGGTGAGACCCCTTACTATATGATGAAACCATGTGTGTGAGACCTCCTTACATATGATGAAATCAGTGTGTGAGACTCCTTACTATATGATGAAATCCAGTGTGTGAGACCCCTTACTATATGATAAAATCCATGTGGTGAGACCTACTTACTATTGATGAAAATCCAGTGTGTGAGACTCCTTACATATGATGAAATCCATTGTGGTGAGACTCCTTACTATATGATGAAATCCAGTGTGTGAGACTCCTTACTATATGATGAAATCCATTGTGGTGAGACCTCTTACTATATGATGAAATCCAGTGTGTGAGACTCCTTACTATATGATGAAATCCATTGTGGTGAGAATCCTTTACTATATGATGAAATCCATTGTGGTGAGACCCCTTACTATATGATAAAATCCATTATGGTGAGACCCCTTACTATATGATGAAATCCAGTGTGTGAGACTCCTTACTATATGATGAAATCCAGTGTGTGAGACCCCTTACTATAAAATGAAATCCAGTGTGTGAGACCCCTTACTATATGATGAAATCCAGTGTGTGAGACCCCTTACTATAGGATGAAATCCATTGTGGTGAAACTACTTACTATATGATGAAATCCATTGTGTGAGACCCCTTACTATATGATGAAATCCAGTGTGTGAGACTCCTTACTATATGATGAAATCCAGTGTGTGAGACTCCTTATTATATATGATGAAATCCAGTGTGTGAGAATTCTTACTATATGAGGAAATCCAGTGTGTGAGACTTCTTACTTTATGATGAAATCCAGTGTATGAGACTTCTTACTATATGATGAAATCCAGTGTGTGAGACTTCTTACTATATGATGAAATCCAGTGTGTGAGACCCCTTATTATATGATGAAATCCATTGTGGCGAAACTCCTTACTATATGATAAAATCCAGTGTGTGAGACCCCTTACTATATGATGAAATCCAGTGTGTGAGACTCCTTACTATATGATGATATCCATTGTTGTGAAACTCCTTACTATATGATGAAATCCATTGTGTGAGACCCCTTACTATATGATGAAATCCAGTGTGTGAGACTCCTTACTATATGATGAAATCCAGTGTGTGAGACCCCTTACTATATGATAAAATCCATTGTGGTGAGACCCCTTACTATATGATGAAATCCAGTGTGTGAGACCCCCTTATTATATGATGAAATCCATTGTGGTGAGACCCCTTACTATATGATGAATCCATGTGTGAGAACCCCTTACTATATGATGAATCCAGTGTGTGAGACTCCTTACTATATGATGAAAATCCAGTGTGTGAGACTCCCTTACTATAGATGAAAATCCAGTTGTGTGACCCCTTACTATATATGAAATCCAGTGTGTGGAGACTCCTACTATATGATGAAATCCAGTGTGGACCCCTTACTATATGATAAATCCTTGTGGTGAGACTCCTACTATATGATGAAGCCAGTGTGTGAGACTCCTTACTATATGATGAAATCCATGTGTGAGACTCCTCTTACTATTATGAAATCCAGTGTGTGAGACCCCTTACTATATGATAAAATCCATTGTGGTGAACTCCTTACTATATGATGAAATCCAGTGTGTGAACTCCTTACTATAGTATGAAATCCAGTGTGTGTGAGACTCCTTACTATATGATAAAATCCATTGTGGTGAAACTCCTTACTATTGAGAATCCAGTGTATGAGACTCCTTACTATATGATGAAATCCAGTGTGTGACTCCTTACTATATGATGAAATCCAGTGTGTGAACCCCTTACTATATGATGAAATCCAGTGGGTGAGACTCCTTACTATATGATGAAATCCAGTGTGTGAACTCCTTCCTATATGATAAAATCCATTGTGGTGAAACTCCTTACTATTGAATAAAATCCATGTGGGTGAAAACTCCTTACTATATGATGAAACCCAGTGTGTGAGACTCTTTACTATATGATGAAATCCGTTGTGGAACTCCTTACTATATGATGAAATCCAGTGTGTGAGACCCCTTACTATATGATAAAATCCATTGTGGTGAGACTCCTTACTATATGATGAAGACCAGTGTGTGAGACTCCTTATTATATGATGAAACCCAGTGTGGGAGACCCCTTACTATATGATGAACCAAGTGTGTGAGACCCCTTACTATATTATAAAATCCATTGTGGTGAGACTCCTTACTATATGATGAAACCCATGTGGTGAGATCCTTACTATATGATGAAATCCAGTGTGTGAGACCCCTTACTATATGATGAAATCCAGTGTGTGAGACCCCTTACTATATGATAAAATCCATGGTGGTGAGACCCCTTACTATATGATAAAATCCATTGTGGTGAGACCTCTTACTATATGATAAATCCATTGTGGTGAGACCTCTTACTATATGATAAAATCCATTGTGGTGAGACCTCTTACTATATGATAAAATCCAGTGTGTGAGACCTCTTACTATATATAAAATCCATTGTGGTGAGACCCTTACTATATGATAAATCCATTGTGGTGAGACCTCTTACTATATGATAAAATCCAATGTGTGAGACCCCTTACTATATGATAAAAATCCATTGTGGTGAGACCCCTTACTATATGATGAAATCCAGTGTGTGAGACCCCTTATTATATGATGAAATCCATTGTGTGAGACCCCTTACTATATGTAAATCCATGTGTGAGACCCCTTACTATATGATGAAATCCAGTGTGTGAGACCCCTTATTATATGATGAAATCCGTGTGTGAGACCCCTTACTATATGATGAAATCCAGTGTGTGAGACCCCTTACTATATGATGAAATCCAGTGTGTGGACCCCTTGCTATATGATGAAATCCAGTGTGTGAGACTCCTTACTATATGATAAAATCCATTGTGGTGAAACTCCTTACTATATGATGAAATCCAGTGTGTGAGACTGCTTACTATATGATGAAATCCAGTGTGTGAGACCCCTTACTATATGATGAAATCCAGTGTGTGAGACCCCTTACTATATATAAAATCCATGGTGGTGAGACCCCTTACTATATGATAAAATCCATTGTGGTGAGACCTCTTACTATATGATAAAATCCATTGTGGTGAGACCTCTTACTATATGATAAAATCCATTGTGGTGAGACCTCTTCTACTATATGATAAAATCCAGTGTGTGAGAACCCCTTACTATATGATAAAATCCATTGTGGTGAGACCCCTTACTATATGATAAAATCCATTGTGGTGAGACCTCTTACTATATGATAAAATCCATGTGTGAGACCCTTACTATATGATAAATCCATTGTGGTGAGACCCCTTACTATATGATGAAATCCAATGTGTGAGACCCCTTATTATATGATAAATCCATTGTGGTGAGACCCCTTACTATATGATGAAATCCAGTGTGTGAGACCCCTATTATATGATGAAATCCAGTGTGTGAGACCCCTTATTATATGATGAAATCCAGTGTGCGAGACCTCTTACTATATGATGAAATCCAGTGTGTGAGACCCCTTACTATATGATGAAATCCAGTGTGTGAGACCCCTTGCTATATGATGAATCCGTGTGTGAGACTCCTTACTATATGATGAAATCCAGTGTGTGAGACTCCTTACTATATGATAAAATCCATTGTGGTGAAACTCCTTACTATATGATGAAATCCAGTGTGTGAGACTCCTTACTATATGATGAAATCCAGTGTGTGAGACTCCTTACTATATGATGAAATCCAGTGTGTGAGATTCCTTACTATATGATGAAATCCAGTGTGTGAGACCCCTTACTATATGATGAAATCCAGTGTGTGAGACTCCTTACTATATGATGAAATCCAGTGCGTGAGTCCCCTTACTATATGATGAAATCCAGTGTGTGAGACTCCTTACTATATGATGAAATCCATGTGTGAGACTCCTTACTATATGATAAAATCCATTGTGGTGAAACTCCCTTACATTGATAAAATCCATTGTGTGACCCCCTTACTATATGATGAAAACCCAGTGTGTGGAGACCTCCTTACTATATGAAATCCAGTGTGTGAGACTCCTTACTATATGATGAAATCCAGTGTGTGAGACCCCTTACTATATGATAAAATCCATTGTGGTGAGACCTCCTTACTATATGATGAAATCCAGTGTGTGAGACTCCTTACTATATGATGAAATCCATTGTGGTGAGACCTCTTACTATATGATGAAATCCAGTGTGTGAGACTCCTTACTATATGATGAAATCCATTGTGGTGAGACCTCTTACTATATGATGAAATCCAGTGTGTGAGACTCCTTACTATATGATGAAATCCATTGTGGTGAGAATCCTTACTATATGAATGAAATCCATGTGGTGAGACCCCTTACTATATATGAATAAATCCATTTGGTGAGACCCCTTACTATATGATGAAATCCAGTGGTGTAGACTCCTTACTATATGATGAAATCCAGTGTGTGAGACCCCTTACATAAATGAAATCCAGTGTGTGAGACCCCTTACTATAATGATGAAATCCAGTGTGTGAGACCACCTTACTATATGATGAAATCCAGTGTGTGAGAATTCTTACTATATGAGAAATCCAGTGTGTGAGCCTTCTTACTTTATGATGAAATCCAGTGTATGAGACTTCTTTACTATATGATAAATCCATGTGTTGAGACTTCTTACTATATGATGAAATCCAGTGTGTGAGACCCCTTATTATATGATGAACCATTGTGGCGAAACTCCTTACTATATGATAAAATCCGTGTGTGAGACCCTTACTTACTATATGATGAAATCCAGTGTGTGAGACTTTACAGTATGATATCCATTGTGAAACTCCTTACTATATGATGAAATGCATTGTGTGAGACCCCTTACTATATGATGAAATCCAGTTGTGAGACTCCTTACTATATGATGAAATCCAGTGTGTGAGACCCCTTACTATATGATGAAATCCAGGTGTAGACTCCTATATATGTATGAAATCCATTGTGTGAACACTCCTTACTATATGATGAAATCCATTGGTGTGAGACCCCTTACTATATGATGAAACCAGTGTGTGGACTCCTTACTATATGATGAAATCCAGTGTGTGAGACCCTTATATATATGATGAAATCCAGTGTGTGAGACTCCTTACTATATGATGAAATCCAGTGTGTGAGACTCCTTATTATATATGATGAAATCCAGTGTGTGAGAATGCTTACTATATGATGAAATCCAGTGTGTGAGAATTCTTACTATATGATGAAATCCAGTGTGTGAGACTTCTTACTATATGATGAAATCCAGTGTGCGAGACTTCTTACTATATGATGAAATCCAGTGTGTGAGACTTCTTACTATATGATGAAATCCAGTGTTTGATAATCCTTACTCTAGTATGAAATCCAGTGTGTGTGACTCCTTACTATATGATACAATCCATAGTGTCAGAATCTTTACTATATGATGAAATCCAGTGTGTGAGACCCCTTACTATATGATGAAATTCAGTGTGTGAGACTCCTTACTATATGATGAAATTCAGTGTGTGAGGCTCCTTACTATATGATGTAATCCAGTGTGTGAGACCCCTTGCTATATGATGAAATTCAGTGTGTGAGGCTCCTTACTATATGATGAAGTTAGAGGAAAACTTTGACATTTTGACGTTAGTAGAAAGACATAAGGTGAGTTAAATAAAGGGTGTAGACACTTTCTATAAAAAAAATTATATAATGTAGGGCATCCCTTCCTAACCCAACCGCTATATTAGATTTATTTTTTAAAAAAAGAATCACAACAGGGACATAAACTGCTGATTGTGCATATGAATGAAACATGCGCGACCAGCTGTTTAAAAGAACGGACTTGAACATCCGGTCCAGTTCCGAAGGTTGGGGTCCGGACTTTTAAACAGCTGATCGCGAAGATTCTGGCCTTGTGGCGGGCCCTGCTACCATCCTTCCCCCTATGTGCGATCATGGGGGTGGTGGGGGCGGTAGTTATGCCTCTGAATATCAACTCAACTTACAGCTCCTCGCTACAGAGGTGTTCAGATCTGGCTCCCTGCTTGCCGGAACTACTAGCAGGAGTCCGGACTGGCAGCTGCGGCAGTGATTGACTGAGAGGCAGCCAATCACAGCTGCGGCTGTCGGCAATAGAGAACTCCACAGGAGCGAAGGGCTGGAAGTACAGTTTGAATTCTTTTTTTAGAAATCTAATATAGGGTTTGGGGTGGTAATAAGGCATGCCCTACATAATATATTAACCATTATACACTAGGTGAAGGGCAGCCAGGGAGGGATCAGGAGGTAGGAGGGGGAAAGTGCTTGTCAGAGGACAAGTAGGAGGCAGAAACCTTTTGGACAGGAAAGCACCTCCTACTCTTCAGTGTCCTTGATTTTGGACGAGCACTGCAGGGGAACCATAAGGAGCAGATGTGTAAGGTAAGGATTTTTTTTCATTATACAGTGGGGCCAGTAAGGGGTTAAATTTTAGTTTTATTGGTGGACATGCCCTTTAAAGAAATGGCACTTTCAAGATAAAGGTTTCTCTTTGATGCAGTGAGTTACAGTTCTTCCTTCCTGACCTGTAACCTTACACTAATGTAGTGCATACATCAAGCAGAGAGTGTTACAATTATTCTTTACAAAGGTTATTTATTGTATTATGCTTGCATGGTATATCGCCTTAAGAGATTGATTGTTTTCACTGGCTGGGGACAAGTGTAATGAGTTAGGAAATATTGCACTGTGCAAACCCGGTTTACCAATAACATCTGTTTATCGGTTGGACATTGTCTCTGTTTATTGTTCCTCTGAGACGATACGTTCAAATGAATTATGGACTCGTTATTTTAGGCCTTACTTATTGCACTGTCACGCGCTATAAGTTATATGGTCATATTAATTACGTTTAAGTTTTCTGGAGGCAACAAATGCACTCATACTCCAGCAGGCACTGCTCGGGGCTGTTCGCCTAAGGCTCTGTCGGTCTGGGTAAACAGCAGTGACAGCTGCTGAGGTCATCAGTGACCGTAGATATGGAGGCTGTTGAATGAACAACAAGCATTGAGGAATGAATCACTATTTTCCTGTTTTTATAGATTTCATTCTAAGTCTTCTTGAGCTTGTACAGAATCTTCATTCAATTAAAATAGAACAAACTAAAATAAAATAAAATCATAGAATCTGACAAATGAATCTCCCTTGTTACTTATGAGGGACGGCTGGAATTGCCTTTTAAAAAAGATTGTGGTATACAACCACTGGATGGTAGTTTGACTGGAATCATATTCTGGTAATCTCTTACTTTCGTATTTGAGAGTGGGGGTCATTAGCCTACCAGATCGAACTAATTCCATCCAGGGGATCATAACAACCAGGTCTGCAGAGCAAACGATAATGATATTGTTCCATATGTTGCTTGTTTCCCCTTTGGATAGGTCAGTAAATAAATGTTGATCGTGCGGGGACCTTCTGAATACAAGGCGTGATTCTGAATGCAAGGCATTCAGAAGGTCCCTAACACTTGGCTGTGATATGCTAATTGGGACTTTCAAGGGTACATAATTGCCACAGATTCTTGTACAAGTCATTCTGAATTGAGAAAGCCAGTCGGATGACTAGTGAAATGTCTTCAAGAACTAAACTTCAAGTCCAGTTGATCTAATTGAATATAACAGATATACCATGACCTGGATGAATGAGAACTTCCACAAATCTATTTTTGTGTATATTTCAGTGTGGTATGCAATTGCAAATATTAATTGTCATTTCATCCATTTTCCAAGATTAATTTACCATGAGACAAAAATATAATTGTAATTATTAATGATAATAATAATATTAATAACGGAAAAATACAAAATTTAATAGCATTTACTGGTTGTTCCTTATGGCATTTTCTCATGCTTTGCTGGATTTTTATGATGTTTGTTTGTTAAAACTTCTGTGCATTTTTCCATAAACCCCATGTCATACCAAGAACCCCATTTTATTTCCCAGAACCTTTTGTCATTTCCCAGAACCCCATGTCATTCCCAGAACCCTTTGTCATTTCCCAAAACCCCATGTCATTTTCCATAACCCTTTGTTATTTCCCAGAACCCCATGTCATTTCCCAGAACCCTGTCATTCCCAGAACCCCATGTTATTTCCCATAACCCTTTGTTATTTCCCAGAACCCCATGTCATTTCCCAGAACCCTATGTCATTCCCAGAACCCTGTCATTCCCAAAACCCCATGTCATTTCCCATAACCCTGTGTTATTTACCAGAACCCCATGTAATTTCCCAGAACCCTATGTCATTCCCAGAACCCCATGTTATTTCCCAGAACCCATGTCATTTCCCAGAACCCTATGTCATTCCCAGAACCCCATGTTATTTCCCATAACCCTTTGTCATTTCCTAGAACCCGATCTCATTTTCTACCTTTAATATTGATATTAGACTAAATGAATCCATATTTGTTGTGGAATTTCGACTCCCATAAACATTAAAAGGGTTTAACTTTTAAACTTTTAAACTTTTAGTTTTGAGAAATTCTGACAAATTCTACAAAACCGCTGGTAGAACAAAGCTCGGCAGTTTCATGCACCTTCATGTTATAGAGATAGCCACTAATGAATAGTTTGCTGCGTGAGGATTGCAAGGGACAGTTGTGCATTTCGTCTCAAGCAACGGGATAAAATGACGCTAATCGAATTGGTTAGTGTGACTTTAACCCATGCCTGCAATGGCTGCAGGTGGATCCAGTTGAATGTGTTTATTTAGGGGGAAGAGGGTTATTTGCACAGTGTAAAGGTTTTGTTATTTGCACCATGAATCCTAATACCATGTTTTGTTTCCATTCACTCGGGTGACATTACCTGTGGTATTCCCCATACTAAGCTTGATCCCAATCCCTGGTAAATACCCTGACAATAAAAAGCCCTGTTAGTCACAGTGTATAGCACAGTTATAATGTGCACAGTGTTTGGTTGAAAGTGTTTATACCATGGATGCCCAACATTGCAACCCACAGACTCAAAAAACTGCTCATGTAATAATATTAGATGAGATTTACAAAGTCCTACTTCTATTAAAGGATACAGTAAGTGCACTGTAAAATCAAGTTATGTTCATTTGGAAGCTGCAGCTTTAAAAATACTGTTGTCATATTTTTTTTTTCCCTTCAGAGCCTAGCTTTGTGCCTTGGAAGTTGCTGACATCTTGTTACTGGTTTGCTGAATGTTAAGCTCCCCCCTCTGAGATTTCCTCTGCTTTCTCCTGCTTGAGCCTCAAACAGTAATGCCTGTGAGTTCCGTGCACACGCAGGTGCACGGAACTCACAGGCATTACTGTTTGAGGTTCAAGCAGGAGAGTGCACGGAACTCACAGGCATTACTGTTTGAGGCTCAAGCAGGAGAGTGCACGGAACTCACAGGCATTACTGTTTGAGGCTCAAGCAGGAGAGTGCACGGAACTCACAGGCATTACTGTTTGAGGCTCAAGCAGGAGTGTGCACGGAACTCACAGGCATTACTGTTTGAGGCTCAAGCAGGAGAAAGCAGAGGAAATCTCAGAGGGGCGGAGCTTAACATTCAGCAAACCAGTAACAAGATGTCAGCAACTTCCAAGGCACAAAGCTAGGCTCTGGAGGGACATAGGGAAAAAAAATATGGCAACAGTATTTTTAAAGCTGCAGCTTCCAAACGAACATAACTTGATTTTACAGTTCACTTATCCTTTAACGGTCAAATAATTTGGGCTTGCAAAAAAGCAAATGCACGCCCAGCACCTCCCACCTAATTTAACACCGCCCACATACCTGCATGATAATAAATAGAAACCTCTGGTTTTCAGGAACCAGAAATGTCAATTAAGATAAAGTTGTAAGTCAGAACTTGTTTAGAAAAGGAAATCTTTAATAATAAGCAGGAAATATATAATATACCAAATATACAGAGAAGTGATCTTTGTAACCCTAGGCTATATATTTATATAAACACATAGGATTCAGTTGTAACCAATAAATATACACATGATGGTGTTATATGTAACAGTACAGCTACAGTATACATTTTATTTAAGTATACAATAAACATACACATAATAGTTCTATATGTACAGTAGAGAAATGCTCGTTCTTTAAACTTCCTCCTATTGAACTCATTCAGTGTTCTTCCTTCCTCTCCAGACAGTTGTGCTTTTTTCTTTCTCTCTGTCCTGTCTGATTAGTGGTACATTAGCCAATCACAATAACTATGGTGATGCAAGGACCCTTAAACATGTTGAAATCCATATATCAGGCTTCTGTGCCTTAGCAGCTTGGCAGCTGCAGAGATGTTGGACTTTTTTTCAGCCATCTTCTCTGGGTCCTGTAGCCATGGTCTTTTGGCTTTGGACTGATGGTAGAACAAAATGCACATATATATCAGGAAATAAGCAAATCCCAATATAAAAACAATCCAATGTAATAGTTAATTAAATGAGTTATTTATATTACACATACCTCAGTAATTCTACTCTTCAAATCATTCCATTTGCTTGTATGGTAAGAAGCCATATTTCTCGGAGATCTGTAAATCGATATCTCTCTGCAGAAGATGCCTGAATGGTCCTTTAGATATGTAAGTGGATTTATTTCTCTCTTCACTTGCGCTTTCCTTCCAAGCATCTCGCCTTTGTCTTTCATTACCTGGAAAGGGGTTTGAGCTCAACATTGGGTTCTCATCCTCATGGAGCTTGTAAGGTAGGTAGCCATATCTGCTAGAGATTTCCATGTCTATCTCTCTGGGCAATGAATTGTTTCTTTCCAAAGGAGGCCATTCTAGATGCTCTCTCGTCCTTGGCCTTTCTTTTCAGTGCCATCCTCTTCTTCATTTTCTCTTCTTCATTTTTTTTTGTTTGTAATGCGCATCTTTATATTTTACTGATTAATAAATTCTCTTCAAGTTGAAATTTATCTGTGTTAACCGCTCAACCACAAACACAAAGTGACATCAGCATTGTAAACACAAATACTAAAATGATGTCACAGCATCCTTAATGGGGTAGGAATCACCATAGCAAGTGGGGCCTATTAACAGGGTCTGCCGATCTAAATGTCAGCTACCGGATATCAGCCAGTATATTAATAAAGGTGCTTGCAGTCGCAATCAGGTGTTTGTGTAACATCTAGTACAGAGCCTGAACTCAGCTCCCTCTACTTGGAACCAATGTTGTAAATGAACTGAAGGTGAAGGAAGGAGGGAGGGATGAGTTCAGCTAATAGTACTGAGGGGAACAGTTCTAAAATGCCAGGTAAAAGCTGCTGCAGACTTTATAACAGTGACCCTGTGACTAGCAGCCATGATGAGATCCCTATCCCTGCCTCTTTCTTCCTTCCACCCAACTCTCCAATTAGAACTTAGAGTAGGTGAGGAGTGAACAATTCAATGTAGGAGACATGGAAAGCAGGTACATACTGTATATCATGCTAATGCTGGCAGCTAAAGGGTTAATGGCAATACTCTGCTGGCACTGAAAGTGTTAATGGCAATATTCTGGGGAAGTCTGCTGGCACTGAAAGTGTTAATGCCAATACGCTTGGAGGTCTAGGTTAGCGCAAGTTTAACTCCATAATTGCACTGGCTGCACCAGTTTCACAAAAGACACCCGTGCAACCAGTGCAATGTATTTAAAGGGCATGTCCACCCCCAAACTATAATTTCCCCCACTACTGGCCCCACTATGTAGTGTGTAAAAATCCTTACCCCCCCCCCCCGCCCAAAATGGTTGTCTTGAACCCCCCCCCCCCCCCCAAAGTCCCAAAAACTGCCCAGCAGGAGTACTGCAAAAGTCCATATAGTACTCTGCCTCCTGTCTCCCCTTCGGGAGAAAAATGTCATGCGCAGTTCAGCCCTCCGTCTCCCTCCCGATTTTGTCTCCCTCCCCCTAGCTACAGACCCTTTTGATATAATGTACTGCTTCGTCCCCCAGCCCCAACCGCATTAGTATTATTCACAGAAAGTCCCCCTATCTTTAATTACCTTCTCTGCCGTTCTGAACTCCCGGCAGCAGTGTCCGTAATTGGCTGCCTCTCAGCCACGGACGCGGCTGCCAATCCCGCAGTTATCGTTGCCGTTTTAAGTACGAACTTAACGCAATTTAGAAAGCATTGATAACCAGTGGTGAAAGGTCATTAATGCCGCGTATCACCGTTTTTCTTATCGCTGCAGTAATCTCTCAATCATTTTTTTTAAAACGGTGATAAGTGTGTTCTTGCATTAAGTTTGGCCATTTAAAATCTCCATGCCTGAGCTGGCGAAAACGCTTATGTGCCCGTATATCTAGCCTGGCAGTGGGTCCTTGGAAGGGGTCAGTACATTGAGGAGTGTTTCTCAATACTAATAAGGCTCTGGGGACTGTTTTCCAGCATTTATTCTAATACATTCAGGGACTTCCGCATTTACTAAGATCGCCGCAATACCTGACTTAATGGAATGAATACAGCAATGTCGCCAGCGAAGATCGCCGATACTACCACACAACCGCTTCGGTGAAAACAATCGGCTTTATAAATATGGAGACAATAGTGATTATTGCCATTGTGATGTCCTGCGATAGCGAAATGGCGAAAATATCGATCATTATAAATATGCCCATTGTGTTAGGTTTAGAATTTAGTATATGCAGCTACTGCATTATTATGGATGTTTATCCATTATCATTTAAGGGTTTTAAACCCAAATGAGTTGAAGGACACGTTCACCCTGGAAACAAAAAACTGGTCAATTGTCAGTTACCTGCCCCAATCCAATTGCACTATATAACCTGCATTACTAACAATATAATTATAGCCTCCATTCTGGCAGAGTATGCTGGCCCCTCCCTCCCTGTAGTCAGTCAAGGCTTTGACAACTGGCATCAAAGTCAATCTGCTGTTTCACCTGCTGCCTCCTCTGCATATGCTCAAGCTTATAAAAAGCTCATTGAGCAAAGGGAGGTGGCAGATACCTTTTCCTGAAGGACTATAACTTATCATTATATATCTAGTTACAAATGCATATACAATGGTAAACATAGCAGTTGGGATTGTGGGTAGATAAGTGACAAGTCACCAGAGTGGGCATATCCTTTAACAATGAATGTAGGCTTAGAGCGCTCTAACATTAATACATTTAACTAAATGCAATTTATGTATGGTAATAATAGGGGTTTAATCTTCAATATATATAAATATTAATATTACTTTAACAGGTGTAATAGTATAGTGGTTTTAATAATATTATTCACATGTGTACAGAAATTTGGAGTCAGGAAGGAATTTTTTCCCCCTTTTTAGCTGGGTTTTTTTGCCTTCCTCTGGATCAACTGTTAGGTAGGGTTAAAAAAAAAAAAAAGTGAATAGGTTGGACTTGATGGACGTATGTCTTTATTCAACCTTAATTACTATGTTACTATGTTACTATGTAAGTAAAATTGTATTTTATTGGTTGACATGCCCTTTAATCTGTTTATAAATGACTTAGAAGGGGGCATTGAGAGCAAGGTCTCTATGTTTGCTGATGACACTAAACTATGCAGAGCTTTGGAAACTTCCAATGATGTGTAAGTGCTGCAAACAGATCTAGATAGATTATCAAAATGGGAAGCAGAATGGCAGATGAGATCCAATGTTGATAAATGTAAGGTGATGCATTTGGGGTTTAATAATCCCTGTGCCACCTACACGACAATGGCTTTGTGCTAAGTGAATCTCTGTTAGGAAAAGATTTGGGGGGTTTAGTGGATCAAAGACTTAGGGGCATATTTATAAATGATCAGTTATTTCGCTATTGCAGGACATCACAATGACACAGATAATTATTTTCAGCGATATATAAAGCCAACCGTTTTTGCTGCATAAAGTATGGCCACGGCGGTTTGAAGTGGTAGTATCTTTTTCCGCCATGATACCATACTTAATGAAATGAATACGGCGATGTCACCAGCAAAAAGAGAAACTGGCTGAAAACAATGGTTAAAAATTGATCTTGGTAAAACCAAAAATCGATGATCGTATTGCTGGAAAAAACAACCCCTTCTGGACCCTTCTTAGTATTGATAAACACGCCACAATGTACTGGCACATTCCAAGGACCCACAGACAGGCTATATACAGTGTATGGGCACTTACGCACCTCAGACTTAGCAATTTTAAATGGGAGAACTTAACGCAAGGAAACACTTACCTTTATTTAATAATACAATCGATCGGTTACCGCGACGATAAGCAGAATGGCGATCGTGTTGGTAATAACGTTTTGCCGCCATTTATCGCTGCTTTATAAATTATGTTAAGCCAAAATTTGCCAAAAACTGAGTTGATAACGACAGCAAAAAGTTAACTAACCTTTACTAATAGGCTCTTTAGTTTTAGCAAAAAGTGCCAGGCAGCAACTGCTAGAGCAAGCAAGACATTCAGGGAGGTGCTATTACTCTGTATAAACCTCTCTTCTGGGATTCTATACACGGCTTGCACCTGTGGGTAAATCCCTGGAGGGACTCTCCCACTGCACGACTTTAACAAACTATTGTCGATCTAACTACCGCAAACCGTGTATTCAATATGTTGCACTGGCTGCGTGGTTGTCTTTTGTGGTACCTGGACAGCCAGCACAAAAAAGGAGTTAAAGTTGCTCTAAACGATATTGAACTGGTTAGTGTGACATTAACTCCACAAAAGAGCCCAGTGGTTATCGGTAAATTCCCCCAATTGTCTTGTATAAAGAGTGGAATAGATTCAAGTGAGAAAAACATTATTCTCCCTCTTTACAAGTCACTGGTAAGGCCTCATTTGGAATATGCGGTGCAGTTTTGGAATCCCATATACAAAAGGGACATCTTTGAAATGGAAGCAGTTCCGAGAAGGGCAACTAAAATAATAAGGGCATGTTCACTTTTAAAAGAAAAACGTCATAGGTGCATTACCTGCTCCAAACCCCAACTGATATATTTTGCACTTTATTACCTGCATTACTAACCAGATATTTAGGTATAATTATTTCATCCTTCCTGATTCCTGGCAGAGTAAGCTAACTCTTCCATCCATGCAGTCATGCCAAGGATGGAGCGGAGTCAGATTCCGTTTTCCATAATGAAAAAAACCTTGTGATTAAATATCTGGTTCCAAATGCATGTAATAAACTGGAAAAATAGCAATTGGGGTTGCAGGCAGATAACTGATAACAAGTGTGGACATCCTTTAAGATTGGAAGAAAAGAAGTTTATTAAATAGCTGGATATGTTTCTAAAACTAAAAACTTACTGGTATTAATACATATAGTAGTTCTGGTTTATTCCAGGGATCCTTTCCAAATGCCATTTGGAGTCAGGAAGGATTTTGTTTTTGCCTTCCTATGGATTATCTGTTAAGTAGGGTTAATAAGAAGGCTATAAAGGTTAGTCTAGATGGACGTATGTCTTTATTCAACCTCAATTACTATGTTACTATGCTGTAACCTTTATTTCATAACAAGCTACACAAGTCGTTACTGCTCAGGCTGTGTAATTACAAACAGTCCCGGGATGATCCTAACTTTTAAACTTCTGTCCCATTACTCCAATGTCCCAAAGCCACAGGAAGGATGACCAGTAAAATGTAGCTGAAATGATCAACTTCCTGCAAGTAAGTACAAATGATAGGGTCTGTATAAACTCTAATCTGAGAGTTATATGTACTAAGTATGTTTTTCAAGCGCAATCCAGTTATTCAAATGGAAATTTTGCATAGGCAAAGTAATGGCAGAAATGTTTGTCACTGTCTAAAGAAATGTGTCCCTAGAATTCTTTTGGGACGGTTAGTACAAATGCATGCAGATCCATGGGTGTCCCCGAGGGGGTAGGAGGGTTTAAAGCAGGTTTCTTCCTTTCAATGGAACTGAAATTCTGCAGCTTTTGTTTATTCATTACACGGCCAACGAATTGGCATAGAAAACACGAAGTACTCCTTCTTGAATGCAGCGGTTTTTCCCTAACAATGTTTATTATATTTCACTTCCATAGTCTCTATCTCCCTCAGGTCGAGCGGCTTACAAAGTCTAAACAATACAGGAAACTGCACAGAAACTAATTAGAGACAATTAGAGAGAAGAAGAAAGTACCAAACAGTAAATAGCCAGAGAAAAAAAATTCTAGACAAAGTGGGATAAAATGCATTGAAATAAATACACAAATTTCAGAAAATTAGAGGAAAAAGGAAAATAAACAGCCGGTAAAGTAAACAAATGGAATAGAGACAGACGGGTAGAGAGTAGAAATGAAGGAACAAGGGACGAAAACAGAAATGTTCTGCCAGCGATTTAAGAGCCGATGTTCAGTGCGTTTAACATTTGTAATTCATCTGGTGTTAATATTAAAGAGATTTATAGGCTGAAACTCATAACCATAAGCATTAACGATATAGTTATCGTTGGTATTTTCACTTTATTGTTAAAGGACAACAATCGCTTTCTAAACCCACCTCCATACACTGATGGTACCCAGGATGGGGACCTAAACCACCAGCTCCTCAACTCTGGGTTTACCTGCTGGAGAACAGTAGTCTAGAAAGTTGTGCAAGCCGGGCCTCTTTGCCCTCTCCCCATTGGGGCCATAGCCTTACCAACAGGAAAACACACCCCTCAGGAAGACTGACGTTCTGCGGTTGCAGGTAAATCCAGGTGTTAGGAACTAGTCGTTTGGATCCTCCTCCTGGGTACCTTGCATTGGCCAAATAAAAGGCGCACAGTTTAGGTGAGTATATATATATACATGATTGGAGATAAGACCCGCGTGTGCTTTATCTTCTGATTGCTATATATAGGTAGATAGATTGTTCCTGGGCACACTGGGTGTAAACATCAAACAGTCTTTATTGTTTCAATGTTTCAATAACGCACAGGCCGTCATCATCAGGATATGGGCCAGTGCGTCGTTGAAACAATAAAGACTGTTTGATGTTTACACCCAGTGTGCTCGGGAACTATCTATATATTGTTGAATTATATGATGTGGGAAATGGAACTACACAACCTGGTGGCACCTGGATCATGAATTGATACTATAAGTAAGTACAGTGTACCATGCTTCCTACTTATCTTGTACTGCTAATCTGACTGTTAGAGGGGATGGGAACCAGGGTTGGTATGGTGTCTTTGCTCATTTTTTATGCAGGACCAGAAGGGAGTTTGGGAGGGGGGGATGGGTTTGTTGGCTTGGTATTTGTTCCAAATGAGTGCTGTAATGGGGTGTATTATAATGAATAATGCACCCCCTAGTCAGCCTGCAGCCTCATGCTTTTACATGGTCACGGAACTCCTCTGTGACTTCTAATATTCATATAATTTACAGTAGGGGGTACATTATTCACTATATATATATATATATAGAGAGAGAGAGAGAGAGAGAGAGATTCCTTCCACGCTTGACTCTTATAGGAACAGGTATATTTAATTGCTGCAATGCCCCATGTTCCACAGATGTATCATCAGATGTACAGGTAGGTAAAGTGCCTAGGCATAAATCGCTACCCAGTAATTTTTGGGCATTTAGATGAAATAAAATTATCAGTTAGGATCAGTTTAAACCATATATTAAAGGGATAAAAACAAATGTGTAATTACACCCTGTTGTGCTGATCCAACCTCACAACCACATCTAGTCAAAATGAGTATTTATGTCGCCGAGTATAATTGTCCTTTAAAGGAATAGTTCACTGCAATAGTGAACTATTCCTTTTCTACATTGATTGAAGGTTAAGGAGCTATGCCTTACCTCCCGTTCTTCAATCAATGTTTGGATAGCCAGGAACGAAGATCTGAAAATCTTACCTTTTGCGCAATCCAGCTGGACCGCCCAACTGCTTCCTGCTTCTGTTACGCAATAACGCGAATGCCCGATAATGCACGCTATAGCAGAACAGAGGCAGGAAGCGGTCGGAAATTTTAGAGCAGCCCTGCTGGATCGCACGAAAGGTAGGATTTTCAGATCTTTGTTCCTGGCTATCCAAACATTAATTGAAGAACAGGAGGTAGGGCATAGCTCCTTAACCTCCCGGGCTTCAATCAATGTAGAAAAGGAATAGTTCACTATTGCAGTGAACTATTCCTTTAAGGTGCATGGCATTGTGAAGAGCCCAGACAACATCCTATGGGGGCAATTTGCCCAGAGACGCTGAGAAAATATATGGAGTTAAAGTCGCTACTGGTTAGCGTGACTTTAACTCCATATATGCACAGGTTATGCAAAAGTCACCAGCATATCTGACGCTTGTGATTCAATGTTGCGCTTGCGCTAGTTTTTGCACAGGTTAAAATCTCGCTGTGAGTAAATCCCTTTTCAGGATTTACCCTCATTCGCATACGAATCGTGAACGGAACATTTAACCAGAGCGGTAGCCTCCACAGCCCCCTCTATCTACTTGAAGTAAAAGGAACCACAGCAGTTCGAGTTACTTCAAGTAGAGTAAACCAATGCAGTCGGGCCATATATGGTTACCTGCATGACCTTCCCCATAAAGAACATGATAAGTTAATCAGGTGCATATATGTCTTCACACATTGCTAATGGATTCTATATGACTGCAGTCGCATGTGTATGGCTAGCTTTACAGCTCACATTCTGTTGTTTAAAATAAAGCATCATTTGCCTTACAAAGAGGTTTTGTTTGTAGGTCATCATTTCATTAAAATACAGTATTCATTCAAGTTCATCTCTAAATATCTATATACCCTATCAGATATACCCTATCAGAAGGGTGGATCTGTACATCTCCTGTCACTGGATCTTGAGGAACCCCTAGCAAGACCAAAAGACTCCAGCACTAAAGGAATATCTCCAATTTCTTCAACACGTAATATTTCTAGCTCCATTTCTGCACTTGCCTCTTTTGCCAGTAAGATGATTTCCCTCTCCGTTTTCTCTTTCCGCTCTCGCCTTCAGCTTTATCTTGTGTTGTATCAGTTTGGTAGAGATCCCTTGTATCCCTATCTGAAACTTAGATTACTGTTCTCAGACATTACCTAAAGCAAACATGTGAAATGTACTTTGGAAAAAAAACAGCTGAGCTCTGAAATGCCGCTGTGCTCTTGACCCCAGATAAAGAGTTATGGGTATAACTGGCACATTAACCCCTCGAATTGTCATAAATGTTTTATTTTCATTGCATATTGCTGTGTTCGTACTGAAATCATATACAGCCTGTGAACATTTTCATCTGCAGCATTACAGTATATATTGGTAGAGAAGAGTTATAGGACATACAGTATACAGGGAGATGTGCTGGAGCTGCTATCCATTAACATTACCCCATGATCGCTGCTCTTCTTGAGTTTAGCACCTGGGTACAGAGGCATTACTAGGAATCACTGGCCCTCCCAGCAAAACTATGATGGGGCCCTAATCCATGCCCCCTAATTGACAGATGTAGGGGGCTACATCTGTCGTAGAAACAATAGGAAGATGGGGGGCCCTTTGCTCCTGGACCCCCCAGCAGTAGCTCGCCCTTCTCTCCTGGTAGTTACACCCCTGCCTGGGCATTTTCTGTCCTTAACAAAGCCATGCAAAACTCCCACACTTTCCTTCTTAATGTTGTTTCTGCTGTGAAAACGCCAAAATTTCAGATACTGCCACATCCGCTGCAAAAACCTATTGCTAATCTGTCTTCTTCCATTTTAGATTCCCTCTTTTGTTCAGCTACAGGTAAATTGAACAAAGTGTTTTATTCACCCTTAGGGCTAGGTCCCACTATCAAGCACAGCGGCGCATACAGGATTTTTGCAATGCGCTGCTGTGCATGATACTAAGTGTGTGATGCATTCCGGGCCAAATCCTGTTATTGGCACGCATGCAATCCGCACGAAAAGTCGTGCACGCATGCAAACCAATAACGGACTGGACCGCACATAGTGGGAACTACCAGGTAGCATTGCATTGGCAATGCGAACCGGAAGCGTGTACGGAGCGCAAATCATGCTCTGACACACAGTAGTGGGACCTAACCCTTAGCAACTCTCGCTAACCTCCTTGTGGGACTGTAGTGAGGGGTTGGTGAGGTGTAAGGCCGCATTTACAAGTTGGCTGTTGCACTTTTACCACTTCATGATAATAACACAATTGATTATTTAATTTGGAGAATTAAAGTAGTATTTTTTTGCATGGATTTTTTATGAGAAAAAATACCAGGTCTTAAACACACTCAACACAATAAGATGGAATCAGAATGTGATATACAGCACAAAGGCTTTCCCCATCAGGATCATGGCAGAGGTAAGTAATGGTAGTAAACGTTTATTGCATCGCCATTTCAATGGAAATAAAACATTTTTCTCAACTTACCTGGAGTGCATATGTTCCACCTTCATTCGCCAAGTTATTAACCCTTGATCTGTATTCCCAGCTCTGAGAGTTCAGAAGCAAAATATATTATTACTCAAACCCTCAAATAAGGATTACGATTTATATTAGTTTTCTTGACGTGGATCTTTGAACATTCGACATTTAGCTTCTTACAGAATATTATATTTCTAGTTTTTCAGATCCCTGTGACACAGGTTACTCTGGGAACATGGAGATGGTTTAGATTTTATGTCTACAGGAAATGGGGTGGATTATTATCCTGAAGGGAGCTTTGACTTTACATACATGTCAGGGCTGGACAAAACACAAGACCCAGGTAGCCAATGTGCCTGGAAGTTTACACCTGGTGATGATTTTCTATGGATCTCTAAGGAAATGTCTACCTACAAAAAGCTTAATTGTCCCGTAGTGTTGTCTGTCTGTCATCAAAAACAAATTGTCCCCTGCCATATGCTTTGCAAGTTTTGTGTCTCACAGAATCTCTGATACAATCCTTACAATCCTTGTATATTGAAATATCCTTCTGGTCTTGCTCCCCCCTGTATACTCTGTGTATTTGCCCTTGAGTTGGGTACAGTGAATAACAGTTAGCCCATTAGAACAAATATGATTGCAAGAGTCTCGGTTGCTGTGTTAGACTAGGGATGGATTGGAACTCGAACCCGAGTTCGAGCCGAACTATATCAGTTCGGACGAACTCGAACTATTTAAACCAGTTCGCGTTCAAACTATTTAGATTTTCCGGACTCGCAGAACTATTTTCAAAAATCCTCAAACATTCGAGAATCCCGACAATCCCGCGGCCGGACGTTCGGGGGTCCCGCAGCTCGAAACTGGAACCCCCTCCCCGGCCCTTGTATGGGTCCTTGCAGCACTGATATGTGCCTTTGTTGGGGGTCCTGCAGCTCAAACCGGGACCCCCGGCAGCACTTAAAAAAGCCCTTGGGCGGCGTCTTCTGTCTTCCATCCGGTGACACCAGCTTCGCGGAGGCCACCGACCCCGAGAAGTACCCCTGCAACGCCAAGGGTACCTCCGGCGCCGGTGGCCTCAACAAGGCCAATGTTACCGGCGTCTTGATCCGGCTTCTTCTTTCTTCTGCCATCTACTGCGATGACTTCTGAGCTCTGTGGAGGTTTGCACCTTTTTATATAGGTTTGCAGAAAACCCTAATCCATTTCTGATGTGTCAGTTTTTCAATGCTTTGTTTACATTAACCAATCAGATTTTCTGATTTTCTGAAATCTGATTGGTTAATGTAAAATATGTAAACCAAGCATTGAAAAATTGACCAATCAGAAACGGATAAGGGTTTTCTGTAAACCTATATAAAGAGGTGCAAACCTCCGTGGAGATCAGAAGTCATCGCAGTAGATGGCAGAAGAAAAAAGTGGCTAGCAACATTTGCTCTGCTGAGGTCGGCAGTGCCAGCAGGGTCACTGTCGGCCGCAGTGAGCCTGCCTGGCATTGGTGACTTCAGTGGTGTTGGTGTCGCTAGCCCCAAAGACGTTGTGACGGATCAAGACAACGGTAACATTGGCTTTGTGGAGGCCACCAGCACCGGAGGTACCCCTAGCAGCTGCAGGGGTACTTCTCGGGGTCGGTGGCCTCAGCAGAGCTGGTGTCACCTGATGGAAGACAGAAGACACCGCCCAAGGGCTCTTTTAAGAGCCACCTGGGGTCCCGGTTCAAGCTGCGGGACCCCCAACAAATGCACTTATCAGTGCCACAAGGGCCCTTATAAGGACCGGGGAGGGGGGTCCCGGTTCAAACTGCGGGACCCCTTAAGCTCCAAAGAGCCCTTGTCATATTTCGGAAAGTTCATTCGAACTTTCTGAACTATTTACCCTCCATTGACTTTAATGGGTCCGTTTTCAGGCTTTCGAACTTTTTTAGAAGTTCAAAAATTCGAAAACGGACCGAACATTCGAAAGTTCGGCCATCTCTCTGTTAGACACTTGCACAATAAAAAAGAGGTTTTTCAGGACCGTTACATCTTCTCTTGCAGTTAATGAGCATGTGCATGAGTGCCCCTTGTTTCAGTTAAACTCTATGAATACTGTAGGAATTGATTATTTTGGGGGTTCATCTCTCCTTAAAGGGTAACTGTGGTCTCTAATACTTCCAAACTACTGTAGTAAGAATTATATAAAAACCCTTCCATCACACCTTCAAAATAAAACCTAAATCACATCTCTAGATTTGTGAGAAGTTATTGCTAGAAAGGTTCAGCAATGTTACTTCCTGGTTGAACGCTTCCTGTTTTTAGCCATGTGACCAGCTTGTAGTCATGTGACCAGCCTGTCTGCATTAATAGGCTTCCCTTCTCAACTGTCAATTTTTTATTCAGGTACTTCCTGATTTCCCCAGCAATAAGTCTTAACTGAGCATGCTTCTCCAAAGGGGGGAAAAGGGCTGGCAGAGGTCAGGTGATGTCACTCAACCTACTGGAAGCAGGAAGTTTGATTATTCACCCCAATGTAATTTCTCACAGGCTCCAGCCAGAGATGCGATTGTTGGCTCAGTGTAAAGGATATACTGAAGGCTTTCATTTAACCCTAACTTGTTTTGAGACCACAGTATCCCTTTAAAGAGAAAGTTTAGTGGAAAATATAATTATTTTAGAAATTCTTAGTTTATATTATACATACCTAGTTATTCTACATATTCTCTCCCATTTTGAAAAATCAGTTGAATTTATACCCTTTGCTGTTCCCTGCTGTTGACATTAGTGATCTGACCTTTCTAGGTATCCCACTACCCCCTGGATATTCCGGGAGTCTCCCGCAAATCTCCCGCAATGGAGAGGAGTCCTGAATCTCCTCCGTTACGCCCCCTTTATGTGTGTCACGCCCCTGGACCGTCCCACACCACACCCCTAACCCTGCCTCCCCCACCCCCTAGCGTGTATGCCCCGCCCACTGTGTGGTGGCAATTACGTCACACAGCGTAGCCATGCCCCCCTCGTCACGCCCCCTCACCCACCCTGCCCGGAAAGACGAAGAGGCAGGGTGGGATGTCTGCATTTTAGGTTCTGTAACGGTCCTTCTTCTTCCCAGAATGCACCACTTGTTCCTAACAGATCTCTTAGAGCTCTACTGAGCAACTGAATCAATCTACTGGGTCAAGAGCAAGACTATAACGGTCTCTATAAGGGGTCCTGCAAACAGGAAGTCAGTATTTCGGAAGCATTTATTTATACACAGACAAAATACTGAATGGGCAGGTTAAGGTCATTGGGATGGGAAAACACTGCTCTTTTTTCTTATTCCTTTAAAACTCTACCTGGGAGAAGTAGGAAATGTGTCTCCTGGAGTCTAGTTCATATATGTGTTACCCACAAAAGCAGTAAAATTTTCCATCATTGCTACTTTCTTATTGAAATTGTGCCTTAAAGGGGAAGTTCAGTGCAAATACATATACTTTTCAGAAAAAAGAACAGTATTTTTTCATCCCAATGACCTTAATCTGCCAATTCAGCATTTTATCTGTGTAAAAAATAAATGCAACTGAAATACTGACTTCCTGTTTGCAGGACCCCTAATAAAGACCGTTATGGTCTTGCCCTTGACCCAGCGCCTGGGTTGATTCAGTTGCTCAGTAGAGATTTGAGCATCTTTGACCCATCCAACAGCCAATCAGTAGAAATAACTGTTAGGAACATTCCAAGGATGTGGTGCATCCTGGGAAGAAGAAGGACCGTTAGAACCTGAAATGTCAGCTCACTAATGTCAACAGCAGGGAACAGCAAGGGGTATGAAATCAACTGATTTTTCAAAATAGAAGAGAATATGGAGAATACACAAACTAGCAATTCAACAAATATTGATAATTTCTACTGAACTGTCCCTTTTATATCGTCATGACAATAAACAGCAAAGATGCCCTAGGCACGTGCCTAGGGTTGCCTAGGGTTGCCTTGTGGATAATCCTGCTCTGCAGTAAACTTCACAATAATATCTGAACGTACCCACTGAGAATATAAAGTTTCCGTGTGACATTTATAAAGTCCTCACTGGAACCCAAATGGTCCTATTAATCCATGTCCATCACATTTGATGTGTAAAGAGCTTTATTTGTCCTCCTGGTGGTAGATGTTAGAAGAAGTCACTAAACCAACTCTATCCATTGGTGTGTTTGTTCTTTGCATTACTCCGTGGGCTTGACATTCTAGGAAAAGAGAGGAAAAAATGAATTTTCTTTATTATCTGTGCAGCTTGCAAACATTTCAATCTCCGGGAATGTCAGAATTGGGGGCAGTGTTTATGCAGTGTACCCAATACAGATTGTGTGGTGATTACTGAATGACAGTTCTGTCAGCATAATTATATTATTAGCACAGTCATCAACTCAGTGAAGGGATATGTGCCGAGGTTTTACTCTGAAGCACGTGGGAAGGCAGCAACCAGCTCGCTGAACAAACTTCTGTGTCAATAAATCCATTTACTTATGGTGCATTATTATTGCTATCACCGGTTCCTTCCTTTCTTCCTTGGGAACCAGTGAGTCAGACAGGCTGGTGCTGGCTTCTCCAAGACTTTGGGATGTCGGACGTCGGTTGAAATTCCTACAGAAAAATCCCCAAGGGCCAAAACCAAGATAATAAAGGTTATAGTGGACCCATGGAGTTACCATGGAAACCCTAACATTCGCAGAACAATTAGGATAGAACTCCCATGGTCCATTCGAAGGGGAGGGGGAAAAAAATAAAAAGAGCTTCTAGGATGCAGAGACAGCAGACAATGAGGATTTCTCATTATGGGAACAAGCGGCTATTATATGTTGTTATGTTGTTATGAATTATTAAATGTATAAGAGCTTATCTTCAAAAGGCCAAGATGGTAAATGCTCGAATTACACTTATTGCACTTATTGCAGAAAGGGACATTATCCCACCTTCTTCAGAGAATGAGGTGAAAGTGTTACAGTCAGTAGGAAGCTGTTAACTCCTTGAGCGCCATCAAAGAGATTTAATGTAGGTATTGTAGACTTGTTATTAAAGGGCATCTACACCGAAAAATAAGTTATTTTAAATTGACCTTAACTGGAAGCCATAATTTTTCCCAACCACCACTGTATAATTTTTTTTGTTGATCTGCCCCCTATTTCTTTAGATATCCAATCTGAAACATCTTATATTTCAACTGTCAATCAAGTTCCTTGCTCTCAAAAACTATTCTTCTGTGAGTAGTTTTACTGGAGCTGGAATGGTGACAGAGTTTTAACAGTTGGAATGCTCTGTGCTCTGGGCAGGTTTGACAGTTGTGGGAAAAAAGTCAGGTCGGATGGAAATGGGAGTGGTTAAAAGAAGGAGGGGGGATACTGCTCCTAAACAAAATGTGTGCTGGATTGAAGGCATGCAGCAACTACCCAGTTTCGACTTTACATTTTTTTCTACCATAGACTTCTATGGGTCCATTTTTGAATCTTTGAATTTTCTGGAAAATTAAAAAATTCGAAAAAGGAACAAAACTCAACAGTTTCGAACATCTATAGCTGCAACATACGCAAATCAGAGTAAGTGCTACTTACATGTATTCAATTACAGATTAGGATAAGGCAAAGTCATTTTTTCAGTATAGTGTCCCTTTAAAGACCATGAATGTGCTATTCATTGATGAATATACCTAGCACATCCATAGAGAAGGAATACAGTTAAATAGGGTTTACCAATATTATGTCCAGTCAAAGGCTAAAAGCTATAGATAATATTATAGATTTATAATTCACACATAATTTATATATTTTCTTCCAAACTATATATAATAATGTTATAATCAGTACACTGCTATGTAGCTCTTTATAAAACCTTTCAACCTACGGCCTCACCTGCAACTTCCCTTATATAGTGGGTTACCAACAAAAGTTATTTTCATTAAAAATGGTGCTAATTTTGCCCCAACCAATCAGATATTGGTTAATGTTAAATAATATATGATTGTTTAAGGACCATTTTAAATTATAATTATTGAAACTCCCTGTATATACATTATCCCCTATATATAGTGGCAGCATCTTCAGTGGAACTTAAATTACTTTGATACAGCATAATACATATTAAGGGTTATTCCATAAAAGTTCTTATCATTTAAAATGGTGCAAATTTTGCCCCAACCAATCAGATGTAAGCTTACATCTGATAATATATATAAATGATCCTGACAAGAACCGAGATTGGTTGAAACACATAGATGTGCTTGTAATGTTGAGAACACAATAAAACTTTTTTTAGAAGACCCTGAGGTGCACCAGCTCCATTAGGAACGTTTTGGCTTCTAATGTGGTGTCCAAGTGCCATGGTGCAAAGGTTTTGCCATATTATGTAAATTAGGGGGAAATGTGGGATGGGTTTCTGTTAGGGCTTCACATTGGCTACCCCTGATGTAAATAGATCAATTTTAGTAGTTTTCTTTCAACTTAAAGTCATCAATGTGATGCAAAGACCAGAGCATAGAACATTTAGCAATTTCTCCTCCTAGGGTGGCTAACGGGAGATTAAATTAATGTTTTACATTTGATAACCTTTTTCTGAGTTTGGAAGTGTGAAAGTGAAATAAGACAGTGAAATGGATGGACAAGTGCAATGATGGCTTTATAAACATAAGTAAAGAAAAAAAATAAGTGAGTTAAAATAAGGTGCCCAGGATGTGGAGGCAGGAAGACTTGGCAGGTGATTGGAGACATAATCACCAGGAAACTAGACACAATTCTTATCTACGGTTCTATAGACTGAGATGGTTGACATCACATCTCCAGCCCCATGGGAAACTCATTAAAACACCAAGAACAGATTTGAAAACAGAGACTTAGGCAAGTTTAAGGCAGAAATGCAGGGTGTAGAATTACAGCTTTAGCTTTCCCACTAACACTAGTTTTGTTCTCATTTTAACTAAACTAGAGGGACTGAATGGAAGAAGACATGTTCCTGGGGGGTTTCTAGGGGCAACGTAGAATGGGGGAATTATACACCCTAAGGCCACTGCATCAGGTCTCCTCATGGTAGAAGGACCCCAAGTCTGTTCACAAATGATTGTAAAGGGAAGAATGTTTACCTTCAGGCAGTAGTATAACAAGCAGTCAACAGCACTTTAAAGGCTTTCCCTGGGTCATTCTGATCACTGGCACCTGCAGGAATATCGTCAGTGGCGATTCCAAAATGGTCAGAGGATATTTCCATCCCTAACCCCCACCCCCGGACCGAGAGGCTTTGACACCAGTACTTACACCACTGACGTTATGTGCAATAAACCTAAGCTGCAAGTTTGAAGGAAGGTTAATGACTAAAATAGTGTAACAGCCAATACAAGCAGCATTTTGTTCAATAGGCTCCATGCTACAGGTTGTTGAAGCTCCAACCAGAAAAGATGCTCTGTTGGATCCAGTTATCGCTAACAATGCAGGAAATATTACAGATATTTAAACAATGAAAAGGCTGGGGAATAGTAGCAGTATAATTGCTGGGGCTTGTAAAAGTAGTCTGCTCTTAACAGGTAATTAGTGCATTAAAGGAAAAGTCCTAACCCCTAGTTAGGGGACTTTTTCTTCCCAAACTGCTTCTGTAACCTGCAGAATTGAACTTGCCCTTTCTTTTGTGTGCAAACCTGAGCTTCGATTTTAATTAATCGCACATCCAGCAAAAAAACCCATACACACCTAATAGCGCAGGTTTATCACTGTTTTGGTGATAGGGCCCTTTATTACATCACCCTGTAGTCACTCTCCTGGAAACATCAGTCCAGAATTACTAATGGAGAAAAGATGCCACTGAAAATTAACAATTGTGCGTTGGTACCAGACCATTTAATTGGAGTTCTTATGTGTACTGGAACAGCATGTAAGTAAGTCTATGCAGAAAGTTACGTGAACCCAGGTGTGAGGACCTAGCGGTTCAGGTCCTAACCCTGGGTAGAAGGTAGTGACTAAAGAAGAGTTGCGGAGGGAAGGTGAGTATAATTGTCCTTTAAAGATTTTGTTTGTGCTGCAGCTTATTTTAGAAATGATATTAGGACATATTAGGATGTAGAAATTCTATCTCACTATGCCAGGTACTTTGCATTTTAAATGTTTTTGAAAAACTATACGCACTATAGTTCTCCTTTAATCCTTTCAGGCTTATTTAAATTTTACCTTTGGTTTTCCTTTTAATTATTTTACCCAGACGTGAAGTAAAAACTCATGTTCCACTTTCCAAATATTTTCTGTTCCTTCGTGCAAGCTGATCAGATTCTATTAATTGCCATGGTATTCTTTTCATTTAAAAAAAATTTAAACAGAACTCTATTTATATCATTTAAACTTAAATTATTTTTCTCCAAAGATTTTTCTCCTAGCCTCACTAGCTACAGTTTTATAAATAATTTGTCTTCTCCCTTCGGACATCTCCTGCATGAATCAACCGGTTTTTAATTCGTTCTTGAAATCATCTTGTAGAGATAAAAACGTTTTATTTAGTGCCTTACTACTACAGTACGTACAGCAAGAAGTTTTAACCAAGATACAAACGTACAATGTATCTTTTTTTCAATATATTTTTGCAGTTTAAAAGCAAAAAAAAAACCCATTTATATAACCTAGAAACCATTAGCTGAATTTTATATTTTCAATGATCGGGGTTGATTAAATTAGGGATGGGCAGGAAAACGTATCTCACAAGACTGGGCACATTGTTAAGAAAATACGTGATATACTGGAAAGATTTCTGTGCTCGAACTCAGGGGACACAAAAAGCCAGGCTATTTCTGTTACCATATCACACTGATAGCAGAGCCAGCCTCATCCTGTAACCGTATCGCAGCGATCCGGATTGTAGCTGAAGACAATACATTGCAAAAGCCACCAAGGAATATCATTCATTATACAGCCCAGATATGACCTAGAAAGAACGTGGGTCCAGTGGGACATTTTCTTTTGTACTCTATTCCCAAATAAATGTCCTTTTATCTGCTTTTTCTCAGCTAATTCTTTAGGAAAGATAGCAATATCTTGCCACGAAAAATGAAATATGGTAATAATTTTAGCTCGTTCGGTGTTTAATCACACCTGAGATATTGCTCAATCACACTTTAATAACTGTTCGGATACATCTCAATAGCGCTTCATTCACTGTTTAATCACATCACTAATACCACGTTTTTCTAAATCATCCACTCTTCTGTACTAAACCCACCAGTGCAACACAGCCCATGATCAGACCATAATAAACACTAATCCTGCTCCTTTCTAATAATATTCATTCTGCGATCAAACAGGAGTTTTATTTAATGGATCTTCATAAGGTATCTGCCCTAAATCATTAATCAATTCAGATGCTTTAATTAGTATAGTATAGTATTTAAGGATAAATAAAGACATACACCCATCCAGTCCAACTTACTCAGCAATAAAAAAAAAACTCAGGCAAAAAAACTACCAGAATTATGAAGGGGAAAAAATACCTTCCTGACTCTAAGTGGCAATTGGAAATATCCCTGGATCAACTCTACTTTATGTATCAATAACAAGTTCCTTGTTTTCAGAAAATCATTCAGCTTTTTTTGAAACTATCCAATGAACCTGTCATCACCATGTCCACTGGAAGACAGTTCCATAGCTTTACCGTTCTCACTGTGAAAAACCCTTTCCGAGCTTCAAGACTAAACTTATTTTCTTCAAGTCTTAAGGGATGTCCTGACATGTTCTATTGGTGAACAATGCCCCAGATAGTTTATTGTATGGCCCGTTAATGTATTTATACACAGTAATCATATCCCCACGCAAGCGCCTTTTCTCTAGTGTACATAATTGTAACATATCCAATCTGTCTTCATATTCAAGCTCCCACATTCCCTTTATTATTTTAGTTGCCCTTCTCTAAACCCTTTCCGTTTTCAAGATGTCCTTTTTGTACACAGGATTCCAAAATTGCACTGCATGTTCCAAATGAGGCTTTACCAATGCTTGTAAAGAGTGAGAATAACATTTTTCTACCTTGAATCCATACCTCTCTTTATACAGAACAATATATTGCTGGCACTAGTTGTTACTGTCTGGCACTGCTTGCTACCTTTAAGATTGTTATACACCAAAAATTCACTTAAAACAGAGCAATTTATAGTATAAGCAACACAAGAATTGTTAATTCCAAAATGCATCACCTTTATATTTATTATATTTATCAACATTGAATCTCATCTGCTACTTAGCAGCCCAATGTGACAATCTATCTAGATCCCCCTGCAACGATTGCACATCCTCTGAAGCTGGTAATGGTCAACAAAGTTTTGTGTTATCGAAAATTGGCACTCACTTAGAACCCCAGTCCATATTGATGAAGCCCCATTAATAACTACTCTCTGCATCCTATCCATCAACCAACTTTCTATCCATATACAAATGTGCCACCCCAGCCCCTTAGACCTTAGCTTTATACATTAGTCACCTATGGGGAAAAGTATCAAAAGCCTTAGCAAAAGCCAAGTGTATTAAATCTACTGCAATGCCAGAGTCTAAATTCCTACTTACTCCCTCATAAAAAGCCAAGTAAGTTAGTTTACTAACATACTCTTTATAACCGCTAGCTACCCAATCAGCTACTAATTGCAGATGTTAAAAAAACATTTTCTATAATGATGTGTCCAACATGTGGAAAGATATTGGCAATTTGGTGTGTCGAAGGAGTGTCAGGGTGACTGAGAAGGTGGGGTTGATGCAGGTTGGGGCACAGTTGGGGATGGACAAGGTGGGCTAAAGCAGAGAGCCCCACTCATATGAAAAGTTGCTGCTAGTGCAGCCCTTATTTTTGGCAGGGTCCCCCCTAGTCTATCCTATGTAGAGATGGCCAAACCTGCAATATCCGTTCCGCTTACAGATTCACGGATTTTGAAAAAATTAGAAAATCCTGCAATCGGACCCATTAAAGTCAAGTTTTAAAAAATCCTAAGATTCTGCCTGCGTTTATGGTATAAATAGCAATGGCAACTTACTGTAAATGGCTCAGGGACCTGGGGAATGGTTTGAGGAACATGTATCAATGCCCATATATATTTTAAGTAAAGACATCTTGGATATAAAATAATACCTTTTATTATCTAACTAAAATGATTGAAAATGCAAGCTTGGCTTCTTCCTATTATGTCTTCGAAAGCTTGTATTTTCAATCATTTTAGTTAGCCAATAAAAGGTATTATTTATATTCAAGGTTTCTTCACTTTCATCAATGGCTAACACGGTTCGCTACTACTTAAATATTTTACAAAACACAAGAAACTTCATGCGCTTCCTGTTTTGGCATTCTGCGTAGCATTTTCGAGATTTCTCATAATCTCTAAATATTTCAGATTTGTCTAAAATTCTGAATATTTTTCAATATTGCAAGAAATCTGAATATGCGTTCAAGGATTGATTGCTTTTTCCTGTGCAAAGTTGCAAACTTCTTATTAAGCCTTGGAAGCCCAGAATTCACATTGCCAATCACTCGCTGCGTAGTCTGACAGGTCCTGATGCAAGTGGGGATGTTTGGACTAAACCACCTGGTTTAAGTGCAAGTGTGGACACACACCAGTTAGATGTTACAGGTGATTCGGCATTCTATCTGTCGAATATCGAATCGGCTTTAATGTCTGCCACCCCTGTAAAGCCAACCGTAATATGATCAGCAGTGTATCGGCATCAAGTGCAATTTTTTTATGTGATTTCAACAAACCAGCAGTCCTTTAATTACTACTGTTTTTTCATGCTACATTTATGACCCCCATGATTTATATTTATACTGATTATTCTCATCTGATTTCTGTTAATTACTCATTATGATAATGTCCCTGCATGAAAGCAATGCACCTTCTGCTATTTATGGGTGGGTGCAGTAATTATCTGTCTAGAAGACGGGGGACAGGAGAGCTAACCATACATGGGCGGACAGTCTTCCAATCGAGGGCAACAACCTTTCCTCAGATTTCAGCTTGAAACCTGTGAAGAAATTGGGACAGAAGATGGAGTCTGTGGATTTTTTTCCGCCTGGCCCAGTGTTTGTTTTTCCGCTAAACCGCTTGTCTGATCGGAGTGTCAATTCCATGCTATAGAGCAGCTAAAATAGAAAGTCCAGTTAGTTTAAAATTTCCATCTGGGTTGTGTTCTATTAACAATGAAAGAACTGGGATTCCTATAATGTATGTATAGTTTATTTATAAAGCGCCACTTGGGGACGCAGCACTGTACAATAACTAAATACAAAAAAGTCATACAAGGGGGGAAAATACTTAATTAGTTCAGTCCATAAATATATAAATTATATAAATAGTGCTATAAAAAAGTACTAGAGCCTTCCCATCTTAATCTTGGCAAAAAAAAACCATCACCACCAGCAAATGAATATGGGAAACAGGAGAGAGGGCATCAATAATTGGAATTGTTTTAAGGAATTATTTTAACATTTAACAATTCGTAACATAAAGCAAATAAGGTCCTCATTACACTGGGAATCACCTTAACTTAATCAACTTCATTTATTATGAAACTTTGCCTCTCCATTATGGAGCTTGGAAACAGCTGCCAGCTTTGGCAATTGGCCAGAAAAGACGTATCCAATATTTTATCTGATATTTTTCAGAATATTAATAATCTGTAAATAGTGTAAATGGGAAGCTTAATAACCTTAATAATGTCAATCCATCATCACAAATTAAATCTCCCTTGGGATGCAACCCCTGTAGCTTTCACAGGAAACAAACCATTCAAAAGCATTTCCCTGCCTAATTACACACTCACAAACCTGGAACAGGGCACCCTGGGTAATAGGGCCTAGGAGATGTCTCTATAGGAGAGTGTTGGGAGGAAGCCAATCAGAAACGACACAAGGTCACTGCTCTTGGAGAGACAATGCAGAGCACATCATATTGTGGACTTGTTAAAGTGCAAATGGTGTACTAATCGTTTTTAATAGTTTACGAAGAAACGTTCTACTGAAATTATTCACATACTCTGGGATGATGAAAAACCTCTTCAGTTTATTTGTCAAGGACATGAAACCAAATTCCTGATCTCCTTCCCTGAATTCACTGCATTGTTTTAAAATCATGTTGAACTTGACAGACTGATGTTTTCTCTTGACTATGTTACTGTTTTTCTATTATGAGGTGCTCAGCTCACTACTGCTGTTTTCTCTACTTGTCCATGCACTGTCATGTTGATTATAATATACAAATAGAGATGGCCAAAATCCGCACCATTTACAGATTTACGGAACTCGGGAAAAACCCGAAGATCCAAAAACGGAACTTACTTTCGAGGGTTCAAAACGTATTTTCAAGGGTAACCAAATCTACGAGATTATTTTCAAAGGTTACCGACATTAACCTTGTACATTCGGTAACCCTAGAAAATACGTTCCAAAATCCCGAACAATCCACCTGGGTTTGGACAGATTTCCGTGTCAGATCTGTTTCTGAGTCGGACCTGGATACCATCTCTATATACAAGTGATACACATAGAAGTTATTGAGGTTGGAAAATGCCTCTTGCCAACCAGGTAGAATCCTTCACTTACATAAAATGTAGACAACTCCTAACTCCACAATGCGGTTCTCTCATTTAAAACCAACTGAAAAAAAAATACAATGCCGCAATTGTATGGACAGTATTGGTTCATATATGGGCCCCATAAACAGCAATCACCAATCCTAAAAATAGTCCCAGTTCACATGGAACATAGTTCACATAGTTACATATTGGGTCTGTTCAAGACAAAACGAGGATGGCTGAGAGGTATGCATTAAAAGGTTCAAGGAGCCAATAGGTCCAAGTAAAGAAGCAGGAGTGCACCCAGGTAACAAGACAAGAGCAAGGCAATCCTATCATCAGATGGTGATCCGGCATCTAAAAGCAGAATTTAAAGGTAAAGTTCAGTGGAAAATATCAATATTTTAAAAAGTATTAGTTTAGATTATACATACCTAGTTATTCTACATATTCTCTCCCATTTTGAAAAATCAGTTGATTTCATACCCTTTGCTATTCCCTGCTGTTGACATTAGTGAGCTGACATTTCAGGTTCTAACGTTCCTTCTTCCCAGGATGCACCACATCCTTGGAATGTTCCTAACAGTTATTTCTACTGATTGGCTGTTGAATGGGTCTCTACTAGGGGTCCTGCAAACAGGAAGTCAGTATTTCAGAAGTGTTTATTTATACACAGACAAAATGTAAATGGGCAGGTTAAGGTCATTGGGATGGAAAAATGCTTCTCCTTTTTCTTAAAAGCATATGTATTTGCAGGCGATGAGCCATGAATGTCATACACACTGCGATATTGGCATTCCCGTAATCTGGTGACCTGCCTGTGACTTTTCTGTCATCAAGAAAAAGCAGGAAATTCCAGAAACCTACAGAATTTCAAATGATTTCTCCTAAATTCTGCTGATTTCAAAGGTGAGAGTTGCAGCTATTCTAGAAAGACTCAATCTATTCAGGTTTTTTTAGGAGGCGGAGCTAAAAATCATCAACAAACGGCCTCTGAATGAACACCCATACACTGATCAACTAATCGCCAATTGACCGAGGGCCAATACATCGATCAACAAACAGCCTCTGATCGAACGCGAATACACCCATCAACAAACAGCCTCTGACCAAGTGCCTATACACAAATTAACAAACGGCCTTTTGAGGAAAATTTAACAGTTCGGGCAAATTTTTGCACCTTGAATAAATAATCCTGTTATATCTTCACCTTTGGAAATGCAGCAGATATTGCCCACCACCACCTACGTGAACACACAAGCCTGTCTAAAAAGACCAGAATGGAACTGTAATTTGTAGGTGAGATTCCTCAATATCTGCTGTATTCCCAGGGTGGGGATAAAGCGTTTTAGATTGAATTAACCCTTTAGTTCCCCTTACATATTTTAGCTAAATACCTATACCAGTAATAAACACAATAAAACAATACAAAGATTTTCTTCTTGACCTCTAAATCAACTTATCTACATAACATATGTACATCTATTGACCGATCTTCATAGAATGCACAGTATTAAAATGGATGGTAAACCTGCACATAATGATTTTTTCAGGCACAATTATGTCCACAATCGTTTGCTGATTATTTCACTGCTCTCAATCCAAAACCACCTCTTGTGGTATCTCTATTTCTAGTTTACAGATGGCGCTCTGGATCTGCACCTAGCTTGACAATGCTCCATAAGAATAATAGATGACTTGGCATTCACTAAAGTGCTGCTATGGAAACATGGAAATTATCCAGAAGTCTCTTTTTCCATGAAGCTTATTTGCATATTTTTTTCCTGGCAGACTTTAATGATAATGCTTTAGAAGAAATCACCAATCCTCCTAAAACTTTGAGTAATTCTGCCTAGTAAATGAGGCATTGCACTTTTTTAAATTGGTCACCGTTTAGCTTTTAATGTGGAGAAGTTTAAAAGTCCAGCCAATACAATGGCCATATTTATACTACCCTGATTGTATTTTGCTGATTGAGCCCTTATTAGGAATCAGCTTAGTTTTTGTATTTTGAACATGTGGGTATGCTCCCACGGCTTCGCTGGTAATCTCCATGGTGTGGTCAGATTGGAAGCTCGCCCAACCTTTAAAACACAGAAACCCACGGCACACAAATTGAACAAGTCTGGCACCAATTCCCAAAATTTAAATTACTAGTTAGCAACAAAAAGGTTACAAACAGTTTAGCCTTACGCATTTCAGGTCATGTGACCCTTACTCATAGACTCTCACACCCTTCCGCCTCACCATTTCAGTGAACAGAAATCATTAACCTTTTGTTAACTATTCTTTGCGATATTGAATTGTGAGCACCAGATGCGCGGGTATCTTTTGATTAACCAGTTAGCGCGACTTTAAGCAAATTATTGGATGAGCTAAATAAGTCTGTATCTAATTCCACAATCTTAGGGGCTATTTATTCTTTCCACATTTTTATTCCACAAACACCCAATATTTACTAAATTCTAATGTCTTGTTTCTTTCACAGCTTTTCCCCACATAATTAAAGAGTTAAAGGGTAAGTAAAAATGGTACATAAATAGAGGATTAAAGGGTAAGTAAAAGTAGTATTAATTCTACAAAACATTCCCCAAATCTATGTATACATTTATAAATCTTTAAAGATATACTTATAAAGAGATGAATATGCAAAAAAACAGAAAGAAGACTAAGAATTGCATTCTTATCCTAATGTCATTATAACCGTACTAAGGAAAATGAGGCATTAAGACATCTTGAAACCAAACGAATCGTACAGATGTACTTTTACATATCACAGGTAAGTGGCCACAAGTTAAATGATTAGCTTGTCAATCGAATAGAATTGTGTAGACACAGACTCATCTACAGTATGTGACACTATACAAGTAATGTCTAACCTCAAATTCAGACCGTCTGGTATCCTAGTGCCCAGCTTCATGATCCAAAAGACTTTTATCTAAGAGACTTAGAGGGTTTCCTTCTCTTAAACCACACCTGGCTTTTTCAGTAATTTGTACTATAGAGAAAGGTGTTTCCCTCATTACATTCATAGAAATGTTTCCCTACTGGGAATCTAAAGTCTCTCTTTAATATAGTACCCACACATTGTTTCTGACACTATAAATAGAACACTATACTGAAAACATGACTTTTCCTCAAGGGACTGTCCACCCCTCTAATCCAAAAAAGCATGTATTGTAGATTACCCCCAAAAACCCAGAATTCGTCTTCTAAAAAACTTACAACTTACAAGCTCCTCGCTCCACCGCCGCTTCCGGGTTCCTCACTCAGTCTCCACTGTGGCTACTCTGTTCTTTTTGTGTTCTTGAGCAGCCGTAGTGGAGACTGCTCTGGGAATGGCAGGCAGTGATTGGCTGTGATGTCACTACTGACTGCCTTACCCAGAAGTGCAGAGCCGCGGCGGTGGATCAAGGAGGAGCATGTAAGTATAATATCTCTGTGGGGGAGCTGATTTAAAAGTTTTCTATAAAACAAACTCTAGGTTTTGGGGGGTATTCTACTATATATGCTTTTTTGATTAGAGTGGTGGACATTCCCTTTAATCAATAATAAATATGTGCTTATGTGTGTGTGTTGCTGCATGCCTTCAATCCAGCACATGTTTTGCAGTATCCCCCTTCCTCTTTTAACCACACCCACTTTCATCTGACCTGACTTTTTTCCCCACAAACCAATTGTAACAACTGCACACAGCATTCCAACTGTTTATTGACAGCTGAAATGTAAGATGTTTTAGAATAGATACTGTATGTAAAGAAATAGAGGGCAGATCAACAAAAAAATGATACAGTGATGGTTGGGAAGAATTATAGTTTCCAGTTATGGTCAATTTATAATAATTGTTTTTCCCAGTATAGATGTCCTTTAAAACCTTTTAGACAAAATGCAGAAATCCTGCACCCTTTATAAAAATTATTATTTCTAAAGTTCCTTATCTTCTAACTGGAACCTGTGCAGTCCTGCTCCCCATGTCTTGCTTAAAATTTATTTTCCAAAATCTAATATTTTTGGTTTTAATTGAGTATCCGTGTACTGCAAATAAACGACATTCACTATTAATATACAGTGACAATGATTTACAGTAAGCAGTCTAGATTGTCCCATCATTATGTTTGGGGGATAGAGACATTTTGATTGGTTTTTGAATAAATTGCCCATGTGTTTGCATCAATGCATAGTCTGAAAGGTATTTTACATAATAATATTGTCAACATTTCAAATGGAATATGGAACCTGCAACCTGACTTATTGGCAGCGAGGTAGTCTGATAGCTGTACATGGCAGGTGTCACTTTCAGAGTGTGACATTCTCGGAGAAGTGCTAATTACACAGCTCCAGTCTCCTCCAGTGCAATTTGCAGTGGAAGAAAAACTATAAAGCTTTCGTATCATGAAATAATTGCTCTTGATTTACCTGTGGCAGAAAAAGCATAAAACCAGTTAACCCCATAAAAGCCTAAAATATCACTAAACGTCTATGGGATTAACAGATCTTCCAGTGAGAGGGTTTTTAAATAAAGCTGTTCTTCCTGCTGTTTTCTAACTGATTTTGAACTAGAAAATTTAGCACGCGACTGACAATGCTGTGAGTTACAGTTCAACAACTATCGTTTAGCTATGTGGGGTATGGCACTACAGTCTGTCATAATAATATAGCGATAACATACCGTGTTACTTTATGAAAAAAATACCAATACACTATCACAAAAAGGCTTACCATTAAGTGCCCCAGTTTTAAAGTAAAGATGTGGCTGTATATTACGGATAGTAACGTAGTAACGTAGTAATTGAGATTGCATAAGACATAAGTCCATGAAGTCCAACCTTTACACCCTCATTTTTAACCCTACTACCTTACAGTTGATCCAGAGGAAGGCAAAACATCCAGCTAAAAAAAGGGGTGAAATTCCTTCCTGACTCCAAACGGCCATCAGAAAGTATCCCTGGATCAACCAGAACTCCAGTATATGTATTAATACCAGTAATTCTCAATATTATATAGTATCCCTGTACCAACCAGAACTACAGTATATGTATTAATACCAGTAATTCTCAATATTATATAGTATCCCTGTACCAACTACAGTATATGTAATAATAACAGTAATTATCAATATTTTATAGTATCCCTCTACCAACCAGAACTACAGTATATGTATTAATACCAGTAATTCTCAATATTATATAGTATCCGTCTACCAACCAGAATTACAGTATATGTATTAATACCAGTAATTCTCAATATTATATAGTATCCCTTTACCAACCAGAACTACAGTATATGTATTAATACCGGTAATGCTCAATATTATATAGTATCCCTGGATCAACCAGATCTACAGTATATTTATTAATACCAGTAATTCTCATTATTATATAGTATCCCTGTACCAACTACAGTATATGTATTAATACCAGTAATTATCAATATTATATAGTATCCCTCTACCAACCAGAACTACAGTATATGTATTAATACCAGTAATTCTCAATTTTATATAGTATCACTCTACCAACCAGAACTACAGTATATGTATTAATACTGGTAATTCTCAATATTATATAGTATCCCTGTACCAATCAGAACTACAGTATATGGATTAATACTGGTAATTCTCAATATTATATAGTATCCCTGTACCAACCAGAACTACAGCATATGTATTAATACCAGTAATTCTCAATATTATATAGTATCCCTGTACCAACTACAGTATATGTAATAATAACAGTAATTATCAATATTTTATAGTATCCCTCTACCAACCAGAGCTACAGTATATGTATTAATACCAGTAATTCTCAATATTATATAGTATCCCTCTACCAACCAGAATTACAGTATATGTAATTTAATACTAGTAATTCTTAGTATTATATAGTATCCCTATACCAACCAGAACTACAATATATGTATTAATACCAGTAATTCTCATTATTATATAGTATCCCTGTGCCAAATACAGTATATGTATTAATAACAGTACCGTAATTATCAATATTATATAGTATCCCTCTCCCAACTAGAACTACAGTAGATGTGTTAATACTAGTAATTCTCAATATTATATAGTATCACTGTACCAACCAGGACTACAGTATATGTATTAATACCAGTAATTCTCATTATTATATAGTATCCCTGTACCAACTACAGTATACGTATTAATAACAGTAATTATCAATATTTTATAGTATCTCTCTACCAACCAGAACTACAGTATATGTATTAATACCAATAATTCTCAATATTATATAGTATCCCTGTGCCAACCAGAACTACAGTATATGTATTAATACCAGTAATTCTCAATATTATATAGTATTCCTGTACCAACTAGAACTACAGTATATGTGTTAATACCAGTAATTCTCAATATCATATAGTATCACTGTACCAAACAAAACGACAATACATGTATTTATACCAGTAATTCTCAATATTATATAGTATCCCTGTACCAACCTGAACTACAGTATATGTATTAATACCAGTAATTTTTGGGGAGATCTTTGAGTGCTGTAAACCTTACGAGGTCAAGGTTTACAGCAATTACCTACAACATATAAAAATTTAGTTTGGAGGGTGGACATACCCTTTAAGGATCCTGGTGCCACCTATACCATAAATAACTAGTAAGTAAGTAATTAATGGAAAGGAAGTAAGTAATTAATGGAAAGGAAGTAAGTAATCAATGGAAAGTAAGTACGTAAGTAAGTAATGTATATAATAGTAACATTTTATAGTATCCCTCTACCAACCAGATCTACAGTATATGTATTAATACCAGTAATTCTCAATATTTTAAAGTATCCCTCTACCAACCAGATCTACAGTATATGTATTAATACCGGTAATTCTCAATATTATATAGTATCCCTAGGTCAACAAGATCTTCAGTATATGTGTTAATGCCAGTTATTCTCAATATTATATAGTATCCCCGTACCAACAAGAACTACAGTATATGTATTAAAGGGCAAGTCCAGCCCTAAAATGAAAACTTTTGATGATGTAGCATCCAGCCTGATGAAGGGGACTCCCAAAAGCTTGCTTAATTTTTTATTTAGTTAGCCAATAAAAGGTATCACAGCTATACTTCTGTATTAATACCAGTAATGCTCAATATTATTTCAATTATTATTTTAGTAATTATTCTCAGTAATTATTTCCGAACTGTGTTTGAAACTTTTAGATTTTTTGAGGATTTTCACATTTTTTCCTGAATTTTTTTAAGCGAGCAAATTCCATGTCCCAAATTAACCAATGGCAGCTATTTTTAGGAGTGCCAACTACCTGGGTATAAAAGGCAGTGAAGGATTTAAAAATTTATAAATACAGGCAGTTTACCCAGCGTTGCTCATGTACACATGTGGGTATAGAATTTTTTATGTGCAGGTGTGTGTTTGGCTTAGATGGAAGACACAGGTGAAAAGAAGTTCACAATTGGTAATGTACGTCATGTATTTAATAATTATGAGTTGTGGAGGTGACATTGCTTGAGGGACATATAGCACATATATTCATAGCAATACTTATATAAGTTGTAATTACACAAATGTTGTGGTGAACCTACTTGTGAACATGCTTGGAGGCAAATATGTTGATTGCAACTGAATATCGCAGCACTTGAGTGACTGATGGGGTTCACGCTGTTCTTGTGTCTCTGAAGCATGTGACCCTTTGTCCATGTTGTTAAAGTCGGGGTTCATTCTGTCTGTGAGCTTTGTGTGTTTTTATTAAGCGTGCTCTATTTTTTACACATTAAATAGCAGTATGTCACTTTGTTTGCACTTTAACACTTTATCCTTGCACAAGGACCACTTTATATTAACTATTAGATCCCAATCAATAAAGTTACTTTCTGGTCCGAATATAAAGTGCCATGATGTCTTTGTTCTTTTAGTAACTGTCTGTGAAGTGTGTGACATGCAGGCAATGTCTTTCTGGTGCTTATGTCCAGGTAATGCAGGTAATTCCCATGTAGTGACCATACCCCCAACTGTCCCGGGTTTGAGTAGGTTGATGGGGGCATGTCTGCGATGTTGCAGTGGGCAGGGACACAGAATTCTAGGGTTTGGACAGTCTGGGGGCGTGTCTGTGATGTTGTGGTGTACAGTAGGCTTGTATGTGGCATTTGGTGTTGTGGTTGCCATGTTTGGTAGCATGGCCACGCTGTTTAAAAGCTTGGGCTTGGCTGTGCCATTTGGGGGTGTGGGTATGATGTTTAGGACCTTGGGTGTCAGGCATGGTCACAACATTAGGAAGCATGGTTGCAGTTATCTTAGGGGGTATGGCTTTGATGGTTAGGGTGTGATTGTGACCATGATGTTTGAGGGCGTGGCCGTGACAGCAATATCTGGGGTGTGGTCACAATATATGGGGGTGTGGTTAAGATCTTGAGATGTGACTGTTTTCTTTGAGGGCGTGGCCTTGACGGTTGGGGTATGGCCATGACCATGATGTTTGATGACGTGGCCATGTCTTTGGGGGTGTGGTCATGATATGAATGACATTTATATACAAATATTAACCCTGGAAAGACTATGTTACTATTGGTGATATGAATGACATTTCTATACAAATATAAACCCTGGAAAGACTATGTTACTATTGGTGATATGAATGACATTTATATACAAATATAAACCCTGGAAAAACTATTTTACTATTGGTGATATGAATGACATTTATATACAAATATAAACCCTGGAAAGACTATGTTACTATTGGTGATATGAATGACATTTATATACAGATATAAACCCTGGAAAGACTATGTTACTATTGGTGATATGAATGACATTTATATACAAATATGAACCCTGGAAAGACTATGTTACTATTGGTGATATGAATGACATTTATATACAAATATAAACCCTGGAAAGACTATGTTACTATTGGTGATATGAATGACATTTATATACAAATATAAACCCTGGAAAAACTATTTTACTATTGGTGATATTGGTGATATGAATTTGCCGTGGCCATCCACTCAAATCTCCCAATTAGCATATCACAGCCAAGTGTAAGGGTACAATGCTGTTTTGACACCTTACTCTGGGCGTTCATATAACACCTCTTAGCCACTATCCAATCACCCCCTTAACACCTGGCTGTGATATGCTAATTGGGATTTTTCAGGGTACATAATTGCCACAGATTCTTGTACAAGTCATTCTGAATTGAGTAAGCCAGTCGGATGACTAGCGAAACGTCTTCAAGAACTAAACTTCAAGTCCAGTTGATCTAATTGAATACAACAGATATACTATGACCTGGATGAATGAGAACCTTCACAAGCAACCACTCTATAGTAGTGAACAGTCGGGAAGAAAAATTCAGCCGTGTGTACCATTGCACTCTGATAGGCCAACATCAAAGGAAGCGCTTGGAAGCATCTCCGCTGCATCGCACGCCACCGTGCACTGTATGGTGGGGCCAGGGCATTACTGGCTCCCTTTACTGCGTGCCTCTGTGCACTGTATAGTGGGGTCAGGGCCTTACTGGCTCCCTTTACTACAAACATAGAGAAGATAATCAATGCACATTCCTAGACCCCATACAATATCATATTATCTGCACACTGGCATACTTTATAAACAAAGGGGTTTTAGTATACATTACTGTGATCACATGAATGAAAAGCCAACATCGTCAAGTACTTTACTACAGTAGAGGAAACCGATAACATCAGACCCTGTATGGGCACATTGAACAATCATTTTGTATAAAGAACATATGGAACAATCAATCCTATGTATATATAATATATATGTAATATAATGTTGACAATCAGCTATACAACCACCTCCAGGATTTCTTAATGTCCCCTATTCCTGCTCATTTAGGGCCCTATTTGTAAAGGCTTTTAGCAAAACCACGACTGAAATGGTTCAACCATCATTAAATTAACAATAACGATCATAAATCTGCAATAACGAAGTCATAGATTTATGATCCCCATAGAATACATTGCCGTAGTTTCTATTCTACAACCGAACATTTGTTAATTAATAAACATTTGGCGTAAATATACGACCACGGCCTTCAATTTACGACCGCTGTCGTACATCCTATATAATAAAATGCTAAACCTGCGTCCGTGAATCCGTGTGTGGCTTTTCCTCTTTTGCGCATGTGTGAGAGGAGAGTGGGAGGAGCTGCGTGTTGCCGGATTTGTTTGTAGCGAAAGAGACGGAGCGGATGAGAGAGATAGTGAGATAGTGAGGCTGGCTTTACTTCTTCTGGCTATGTGTGCAGACTGGACGAGATAGAGAGAGAGAGAGAGAGAATCTAGCGCCCGTTTTTATAATGGGCTTAACTGGCTAGTTATCAATAACATGCAGACTGCACTGAGCAGGCAGAAAGGGGGGATTCCGTTTTCTTGAATGTAGGATTGTTATTTTTGTGGACTATGTCTGTACATGTATTATCAAAATCTCATCAAAAACTGCATCTAAGACTAAAGGGGCGGGTGTTTGTGTCAAAAATTAAAGATGTCTCCAGACAGAAGAGCAGATTGGTAACATTATGTCAATATAAAACAGAACTTTGGAGCAAACCTCCTGTTCTTTGACTGAACGGATTTCTGCCAGTCTGCTCTAATGTCTACAGAAACCTTTTAAGAAAAAATTTAAATGCTCTTTATATTTCTGCAAAAATAGATTTTTGAGTAAATTTGTTTCTTAAAACGTAAATGGACAATTACCAAAGAACAATGGTAGCCATAAGAAAGGTTCTGTAATACAACACCATATTTGATGTAGGTGTGACTTGCCTTACGCAACTATTGACTGGCCATAAGAAGTACATTAAGTAAGCTCCATTTTATCATTACTAAAACCCTTATAAGGTATCGTCAATGACTCTATTACCATTCCTACTGGGATTGTCCAGACTTCCAGTGACCTTAGAGTGGTTCCAATGTAAAAAATGCACTTTACTGTTTACTTCTGTATAAAAAAAATTCAATTATTTATGCATTAGGGGTGGACATTGATTTCATTTGCAAAACCTTCAAAGAAATGGCCAGAAAAGAATAAACCATGTTTGGTGGAGGTTTCCCAAAAATTCTCCTTGACTAAAATTATTTTTCAATAGAAAATTGATAACTTACTGTATGTTTTTAAGCTCCAAGATATAGAATTTAGTTATTCCCCTAGTTGGTTGGATCCCTTGTCCCAAGCAATAAGATGCCAACCCATAAAATAAGTTGTTATGCCACAGAGCATACTTATACAGAATATGCCATGCCTAAAAACTAGAAACCTGTTACTAAACCCAATAATGTACAGATCCTTTCAATGGCCATTTGACTAGAAATGTAATTATTTAACTTTTGTTCTGAAATGACACTAGGGACAATATATAAGTGCATTTCCTCCTCTGTGAATTTTAGTGTAACTCTCAGTGCACATCTAGAGATACACATTTAATCAGCAGGTTAAGAGAAAAATAATGAATTAACAATAATGGTGGGACTAAAATCAAAGCCAGCAGTAAGGGATTCAGCACCATGGACAGAGACCTTCAAGCTGCACGTGGGTAACTAGCAGTATTGCTGAATAGTCTGCTGGTAGGGAAAAAAGCAGTACAGCTGATACTGTACATTGTCCAGACACCTAGTCCTGCATGTGTTAATATTAAAACATAATGGATCAGAGAACAATAATCAATATGTCTGATCTATTTTTCATAATAAATATTGGTTGCAATGACAATTTATGGTGATGCTACCATAAGGATACCTGACTTTTTGGAAGGTCTTTACCCTGAGATTATACCGAATATGTGGGGTTTTATAGGTACAACATCTTTATTCATACGTGTCTATTGCAAAGTTCCCTTTAAATCACGCAGTGTGCATGTGCACACATAGGTTAAAATAGCGTGTACAAAAAGATTCTGGTGAAATGCAGGTAGTTTGATATGTATTTTGCATGATGTATATATCTGCACAGCCTACACTTTTTCTTTGTTTGCTGTAGGACATAGACATATTGCCCCTTTAAAACCCTGCACATTTTATTGTTTGTTGCTAGTGAGAAGTAGCCCTTGAGCAGTGGATAATTCAGCTCACCCTGGGCAATGGGTATCACACTCGGTTACCTTACAAATCCACTGCAATTGGGAGAATCTGTGCTACCTTTTTAGCCTTTTTCTTTAATGTTAAGTTGCTACAGAGAGTTACAAATATTTCTTAATTATTTTATAAAGATGATTCCCTGGATTATTATCTTTTTAATCTTGTTTTAATTTAGTGCTATAGATATACTAACCAACTATTTTCCCTGGCATGTTTACATCCTAGGTAAAAGTCCCTCTAGAAACAGAACAAAGTTCTTCTGCTGCATTAAGAGCTGAGTTTGATCAGGCCATACAATAAATATGAATGGTTTGCTGCTCTTTGAAGCATGTGGGGACAGTGTCGGTATGGTGAGTGCAGCTCTGATTATTATGCTCAATATGAAGCTTTTCTGCATGAGAAGAATTCTAATTTCTCCCATAGCTTCCTATTTATGTTTGTATAATATTATCCAGAAAATTGAATGCCAGCTGTGTATTGGCTGCAGTCGTGATCCCAGGAAAAAGAGTGGGTGTTTAATTTGTGTTCCGATGGCAGAATTTTCCCTGGATCAATCTGACAGTGGGATTTTATAAAACAGATGTCTGTAAGTGCCTCTTATACCAGACATTGGAATGAAATGTGAATTCTTATTGCGCCTGATATTTATTTATCAGCCCTGTTTAAGTCAATAACCTTATTCTTTACCGAAACCTATTTATTTTGAAAATTGCTAAATACACAAGGACAGAGATGAGTCATGTTTAAGATTTCCAGAGTTGAGCCTCATTGCATTTATTGTTTGTTTTATTTAGGTCCAAACCAAGCCTGACATTATCTGTCCACTCAGTTATGTTAAAGTTTGATGCCAGCACATACAGTTATCTAGTAGCTATGTAGGAGCACATACAGTTATCTAGTAGCTTTGTAGGAGCACATACAGTTATCTAGTAGCTTTGTAGGAGCAGATACAGTTATCTAGTAGCATTGTAGGAGCACATACAGTTATCTAGTAGCATTGTAGGAGCACATACAGTTATCTAGTAGCTTTGTAGGAGCACATACAGTTATCTAGTAGCTTTGTAGGAGCACATACAGTTATCTAGTAGCTTGTAGGAGCACATACAGTTATCTAGTAGCATTTGTAGGAGCACATACAGTTATCTAGTAGCATTTGTAGGAGCAGACCCATACAGTTATCTAGTAGCTTGTAGGAGCACATACAGTTATCTAGTAGCTTGTAGGAGCACATACAGTTATCTAGTACTTGTAGGAGCACATACAGTATCTAGTAGCTTTGTAGGAGCACATACAGTTATCTAGTAGCTTTGTAGGAGCACATACAGTTATCTAGTAGCTTTGTAGGAGCACATACAGTTATCTAGTAGCTTTGTAGGAGCCACATACAGTTATCTAGTAGCTTTTGTAGGAGCACATACAGTTATCTAGTAGCTATGTAGGAGCACATACAGTTATCTAGTAGCTTGTAGGAGCACATACAGTTTATCTAGTAGCTTTGTAGGAGCACATACAGTTATCTAGTAGCTTTGTAGGAGCACATACAGTTATCTAGTAGCTATGTGGAGCACATACAGTTTCTAGTAGCTATGTAGAAGCACATACAGTTATCTAGTAGCATTGTAGGAGCAATACAGTTATCTGTAGCATTGTAGGAGCACATACAGTTATCTAGTAGCTTGTAGAGCACATACAGTTATCTAGTAGCTAGTGGAGCACATACAGTTATCTAGTAGCTATGTAGGAGCACCATACAGTTATTCTAGTAGCTATGTAGGAGCACATACAGTTATCTAGTAGCTTGTGGAGCACATACAGTTATCTAGATTGTAGGAGCACATCAGTATTATACTTTGTAGAGCCATACGTTATCTAGTAGCTTTGTAGGAGCACATACAGTTATCTAGTAGCTTTGTAGGAGCACATACAGTTATCTAGTAGCTATGTAGGAGCACATACAGTTATCTAGTAGCATTGTAGGAGCAGATACAGTTATCTAGTAGCATTGTAGGAGCACATACAGTTATCTAGTAGCTATGTAGGAGCACATACAGATATCTAGTAGCTTTGTAGGAGCACATACAGTTATCTAGTAGCTATGTAGGAGCACATACAGTTATCTAGTAGCTATGTAGGAGCACATACAGTTATCTAGTAGCTTTGTAGGAGCACATACAGTTATCTAGTAGCTTTGTAGGAGCACATACAGTTATCTAGTAGCTTTGTAGGAGCACATACAGTTATCTAGTAGCTTTGTATGAGCACATACAGTTATCTAGTAGCTTTGTAGGAGCACATACAGTTATCTAGTAGCTTTGTAGGAGCACATACAGTTATCTAGTAGCTATGAAGGAGCACATACAGTTATCTAGTAGCTATGTACGAGCACATAGTTATCATAGTATGTAGGAGCACATACAGTTATCTAGTAGCTTTGTAGGAGCACATACAGTTATCTAGTAGCTATGTAGGAGCACATACAGTTATCTAGTAGCTATGTAGGAGCACATACAGTTATCTAGTAGCTTTGTAGGAGCACATACAGTTATCTAGTAGCTATGTATGAGCACATACAGTTATCTAGTAGCTTTGTAGGAGCACATACAGTTATCTAGTAGCTATGTAGGAGCACATACAGTTATCTAGTAGCTTTGTAGGAGCACATACAGTTATCTAGTAGTTTTGTCAGAGCACATACAGTTATCTAGTAGCTTTGTAGGAGCACATACAGTTATCTAAAAGTTTTGTAGGAGCACATACAGTTATCTAGTAGCTTTGTAGGAGCACATACAGTTATCTAGTAGCTTTGTAGGAACACATACAGTTATCTAGTAGCTTTGTAGGAGCACATACAGTTATCTAAAAGCTTTGTAGGAGCACATACAGTTATCTAGTAGCATTGTAGGAGCACATACAGTTATCTAGTAGCATTGTAGGAGCACTTACAGTTATCTAGTAGCTTTGTAGGAGCACAAACAGTTATCTAGTAGCATTGTAGGAGAACATACAGTTATCTAGTGGCTTTGTAGGAGCACATACAGTTATCTAGTAGATTTGTAGGAGCACATAACGTTATCTAGTAGTTTTGAAGGAGCACTTACAGTTATCTAGTAGCTTTGTAGGAGCACATACAGTTATCTAGTAGTTTTGTAGGAGCACATACAGTTATCTAGTAGATTTGTAGGAGACATACAGTTATCTAGTAGCATTGTAGGAGCACATACAGTTATCTAGTAGCATGTTGAGCACATAGTTATCAGTAGCTTGTAGGACACATACAGTTATTCTAGTAGCTTTGTAGGAGCACATACGTTATCTAGTAGCATTGTAGGAGCACATACAGTTATCTAGTAGCATGTGTAGGAGCACATACAGTTATATAGTAGCTTTGTAGGAGCACATACAGTTATCTAGTAGCTTTGTAGGAGCACATACGGTTTATCTAGAGCTTGTAGGAGCACATCGTTTTAGTAGCTTTCTAGGAGCACATAGAGTTATCTAGTAGTTTTGTAGGAGCACATACAGTTATCCATTAGCTTTATAGGAGCACATACAGTTATCTAGTAGTTTTGTCAGAGCACATACAGTTATCTAGTAGCTTTGTAGGAGCACATACAGTTATCTAGTAGCTTTGTAGGAGCACACACAGTTATCTAGTAGCTTTGTAGGAGCACATACAGTTATCTAGTAGCTTTATAGGAGCACATACAGTTATCTAGTAGTTTTGTCAGAGCACATACAGTTATCTAGTAGCTTTGTAGGAGCACATACAGTTATCTAGTAGCTTTGTAGGAGCACATACAGTTATCTAGTAGTTTTTTAGGAGCACATACAGTAATCTAGTAGCTTTGTAGGAGCACATACAGTTTTCCAGTAGCTTTGTAGGAGCACATACAGTTACCTAGTAGCTTTGTAGGAGTACATACAGTTATCTAGTAGTTTTGTAGGAGCACATACAGTTATCTAGTAGCTTTGTAGGAGCACATACAGTTATCTAGTAGCTTTGTAGGAGCACATGCAGTTATCTAGTAGATTTGTAGGAGCACATGCAGTTATCTAGTAGCATTGTAGGAGCACATACAGTTATCTAGTAGCTTTGTAGGAGCACATACAGTTATCTAGTAGCTTTGTAGGAGCACATACAGTTATCTAGTAGCATTGTAGAGCACATACAGTTATCTAGTAGCATTGTAGGAGCACATACAGTTACTAGTAGCTTGTAGGAGCACATACAGTTATCTAGTAGCTTTGTAGGAGCACATACAGTTATCTAGTAGCATTGTAGGAGCACATACAGTTATCTAGTAGCATTGTAGGAGCACATACAGTTATCTAGTAGCATTGTAGGAGCACATACAGTTATCTAGTAGCATTGTAGGAGCACATACAGTTATCTAGTAGCTTTGTAGGAGCACATCGTTATCTAGTAGCTTGTAGAGCCATACAGTTACTAGTAGCTTTGTAGGAGCACACAGTTATCTAGAGATTTGTAGGAGCACATGCAGTTATCTAGTAGCATTGTAGGAGCACATACAGTTATCTATAGCTTTGTAGGAGCACATACAGTTATCTAGTAGCTTTGTAGGAGCACATACAGTTATCTAGTAGATTTGTAGGAGCACATGCAGTTATCTAGTAGCATTGTAGGAGCACATACAGTTATCTAGTAGCTTTGTAGGAGCACATACAGTTATCTAGTAGCTTTGTAGGAGCACATACAGTTATCTAGTAGAGTGTAGGAGCACATACAGTTATCTAGTAGCATTGTAGGAGCACATACAGTTATCTAGTAGCTATGTAGGAGCACATACAGTTATCTAGTAGCTTTGTAGGAGCACATACAGTTATCTAGTAGCATTGTAGGAGCACATACAGTTATCTAGTAGCATTGTAGGAGCAGATACAGTTATCTAGTAGCATTGTAGGAGCACATACAGTTATCTAGTAGCATTGTAGGAGCACATACAGTTATCTAGTAGCTTGTAGGAGCACATACAGTTATCTAGTAGCTTTGTAGGAGCACATACAGTATCTAGTAGATTGTAGGGCACATACGTTATCTAGTAGATTGTAGGAGCACATACAGTTATCTAGTAGCATTGTAGGAGCACATACAGTTATCTAGTAGCTTTGTAGGAGCACATACAGTTATCTAGTAGCATTGTAGGAGCACATACAGTTATCTAGTAGCATTGTAGGAGCACATACAGTTATCTAGTAGCATTGTAGGAGCACATACAGTTATCTAGTAGCTTTGTAGGAGCACATACAGTTATCTAGTAGCATTGTAGGAGCACATTACAGTTATCTAGTAGATTGTAGGAGCACATACAGTTACTAGTAATTGTAGGAGACATACAGTTATCTAGTAGCATTGTAGGAGCACATAAGTTATCTAGTAGCATTGTAGGAGCACATACAGTTATCTAGTAGCATTGTAGGAGCACATACAGTTATCTAGTAGCATTGTAGGAGCACATACAGTTATCTAGTAGCTTGTAGGAGCACATACAGTTATCTAGTAGCATTGTAGGAGCACATACAGTTATCTAGTAGCATTGTAGGAGCACATACAGTTATCTAGTAGCTTTGTAGGAGACATACAGTTATCTTGTAGCTTTGTAGGAGCCATACAGTTATCATAGGCTTGAGAGACATACGTTATCTAGTAGCATTGTAGGAGCAGATACAGTTATCAGTAGCATTTGTAGGAGCACATACAATTATCTAGTAGGTTGTAGGAGCAGATACAGTTATCTAGTAGCATTGTAGGAGCAGATACAGTTATCTAGTAGCATTGTAGGAGCACATACAGTTTCTAGTAGCATTGTAGGAGCACTACAGTTATCTAGTAGCATTGTAGGAGCACAGACAGTTATCTAGTAGATTGTAGGAAGCACATCAGTTATCTAGTAGCATTGTAGGAGCACATACAGTTATCTAGTAGCATTGTAGGAGCAATACAGTTATCTGTAGCATTGTAGGAGCAATACAGTTATCTAGTGCATTGTAGGAGCACATACAGTTACTTAGTAGCATTGTAGGAGCACATACAGTTATCTAGTAGCATTGTAGGAGCACATACAGTTATCTAGTGCTTTGTAGGAGCACATACAGTATCTGTAGCATTGTGGCAAGATACAGTTATCTAGTAGCTTTGTAGGAGCACTACAGTTATCTAGTAGATTGTAGGAGCACATACAGTTATCAGTAGCTTGAGAAATCAGTTATTCTAGTAGATGTAGGAGCGATAAGTATCTAGTAGCTTTTAGGAGCACAACAGTATCTAGTAGATTTAGGAGAGATACAGTTATCTAGTAGCTTTGTAGGAGCAATACAGTATCTAGTAGCATTGTAGGAGCACATACAGTTATCGTAGCATTGTAGAAGCATACGTTATCTAGTAGCTTGTAGGAGAACATACAGTTATTCTAGTAGCATTGTAGGAGCACATACAGTTATCTAGTAGCATTGTAGGAGCACATACAGTATCTAGTGCATTTGTAGGAGCACATACAGTATATAGTAGCATTGTAGGAGCACTCAGTTATCTAGTGCATTTGTAGGAGCACATACAGTTATAGTAGTTTAGGAGCACATCATTTCTAGTAGCTTGTAGGAGACTACAGTTATCTAGTAGCATTGTAGGAGCACATAAAGTTATCTAGTAGCTTGTAGGAGCACATACAGTATCTATAGCTTGTAGGAGCACATACAGTTATCTAGTAGTATTGTAGGAGCATACAGTTATCTAGTAGTTTGTAGGAGCACATACAGTTATCTAGTAGCTTGTAGGAACAGATCAGTTATCAGTTAGCATTGTAGGAGCAGTACAGTTATCTAGTAGCACTTGTAGGAGCACATACAATTATCTAGTAGATGTAGGAGCAGATACAGTTTATAGTAGCATTGTAGGAGCAGATACATTATCTAGTAGCATTGTAGGAGCAATACAGTTATCTAGTAGCATTGTAGGAGCAGATAAGTTATCTAGTAGCATTGTAGGAGCAGATACAGTGATCTAGTCAGATTAGGAGCACATACAGTTATCTAGTAGCATTGTAGGAGCAATACAGTTATCTAGTAGCATTGTAGGAGCAAATACAGTTATCTAGTAGCATTGTAGAGCACATACAGTTATACTAGTAGCATTGTAGGAGCACATACCGTTATCTAGTAGCATGTTAGGAGAGATACAGTATCTAGTAGCATTGTTGGAGCAATACAGTTATCTAGTAGCATGTAGGAGCAATACAGTTATCTAGTAGCATTGTAGGAGCACATACAGTTATCTAGAGCATTGTAGGAGCAATACAGTTATAGTAGCATTGTAGGAGCACATAAAGTTATCTAGTAGCATTGTAGGAGCAGATACAGTTATCTAGTAGCATTGTAGGAGCAATACAGTTATCTAGTGCTTGTAGGAGCGATACCGTTATCTAGTAGCATTGTAGGAGCGATACAGTATCTAGTAGCATTGTAGGAGCACATACAGTTATCTAGTAGCATGTAGGAGCAGATACAGTTATCTAGTAGCATTGTAGGAGCATACAGTTATCTAGTAGCATTGTAGGAGCACATACAGTTATCTAGTAGCATTGTAGGAGCACATACAGTTATCTAGTAGCATTGTAGGAGCACATAGTTATCTAGTAGCATTGTAGAGCACATACAGTTCTTAGTAGCATGTAGGAGCAGATACAGTTATCTAGTAGCATTGTAGGAGCACATACAGTTATCTAGTAGCTTTGTAGGAGACATACAGTTATCTAGTAGCATTGTAGAGCAATACAGTTATCTAGTAGCATTGTAGGAGCAGATACAGTTATCTAGTAGATTTGTAGGAGAGATACAGTATATCGTAGCGTTGTAGGAGCAGATACAGTTATCTAGTAGCATTGTAGGAGCAGATACAGTTATCTAGGAGCTTTGTAGGAGCAGATACAGTTATCTAGTAGCATTGTAGGAGCAATACAGTTATCTAGTAGCATTGTAGGAGCACATACGTTATCTAGTAGCATTGTAGGAGCAGATACAGTTATCTAGTAGCATTGTGGAGCACATACAGTTATCTAGTAGCATTTAGGAGCAATAGTTATCTAGTAGCATTAGGAGCACATACAGTTATTAGTAGCTTGTAGAGCAGATACAGTTATCTAGTAGCATTGTAGGAGCACATACAGTTATCTAGTAGATTGTAGGAGCAATACAGTTATCTAGTAGCTGTAGGAGCACATACAGTTATCTAGTAGCATTGTAGGAGCACATACAGTTATCTAGTAGCTTTGTGGAGCAGATACAGTTATCTAGTAGCATTGTAGGAGCAGATACAGTTATCTAGTAGCATTGTAGGAGCACATACAGTGTGATCTGTTATCTAGTTCCACCTGATTATTTATTTATAGTGTGCAGGATCTGTGAATCGTTTGATGCTAAAGTATTAAGTGCTATTTGTTGTTTAGCTGCACAATAGTGCACAATAGGGAAGAATCGTCCCAAATTATATATTTTACTGTTATTGTTTCAGTGACATAGCTGTCTAGGTTGAATAAAGACAATCATCCATCATGCTCACAAGTTTTAACTTGACCTATGATTTATTGGCAGTTAGCAGAAGCCACATTGTATTTGCAACGAATGAAAATATTTTGTTAAAATCTCGACTCGTCTCCAGTCCAGTATAAATAAATTTCCTTTCGCTCTAAAAGTAAATTCTTGAAACTTCAAGGACAGCCTCTTCCGATAAAGAACTGTACGGTTTAAAGGGCACTCCACCCCCAAACTAAAATTCACCAACTTACTGTCCCCACTTTACAATTTAAAAAAATCCTTACCTTAATCCCTGCTCCTTATGGTTCTCCTGTAGTGCCTCTTCAAAACTCAGGAAAATGAGGGTAGGAACTTTTTCCTGTCCAAAAGGTTTCTGCCTCTGTTGCGTCCCTCTACTTACAGAATCTCATTCCAGCACCGTCTGCATTGATGGAAGCCGTGGTTATGATTGGCTGCCTCTCAGCCATCACATTGGTTCAGCCCCCTGCTTGTAGTTCAGGTGGGAAGGGGAGCCAGACCAGAATGACAAGGGAACGAGTGGCTGTAAGTAGAGATGGGAAGCGATTTTGTTCAGAAAATAGCAGTTAGGGGTGGGGTGACATGCTCTACGATATGAAAAGTTTAAAAAGTTTAATCTCAGAGACACACAATGTCCTGCTAGTTCAATGCCATGTGAGATTTTAAGAAAAACTCCACATAGCTTTTTTACTTAAAATGTTCTCTAAAGTGGTGCCTAATATTCATATTCACCAACCATCTCCTCAGACCTCTGGAAGATATGGTATTATTATAGTGGAGATCTCAGCTCTAAGGTAAAGCTCAGTACCCACAAGTACCAATAAAGGATGATCCCGGTGGACCTGTGGCTACTGGATTATCACCATGGTACATGATCTCTATGGTTTGACCACAAATTTCTTTGGCCCCATATGCGTTACTATAGTGAGCCGTAGACAGCAGCTGTTTACCTGACATGGCCACTAGGAATTAGAGGTGTAATGTGGGTTCGAATAGAAGCAGTTTCGTATCGATATCTAAGGGTTGAAGTCCACGACACTTTCGGAACTCCTAGCTTTGTAGGAGCACATACAGATTATCTAGTAGCTTTGTAGGAGACACATACAGTTATCTAGTAGCTTTGTAGGAGCACATACAGTTATCTAGTAGCTTTGTAGGAGCACATACCGTTATCTAGTAGCTTGTGGAGCACATACAGTATCTAGTAGCTTTGTAGGAGCACCTACAGTTATCTAGTAGCTATGTAGGAGCACATACAGTTATCTAGTAGCTATGAAGGAGCACAACAGTATTATCTAGTAGCTTTGTAGGAGCACATTACAGTTATTATAGTAGCTTTGTAGGAGCACATACAGTTATTCTAGTAGCTTTGTAGGAGCAACATACAGTTATCTAGTAGCTTTGTAGGAGCACATACAGTTATCTAGTAGCTTTGTAGGAGCACATACAGTTATCTAGTGCTATGTAGGAAACATACAGTTTATCTAGTAGCTTTGTAGGAGCACATACAGTATATAGTAGCTATGTAGGAGCACTACAGTTATTAGTAGCTTGTAGGAGCACATACAGTTATCTAGTAGCTTTGTAGGAGCACATACAGTATCTAGTAGCTATGTAGGAGACACATACAGTTATCTAGTAGTTTGTAGGAGCACATAAGTTATCTAGTAGATTGTAGGAGCACATACAGTATCTAGTAGCTGTAGGAGACATCAGTTATCTAGTAGCTTTGTAGGAGCACATATAAGTTATCTAGTAGCATGTAGGAGCACATAAAGTATCTAGTAGCTTTGTAGGAGCACATACAGTTATCTAGTAGCTTTGTAGGAGCACATACGTTATCTAGTAGCTTTGTAGGAGCACATACAGTTAATAGTAGCTTTGTAGGAGCACATACAGATATCTAGTAGCTTTGTAGGAGCACATAAGTTATCTGTAGCATTGTAGGAGCACATACACGTTATCTAGTAGCTTTGTAGGAGCACATACAGATATCTAGTAGCATTGTAGGAGCCAATACAGTTATCTAGTAGCTTTGTAGGAGCATTACAGTTATCTAGTAGATTTGTAGGAGACAATACCGTATCTAGTAGCTTTGTAGGAGCACATACAGTATCTAGTAGCTTGAGGAGCACATACAGTTATCTATAGCTTTGTAGGAGCAATACAGTTATCTAGTGCTTTGGGAGCACATACAGTATTAGTAGCTTGTAGGAGCACATACAGTTATCTCAGTAGCTTTGTAGGAGCACATACAGTTATCTAGTAGCTTGTAGGAGCACATACAGTGATCTAGTAGCTTTGTAGGAGCACATACAGTTACTAGTAGCTTTGTAGGAGCACATACAGTTATCTAGTAGCTTTGTAGGAGCACTACAGTTATCTAGTAGCATTTGTAGGAGCACATACAGTATCTAGTAGCTTTGTAGGAGCACATACAGTTATCTAGTAGCTTGTAGGAGCACATACAGTTATCTAGTAGCTTTGTAGGAGCACATACAGTTATCTAGTAGCTTTGTAGGAGCACATACAGTTATCTAGTAGCTTTGTAGGAGCACATACAGTTATCTAGTAGCTTTGTAGGAGCACATACAGTTATCTAGTAGCTATGTAGGAGCACATACAGTTATCTAGTAGCTTTGTAGGAGCACATACAGTATCTAGTGCTTGTAGAGCACATAGTTATCTAGTAGTTGTAGGAGCACATACAGTTATCTAGTAGCTTTGTAGGAGCACATACAGTATCTAGTAGTTTTGTAGGAGCACATACAGTTATCTAGTAGCTTTGTAGGAGCACATACAGTTATCTAGTAGCTTGTAGGAGCACATACAGTTATCTAGTAGCTTGTAGGAGCACATACAGTTATCTAGTGCATTGTAGGGGCACATAAAGTTATCTAGTAGCTTGTAGGAGCACATAAAGTTATCTAGTAGCTTTGTAGGACAATACAGTTATCTTAGTAGCTTTGTAGGAGCACAACAGTTATCTAGTAGCTTGTAGGAGCACATACCGTTATATAGTAGCTTGTAGGAGCACATACAGTATCTAGTAGCTTGTAGGAGCACATAATTAGTAGCGTAGGGCACATACAGTTATCTAGTAGCTTTGTAGGGAGCACATACAGTTACTAGTAGCTTGTAGGAGCACATACAGTATTCTAGTAGCTGTGAGGAGCACTACAGTTATCTAGTAGCTTTGTAGGAGCACATACAGTTATCTAGTTAGATTCAATTGTAGGAGCACATACAGTATCTAGTAGCTTTGAGGAGCATACAGTTATCTAGTAGCTTTGTAGGAGCACATACAGTTATCTAGTAGCTTGTAGGAGCACAACAGTGTATCTAGTAGCTTTGTAGGAGCACATACAGTTATCTAGTAGCTTGTGTAGGAGCACATACCGTTATCTGTAGCTTGTAGGAGCACATACAGTATCTACGGAGCTTTGTAGGAGCACATACAGTTTCTAGTAGCTTTGTAGGAGCACATACAGTTATCTAGTAGCTTTGTAGGAGCACATACAGTTATCTAGTAGCTTTGTAGGAGCACATACAGTTATCTAGTAGCTTTGTAGGAGCACTTACAGTTATCTAGTAGCATTGTAGGAGCACATACAGTTATCTAGTAGCATTGTAGGAGCACATACAGTTATCTAGTAGCTTTGTAGGAGCACATACAGTTATCTAGTAGCTTTTTAGGAGCACATACAGTTATCTAGTAGCTTTGTAGGAGCACATACAGTTATCTAGTAGCTTTGTATGTAGCACATACAGTTTCTAGTAGCATTGTAGGAGCAATACAGTTATCTAGTAGCATTGTAGAGCACATACAGTTATCTAGTAGCTTTGTAGGAGCACATACAGATTATCTAGTAGCTTTGTAGGAGCACATACAGTTATCTGTAGCTTGTAGGAGCACATACAGTTATCTATTAGCTTTGTAGAAGCACATACAGTTATCTAGTAGCTTTGTAGGAGCACATACAGTTATCTAGTAGCTTGGTAGGAGCACTACAGTTATCTAGTAGCTTTGTAGAGCACATACAGTTATCTAGTAGCTTTGTAGGAGCACATACAGTTATCTAGTAGCTTTGTAGGAGCACATACAGTTATCTGATCTTTGTAGGAGCACATACAGTTATCTATTAGCTTGAGGAGCACATACAGTTATCTAGTAGCTATGTAGGAGAACATACAGTTATCTAGTAGCTATGTAGGAGCACATACAGTTATCTAGTAGCTTTGTAGGAGCACATACAGTTATCTAGTAGCTTTGAGGAGCACATACAAGTTATCATAGCTATGTAGGAGCACATACAGTTATCTAGTAGCTTTGTAGAGCACATACAGTTATCTAGTAGCTTGTAGGAGCACATACAGTTATCTAGTAGCTTTGTAGGAGCACATACAGTTATCTAGTAGCTATTGTAGGAGCACTAACAGTTTCTAGTAGCTTTGTAGGAGCACATACAGTTATCTAGTAGTTTTGTAGAGCACATACAGTTATCTAGTAGCTTTGTAGGAGCACATACATTTATCTAGTTTTTGTAGGGCACATACAGTTATCTAGTAGCTTGTAGGAGCCATACAGTTATCAGTAGCTTTTAGGAGCACATACAGTTATCTAGTAGCTTTGTAGGAGCACATACAGTTATCTAAGCTTTGTAGGAGCACATACAGTTATCTAGTAGCTGTAGGAGCACATACAGTTATCTAGTAGCTTGTAGGAGCACTTACATTATCTGTACTTTGTAGGACACATACAGTTATCTAGTAGCTTTTGTAGAGCACATACAGTTATCTAGTAGCTTGTAGGAGAACATACAGTTATCTATGGCTTTTGTAGGAGCACATACAGTTATCTAGTAGCTTTGTAGAGCACATACAGTTATCTAGTCTATTGTAGGAGCCATCAACGTTATCTAGTAGCTTTGTAGGAGCACATACTTTATCTAGTAGTTTGTAGGAGCACATAAGTTATCTAGTAGTTTTGAGAGCACTACAGTTATCTAGTAGCTTTGTAGGAGCACATACAGTTATCTAGTAGTTTTGTAGGAGCACATACAGTTATCTAGTAGATTTGTAGGAGACATACAGTTATCTAGTAGCTTGTAGGAGCACATACAGTTATCTGTAGCTTGTGAGCACATACTTATCTAGTAGCTTTGTAGGAGCACATACAGTTATCTAGTAGCTTTTGTGAGGCACATACAGTTATCTAGTAGCTTGTAGTAGCACATACAGTTATCTAGTAGCATTGTAGGAGCACATACAGTTATTAGTAGCTTGTGGAGCACATACAGTTTCTAGTAGCTTTGTAGAGCACATACGTTATCTAGTAGCTTTGTAGGAGCACATACGGTTATCTAGTAGCTTTGTAGGAGCACATAAGTTATCTAGTAGTTTTGTAGGAGCACATACGTTATCTTAGCTTTGTAGGAGCACATACAGTTTCTAGTAGTTTTTGTAGGAGCACATACAGTTATCTATAGCTTTTAGGAGCACATACAGTACTTGTAGGGCACACACGTTATCTAGTAGCTTTGTAGAGCACATACAGTTATCTATTAGCTTTTAGGAGCACATACAGTTATCTAGTAGTTTTGTAGGAGCACATACAGTTATCTAGTAGCTTGTAGGAGCACATACAGTTATCTAGTAGCTTGTAGGAGCACTCACGTTTCTAGTAGTTTTTTTAGGAGCACATACAGTTATCTAGTAGCTTTGTAGGAGCACATACAGTTTTCAGTAGCTTGGTAGGAGCACATACAGTTATCAGTAGCTTTGTAGGAGACATACAGTTATCTAGTAGTTTTGTAGGAGCACATACAGTTATCTGTAGCCTTTGTAGGAGCACATACAGTTATCTAGTGCTTTGTGGAGACATCATTATCTAGTAATTGTGAGGAGCACATCAGTTATCTAGTAGCTTGTAGGAGCACATACAGTTATCTAGTAGCTTTGAGAGCACATACAGTTATCTAGTACGGTAGGAGCACACATACAGTTATCTAGTAGCTTGTAAGAGCCACATACAGTTATCTAGTAGCATTGTAGGAGCACATACAGTTATCTAGTAGCTATGTAGGAGACATACAGTTATCTAGAAGCTTGTAGAGCACATACAGTTATCTAGTAGCTTTGTAGGAGCACATACAGTTATCTAGTAGCTTTGTAGGAGCACATACAGTTTCTAGTAGCATTGTAGGACACATACAGTTATCTAGTAGCATTGTAGAGCACATACAGTTATCTAGTACTTTGTAGGAGCACATACAGTTATCTGTAGCTTTGTAGGGCACATACAGTTATCTAGTAGCTTGTAGGAGCACATACAGTTATCTAGTATTTGTAGGAGCACATCAGTTATCTAGTACATTGTAGGAGCACTAACAGTTATCTAGTAGCTTTGTAGGAGCACATACAGTTATCTAGTAGCTTTGTAGGAGCACATACAGTTTATCTAGTAGCCTTGTAGGAGCACATACAGTTATCTTAGTCGCATTGTAGGAGCAAATACAGTTATCTAGTAGCATTAGGAGCATACAGTTATCTAGTAGCTTTGTAGGAGCACATACATTTATCTAGTAGCTTGTAGGAGCACATACTTAGTTTCTAGTAGCATTGTAGGAGCAATACAGTTATCTAGTAGCATTGTAGGAGCACATACAGTTATCTAGTAGCTTGTAGGAGCACATACAGTTATCTAGTAGCTTTTTAGGAGCACATACAGTTATCTAGTAGCTTTGTAGAGCACATACAGTTATCTAGTAGATTGTATGAGCACATAGCAGTTATCTAGTAGCATTGTAGGAGCACATACAGTTATCTAGTAGCATTGTAGAGCACATACAGTTATCTAGTCATTGTAGGAGCACCATACAGTTATCTAGTAGCAATGTAGGAGCACATACAGTTATCAGTAGGCATTTGTAGGAGCACATACAGTTATCTAGTAGCATTGTAGGAGCACATACAGTTATCTAGTAGCTTTGTAGGAGCACATACAGTTATCTAGTAGCTTTGTAGGAGCACATACAGTTATCTAGTAGCTTTGTAGGAGCACATACAGTTATCTAGTGCTTGTAGGAGCACATACAGTATCTATAGCTTGTAGGAGCACATACAGTTATCTAGTAGCATTGTAGGAGCAGATACAGTTATCTAGTAGCATTGTAGGAGCACATACAATTATCTAGTAGCATTGTAGGAGCAGATAGTTATCTAGTAGCATTGTAGGAGCAGATACAGTTATCTAGTAGCATTGTAGGAGCACATCAGTTATCTAGTAGCATTGTAGGAGCAGATCACAGTTATCTAGTACATGTGTAGGAGCACATACAGTTATCTAGTAGTCTTGTAGGAGCACACTAGTTATCTAGTAGCATTGTAGAGCACATTACTTTGGAGATGAGCACGAGTTTCTGTATGAAGTTTCAGTACAGTCTGTAATCGAGAGTAGCTTACAGGACAGTAAAGGATAAGAAGTAGAGAAGCACACATTACTTTGTACGTTGTACGCTAGAGCATACATTATCTAGTAGCTTGTAGGAGCACACAGTTATCTAGTAAATTGTAGGAGCACATACAGTTATCTAGTAGCATTGTAGAGCACATACAGTTATCTAGTAGCATTGTAGGAGCACATACAGTTATCTAGTACATTGTAGGAGCACATACAGTTATCTATTAGCATTGTAGGAGCAAACAGTTTATCTAGTAGTATTAGGAGCACATACAGTTATCTAGTAGCTTGTAGGAGCACATACAGTTATCTAGTAGCATTGTAGGAGCACATACAGTTATCTAGTAGCTTTGTAGGAGCACATACAGTTATCTAGTTAGCTTTGTAGGAGCACATACGTTATCTGTAGCTTTGTAGGAGCACATACAGTTATCTAGTAGCATTGTAGGAGCAGATACAGTTATCTAGTAGCATTGTAGGAGCACATACAGTTATCTAGTAGCATTGTAGGAGCAGATACAGTTATCTAGTAGCATTGTAGGAGCAGATACAGTTATCTAGTAGCATTGTAGGAGCAGATACAGTTATCTAGTAGCATTGTAGGACAGATACATTTATCTAGTAGCATTGTAGGAGCACATACAGTTATCAGTAGCATTGTAGGAGCACATAGTTATCTAGTAGCATTGTAGGAGCACATACAGTTTATCTAGTAGCATTATAGGAGCAATACAGTTATCTGTAGCATTGTAGGAGCACATACGTTATCTATAGCTTGTAGGAGCAGATACAGTTATCTAGTGCATTGTAGGAGCAGATACAGTTATCTAGTAGCATTGTAGGACACTACAGTGTGCTCTAGTTATCTAGTTCACCACCTGATTTATTTATTTAAGTGTGCAGGATCTGTGAATCGTTTGTGTAAGTATTAAGTGCATTTTGTGTTTAGCTGCACAATAGCTGCACAATAGGTGAAGAATCGTCCCAAATTAATATATTTTAGCTTTTATTCGTTTCAGTGACATAGCTGTCTAGGTTGAATAAAGACAATCATCCATCATGCTCACAAGTTTTAACTTGACCTATGATTTATTGGCAGTGTTAGCAGAAGCCACATTGTATTTGCAACAGAAATGAAAATATTTTGTTAAAATCTCGACTCTGTCTCCAGTCCAGTATAAATAAATTTCCTTTCGCTCTAAAAGTAATTTCTTGAAACTTCAAGTACAGCCTCTTCCGATAAAGAACTGTACGGTTTAAAGGGCACATCCCCCCCAAACTAAAATTCACCACACTACTGTCCCCACTTTACAATTTAAAAAAATCCTTACCTTACCTCCTGCTCCTTATGGTTCTCCTGTAGTGCCTCTTCAAAGCTCAGGAAACTGAAGGGTGGAACTTTCTCCTGTCCAAAAGGTTTCTGCCTCTGTTGCGTCCTCTCTACTTACAGAATCTCATTCCAGCACCGTTCTGCATTGATGGAAGCCGTGGTTATGATTGGCTGCCTCTCAGCCAATCACATTGGTCCAGCCCCCTGCTTGTAGTTCAGGTGGGAAGGGGAGCCAACCAATGACAAGGAACGAGGTGCTGTAAGTAGAGATGGGAAGCGATTTTTTGTCAGAAATAGCAGTTAGGGGTGGGGTGACATGCTCTACAGTATATGAAAAGTTTAAAAAGTTTAATCTCAAGAGACACACAATGTCCTGCTAGTTCAATGCCATGTGAGATTTTAAGAAAAACTCCAATAGCTTTTTTACTTAAAAATGTTCTCTAAAGTGGTGCCTAATATTCATATTCACCAACCCATCTCCTCAGACCTCTGGAAGATCTGGTATATTATAGTGGCAGATCTCAGCTCTAAGGTAAAGCTCAGTACCCACAGTACCAATAAAGGATGATCCCGTTGGACCTGTGGCTACTGGATTATCACCATTGGCTACAGATCTCTATGGTTTGACCACAAATTTCTTTTGGCCCCATATGCGTTACTATAGTGAGCCGATAGCAGCAGCTGTTTACCTGAATGGCCACTAGGAATTAGAGGTGTAATGTGGGTTCGAATAGAATGCAGTTTCGAATCGATCTAAGGGTTTGAAGTCCCGACGAAACTTTCGGAACTCCTAGCTTTGTAGGAGCACATACAGATATCTAGTAGCTTTGTAGGAGCACATACAGTTATCTAGTAGCTTTGTAGGAGCACATACGTTATCTAGTAGCTTTGTAGGAGCACAACAGTTATCTAGTAGCTTTGTAGGACACATACAGTTATCTAGTAGCTTTGTAGGAGCACATCAGTATCTATAGTATGTAGGACACATACAGTTATCTAGTAGCTATGAAGGAGCACATACAGTTATCATGTGCTTGTAGGAGCACATACAGTTATCTAGTAGCTTTGTAGGAGCAACATACAGTTATCTAGTAGCTTTGTAAGCACATACAGTTATCTATAGCTTTGTAGGAGCACATACAGTTATCTAGTAGCTTTGTAGGACACATACAGTTATCTAGTAGCTATGTGAGCACATACAGTTACTAGTAGCTTGTAGAGCACATACATATCTAGTAGCTATGTAGAGCACATACAGTTATCTAGTAGCTTTGTAGGAGCACATACATTTATCTAGTAGCTTTGTAGGAGCACATACAGATATCTAGTAGCTATGTAGGAGCACATACAGTTTCATCTGCTTTTGTAGGAGCACATACAGTTATCTAGTAGCTTTGTAGGAGCACATACATTTATCTAGTATAGCTGTTAGAGCACATACAGTTATCTAGTAGCTTTGTAGGAGCACATAAAGTTATCTAGTAGCATTGTAGGAGCACATAAAGTTATCTAGTACTTTGTAGGAGCACATACGTTATCTAGTACTTTGTAGGAGCACATACAGTTATCTAGTAGCTTTGTAGGAGCACATACAGTTATCTAGTAGCTTTGTAGGAGCACATACAGATATCTAGTAGCTTTTGGAGCACATAAAGACTCTTGCATTAGGATCAGTTATCTAGTAGCTTGTTAGGAGCACATACAGATATCTAGTAGCATTGTAGGAGCACATCCGTTATCTAGTAGCTTTGTAGGAGCACTTACAGTTATTCTAGTAGACTTGTTAGGAGCACATACAGTTATCTAGTAGCTTTGTAGGAGCACATACAGATATCTAGTAGCTTTTGAGGAGCATATACGTTATCTACTAGCTTTGTAGGAGCACATACAGTTATCTAGTAGCTTTGTAGGAGCACATACAGTTATCTAGTAGCTTTAGTGTAGGAGCACATACAGTTATCTAGTAGCTTGTTAGGAGCACATACAGTTATCTATAGTAGCTTGTAGGAGCACATACATTATCTAGTAGCTTTGTAGGAGCACATACAGTTATCTAGTAGCTTTGTAGGAGCACATACAGTTATCTAGTAGCTTTGTAGGAGCACTTACAGTTATCTAGTAGCTTGTAGGAGCACATACAGTTATCTAGTAGCTTTGTAGGAGCACATACGTTATCTAGTAGCTTTTATAGGAGCACATACAGTTATCTAGTAGCTTTGTAGGAGCCACATACAGTTATCTATAGTCTTGTAGGAGCACATGTTATCTGTAGCTTTGTAGGAGCACATACAGTTATCTAGTAGCTTTTTAGGACGACATACCAGTTCTAGTAGCTATGTAGGAGCACATACAGTTACGTCTAGTAGCTTTGTAGGAGCACATACAGTTATCTAGTAGCTTGTAGGAGCACATAACGTTATCTAGTGCTTTGTAGGAGCACATACAGTTATCTAGTAGCTTTGTAGAGCACATACAGATATCTAGTAGCTTGTAGAGCCACATACAGTTATCTAGTAGCTTTGTAGGAGCACTAGTTTATCTAGTAGCTTTGTAGGAGCACATAGACAGTTACTATGTAGATCATACAGTACGTAGCTTGTAGGAGCACATACAGAGTTATCTAGTAGCATTGTAGGAGCACATAAAGTTATCTAGTAGCTTTGTAGGAGCACATAATACAGTTATCTAGTAGCTTTGTAGGAGCACACAGTTATCTAGTAGCTTTGTAGGAGCACATACAGTTATCTAGTAGCTTTGTAGGAGCACATACAGAATCTAGTAGCTTTGTAGGAGCACATAAAGTTATCTAGTAGCATTTGTAGAGAGCACATACAGTTATCTAGTAGCTTTGTAGGACACATACAGATATCTAGTAGCATTGTAGGAGCACATACAGTTATCTAGTAGCTTTGTAGGAGCACTTACAGTTATCTAGTAGATTTGTAGGAGCACATACAGTTATCTAGTAGCTTTGTAGGAGCACATACAGATATCTAGTAGCTTGTGAGGACATATACAGTTATCTAGCTAGCTTTGTAGGAGCACATACAGTTATACTAGTAGCTTTGTAGGAGCACATACAGTTATCTAGTAGCTTTGTAGGAGCACATCAGTTATCTAGTAGCTTTGTAGGAGCACAAACGTTATTAGTAGCTTGTAGGAGCACATACAGTTATCTAGTAGCTTTGTAGGAGCACATACAGTTATTCTAGTAGCTTTGTAGGAGCACATACAGTTATCTAGTAGCTTTGTAGGAGCACTATACAGTTATCTATAGCTTGTAGGAGCACTACAGTTTCTAGTACTTTGTAGGAGCACATACAGTTATCTAGTAGCTTTTTAGGAGCACATACAGTTATCTAGTGCTTGTAGGAGCACATACAGTTATCTAGTAGCTTTGTAGGAGCACATACAGTTATCTAGTAGCTTTGTAGGAGCACATACAGTTATCTAGTAGCTTTGTAGGAGTCCATACAGTTATCTTAGCTATGTAGGAGCACATACAGTTTATCTAGTAGCTTGTAGGGAGCAATACAGTTATCTAGTAGCTTGTAGGAGCACATACAGTTATCTAGTAGCTATGTAGGAGCACATACAGTATCTAGTAGCTTGTAGGAGCACATACAGTTATCTAGTAGCTATGTAGGAGCACATACGTTATCTCGTAGCTGGTAGAGCACAACAGTTATCTAGTAGCTTGTAGGAGCACATACAGTTATCTAGTAGCTTTGTAGGAGCACATACTTTATCTCGTTAGCTTTGTAGGAGCACATACAGTTATCTAGTAGCTTTGTAGAGCACATACAGTTATCTAGTAGCTTTGTAGGAGCACATACGTTATCTAGTAGCTTTGTAGGAGCACATACAGTTATCTATTAGCTATGAAGGACCATACAGTTATCTAGTCATGCTATGTAGGAGCACATACAGTTATCTAGTAGCTATGTAGGAGCACATACAGTTATCTAGTAGCTTTGTAGGAGCACATACAGTTATCTAGTAGCTTTGTAGGAGCACTACAGTTATCTAGTAGCTATGTAGAGCACATACAGTTATCTAGTAGCTTTGTGGAGCACTACAGTTATCTGTAGCTATGTAGAGCACATACATTTATCTAGTAGCTTTGTAGGAGCACATACAGTTATCTAGTAGCTATGTAGGAGCACATACAGTTATCTAGTAGCTTGTGTAGGGCACATACATTATGTAGTTGTAGAGCACAACAGTTATCTAGTAGCTTTGTAGGAGCACATACAGTTATCTAGTAGTTTTGTAGGAGCACATACAGTTATCTAGTAGCTTTGTAGGAGCACATACAGTTATCTAGTAGCTTTTGTAGGAAGCACATACAGTTATCTAGTAGCTTTGTAGAGCACATACATTATTATCTAGAGCTTTGTAGGAGCACATACTTATCTAGTAGCATTGTAGGAGCACATACAGTTATCTAGTACATTGTAGGAGCACTACAGTTATCTAGTAGCTTTGTAGGAGCACACAACAGTTATCTAGTAGCTTTGTAGGAGCACATACAGTTATCTAGTAGCATGTAGGAGACATACAGTTATCTAGTAGCTTTGTAGGAGCACATACGTTATCTAGTAGCTTTGTAGGAGCACATACAGTTATCTAGTAGCTTGTAGGAGCACATACAGTTATCTAGTAGCTTTGTAGGAGCACATACAGTATCTGTAGATTTGTAGGAGCACAATAAGTTATCTAGTATTTTTGAAGGAGCACTACAGTTATCTAGTAGCTTGTAGGAGCACATACAGTTATCTAGTAGTTTGTAAGCCACATACAGTTATTAGAGTTTGTAGGAGACATACGTTATCTAACATTGGTAGAGCCATCCAGTTATCTAGTACATTGTTTAGGAGCACATACAGTTATCTAGTAGCTTTTGTAGGAGCACATACAGTTATCTAGTAGCTTTGTAGGAGCCATACTATCTATAGCTTGTAGAGCACATACAGTTATCTAGTAGCTTGTAGGAGCACATACAGTTCTAGAGTAGCTTGGGAGAGCACATACAGTTATCTAGTAGCTTTGTAGGAGCACATACGTTATCTAGTAGCTTTGTAGGAGCACATACGTTATCTAGTAGCTTTTGAGCACATAGTTTACTAGTAGTTTTGTAGGAGCACATACAGTTATCATATAGCTTTTAGGAGCACATACAGTTATCTAGTAGTTTTGTAGAGCACATACAGTTATCTAGTAGCTTTAAGACACATACGTAGCTTTGTAGAGCACAACAGTTATCTAGTAGCTTTTAGGAGCACATAGTTCTTAGTAGCTTTTAGGAGCACATACAGTTATCTATGTTTTGTAGAGCACATACAGTTATCTAGTAGCTTTGTAGGAGCACATACAGTTATCTAGTAGCTTTGTAGGAGCACATACAGTTATCTAGTAGTTTTTTGTAGGAGCACATACAGTATCTAGTGCTTGTAGGAGCACATACAGTTATTCAGTAGCTTTGTAGGAGCACATACAGTTACTGTAGCTTTGTAGAGACATACAGTTATCAGTAGTTTTGTAGGAGCACATACATTATCTAGTAGCTTTGTAGGAGCACATACAGTTATCTAGTAGCTTTGTAGAGCACATACAGTTACTAGTAGATTTGTAGGAGCACATCATTATCTAGTAGCATTGTAGGAGCACATACAGTTTATCAGTAGCTTTTGTAGACACATACATTATCTAGTACTTTGTAGAGCACATACAGTTATCTAGTAGCATTGTAGGAGCACATACACTTTATCTAGTAGCATTGTGGAGCACATACAGTTATCTAGTAGCTTTGTAGGAGCACAACAGTTATCTAGTGCTTTGTAGGAGCACATACAGTTATCTAGTAGCTTTGTAGGAGCACATACGTTATCTAGTAGCATTGTAGGAGCACATACAGTTATCATGGTAGCATGTAGTGGAGCACATACAGTTATCTAGTAGCATTGTTCACATACAGTTATCTATAGCTTGTAGAGCACATCAGTTATCTAGTAGCTTTGTAGAGCACATACAGTTATCTAGTAGCTTTGTAGGAGCACATACAGTTATCTAGTAGCATTTGTAGGAGCACATCAGTTATCATAGCATTGTAGGCACATACAGTTATCTATGTAGCTTTGTAGGAGCACATACAGTTATCTAGTAGCTTTGTAGAGCACATACAGTTCATCTAGTAGCATTGTAGGAGCACATCAGTTATCTAGTAGCATTGTAGAGCACATAAGTTATCTAGTAGCTTGTAGGAGCACATACAGTTATCTAGTAGCTTTGTAGAGCACATACAGTTATCTAGTACTTGTAGGAGCACATACAGTTATCTAGTAGCATTGTAGAGCAATACAGTTCTTAGCATTGTAGGAGCACATACAGTTATCTAGTAGCATTGTAGAGCACATACAGTTATCTAGTAGCTTTGTAGGAGCACATACAGTTATCTAGTAGCTTTGTAGGAGCACATACAGTTATCTTAGTATTGTAGGAGCACATACAGTTATCTATAGCATTGTAGGAGCACATACAGTTTTCTAGTAGCATTGTAGGATAGGAGCACATACAGTTATCTAGTGCATTGTAGGAGCACATACAGTTATCTAGTAGCATTGTAGGAGCACTCCAGTTATCTAGTAGCATGTTAGTGAGCACATCAGTTATCTAGTAGCATTTGTAGGAGCACATACAGTTAATCTAGTAGCTTTGTAGGGAGCACATCAAGTTATCTAGTAGCTTTGTAGGAGCACATACATTTAATCTAGTAGCTATGTAGGGAGCACATACAGTTACTATTAGCTTTTGTAGGAGCCACATACAGTTATCTATAGCATTGTAGGGAGCACATACAGTTATCTAGTACAGTGTAGGAGCATACAGTTATCTAGTAGCATTGTAGGAGCACATACAGTTATCTAGTTAGCATTGTAGAGGCAGATAGTTATCTAGTAGCATTGTAGGAGCAGCATACAGTTATCTAGTAGCATTGTAGGAGCACATACAGTTATCTATAGCATTTGTAGGAGCACATACAGTTATCTAGTAGCATTGTAGACACATACAGTTATCTAGTAGCATTTGTAGAGCACATAGTTATCTAGTGACATTGTAGGAGCACATACAGTTATCTAGTAGCATTGTAGGGCAGAACAGTTATCTGTAGCATTGTAGGAGCACATCCAGTTATCTAGTAGCATTGTAGAGGCAGATACAGTTATCTAGTAGCTTTGTAGGAGCACATACAGTTATCTAGTAGCATTGTAGGAGCACATACAGTTATCTAGTAGCATTGTAGGAGCACATACAGTTATCTACTTAGGCATTGTAGGAGCACATACATTTATCTAGTAGCATTGTAGGAGCACATACGTTTATCAGTAGCATTGTAGGAGCAATACAGTTATCTAGTAGCTATGTAGGAGCACATACAGTTATCTAGTAGCAGTAGGAGCACATACAGTTATCTAGTAGCTTGTAGGAGCACATACGTTATCTAGTAGCTTTGTAGGAGCACATACAGTTATCTAGTAGCATTTTGTAGAGCACATACAGTTATCTGTAGCTTTGTAGGAGCACATACAGTTTACTAGTAGCATTGTAGGAGCAGATACAGTTATCTAGTAGCATTGTAGGCACACATACAGTTATCTAGTAGCATTGTAGGAGCAGATACAGTTATCTAGTAGCATTGTAGGAGCACGATACAGTTATCTAGTGCATTGTAGGAGCACATACATTATCTAGTAGCATGGTAGGAGCATATACGTTATCTAGTAGCATTGTAGGAGCACATACATTTATCTAGTACATTGTAGAGAGCACATAGTTATCTAGTAGCATGTAGGAGCACATACCAGTGATCTAGTAGCATTATAGGAGCAGTACAGTTATCTATAGCATTGTAGGAGCACATACAGTTATCTAGTAGCTTTGTAGGAGCAGATACAGTTATCTCTAGTAGCATTGTAGGAGCAGACAGTTATCTAGTAGCATTGTAAGAGCACATACAGTGTGCTAGTTATCTAGTTCACCACCTGTTTAATTTATTTATAGTGTGCAGGATCTGTGAATCGTTTGATGTAAAGTATTAAGTGCTAATTTTGTGTTTGTAGCTGACAATAGCTGCACAATAGGTGAAGAATCGTCCCAAATTAATATATTTAGCTTTTATTCGTTTCAGTGACATAGCTGTCTAGGTTGAATAAAGACAATCATCCATCATGCTCACAATTTTAACTTGACCTATGATTTATTGGCAGTGTTAGCAGAAGCCACATTTTATTTGCAACAGAAATGAAAATATTTTGTTAAAATCTCGACTCTTCTCCAGTCCAGTATAAATAAATTTCCTTTCGCTCTAAAAGTATTTCTTGAAACTTCAAGTACAGCCTCTTCCGATAAAGAACTGTACGGTTAAAGGGCCCACCACCCCCAACTAAAAATTCACACAACTACTGTCCCCACTTTACAATTTAAAAAAATCCTTACCTTACATCCCCTGCTCCTTATGGTTCTCCTGTAGTGCCTCTTCAAAGCTCAGGAAACTGAAGGGTAGGAACTTTCTTCCTTCCAAAAGTGTTCTGCCTCTGTTGCGTCCTCTCTACTTACAAATCTCATTCCAGCACCGTTCTGCATTGATAAGCCGTGGTTATGATTGGCTGCCTCTCAGCCAATCACATTGGTCCAGCCCCCTGCTTGTAGTTCAGGTGGGAAGGGGAGCCAGACCAGAATGACAAGGAACGAGGTGCTGTAAGTAGGATGGGAAGCGATTTTTTGTCAGAAAATAGCAGTTAGGGGTGGGGTGACATGCTCTACAGTATATGAAAAGTTTAAAAAGTTTAATCTCAAGAGACACCAATGTCCTGCTAGTTCAATGCCATGTGAGATTTTAAAAAACTCCAATAGCTTTTTACTTAAAAATGTTCTCTAAAGTGGTGCTAATATTCTATTCACCAACCCATCTCCTCAGACCTCTGGAAGATCTGGTATATTATAGTGGCAGATCTCAGCTCTAAGGTAAAGCTCAGTACCCACATACCAATAAAGGATGATCCCGTTGGACCTGTGGCTATGGATTATCACCATTGGCTACATGATCTCTATGGTTTGACCACAAATTTCTTTTGCCCATATGCGTTACTAGTGAGCCGATCAGCAGCTGTTTACCTGAATGGCCACTGGGAATAGAGGTGTAATGTGGGTTCGAATAAAATGCATTTTCAGCGATCTAAGGGTTTGAAGTCCGACGAAACTTTCGAAACTCCTAGCTTTGTAGGAGCACATACAGATATCTAGTAGCTTTGTAGGAGCAATACGTTATCGTAGTCTTGTAGGAGCACATACCGTTATCTAGTAGCTTGTGTAGGAGCACATACAGTTATCTAGTAGCTTTGTGGAGCACATACAGTTATCTAGTAGCTTTGTAGAGCACATACAGTTATCTAGTAGCTATGTAGAGCACATACATTATCTAGTAGCTATGAGGAGCCATACAGTTATCTAGTAGCTTTGTAGGAGCACAACAGTTATCTAGTAGCTTTGTAGGAGCATACAGTTTTCTAGTAGCTTGTAGGAGCACATACAGTTATCTAGTAGCTTTGTAGGAGCCATACAGTTATCTAGTAGCTTTGTAGGAGCACATACAGTTATCTAGTAGCTATGTGGAGCACATACAGTTATCTAGTAGCTTTGTAGGAGCACATACAGTTATCTAGTAGCTATGTAGGAGCACTACAGTTATCTAGTAGCTTGTGTAGGAGCACATACAGTATATAGTAGCTTTGTAGGAGCACATACAGATATCTAGTAGCTATGTAGGAGCACATACAGTTATCTAGTTACTTGTAGGAGCACATACAGTTTCTATAGCTTTGTAGGACACATACAGTTATCTAGTAGCTATGTAGGAGCACATACAGTTATCTAGTAGCTTTGTAGGAGCACATAAAGTTATCTAGTAGCATTGTAGGAGCACATAAAGTTATCTAGTAGCTTTGTGAGCACATACAGTTATCATTAGCTTTGTAGAGGCAACATACAGTTATCTAGTAGCTTTGTAGGAGCACATACAGTTATCTAGTAGCTTTGTAGGAGCACATACAGATATCTAGTAGCTTTGTAGGAGCACATAAAGTTATCTAGTAGCATTGTAGGAGCACATACAGTTATCTTAGCTTTGTAGGAGCACTACGATATCTAGTAGCATTGTAGGAGCACATACAGTTATCTAGTAGCTTTGTGGGCACTACAGTTATCTAGTAGTTTGTAGGAGCACATACAGTTATCTAGTAGCTTTGTAGGAGCACATACAGATATCTAGTAGCTTTGAAGGACATATACAGTTATCTACTAGCTTGTAGGAGCACATACAGTTATCTAGTAGCTTTGTGGAGCACATACTTATCTAGTAGCTTGTAGGAGCACATACAGTTTATCTAGTAGCTTTGTAGGAGCACAATCAGTTACTAGTAGCTATGTAGGAGCACATACAGTTATCTAGTAGCTTTGTAGGAGCACATACAGTTATCTAGTAGTCTTTGTAGGAGCACATACAGTTATCTAGTAGCTTTGTAGGAGCACTTACAGTTATCTAGTAGCTTGTAGGAGCACATACAGTTATCTAGTAGCTTGTAGGAGCACATACAGTTATCTAGTAGCTTTTAGGAGCACATACAGTTATCTAGTAGCTTTGTAGGAGCACATACATTATCTAGTAGCTTTGTAGGAGCCACATACAGTTATCTAGTAGCTTTGTAGGAGCACATACAGTTATCTAGTAGCTTTGTAGGAGCACATACAGTTTATCTAGTAGCTTGTAGGAGCAATACGTATCTGATAGCTTGTAGGAGCACATACAGTTATCTAGTAGCTATGTAGGAGCACATACAGTTATCTAGTAGCTTTGTAGGAGCACATACAGTTATCTAGTAGCTTTGTAGGAGCACATACAGATATCTAGTAGCTATGTAGGAGCACATACAGTTATCTAGTAGCTTTGTAGGAAGCACATACAGTTATCTAGTAGCTTTGTAGAGCACATACAGTTATCTAGTAGCTTGTAGGAGCACATACAGTTATCTAGTAGCTTTGTAGGAGCACATAAAGTTATCTAGTAGCATTGTAGAGCACATAATTATCTAGTACTTGTAGGAGCACATACATTGTATCTAGTTAGCTTTGTAGGAGCACATACAGTTATCTAGTAGCTTTGTAGGAGCACATACAGTTATCTAGTAGCTTTGTAAGGAGCACATACAGTATCTAGTAGCTTTGTAGGAGCACATACAGTTATCTAGTAGCTTGTAGGAAGCACTACAGTTATCTAGTTAGCTTTGTAGGAGCACATACAGTTATCTAGTAGCTTGTAGGAGCACATACTTATCTAGTAGCTTGTAGGAGCACTTACAGTTATCTAGTAGTTTGTAGGAGCACATACAGTTTATCTAGTAGCTTTGTAGGAGCACATACAGTTATCTAGTAGCTTTGAGGCTACAGTTATCTATAGCTTTGTAGAGCACATACAGTTATCTAGTACTTTTGTAGGAGCACATACAGTTATCTAGTAGCTTTGTAGGAGCACATACAGTTATCTAGTAGCTTTGTAGGAGCACATACAGTTATCTAGTAGCTTGTAGGAGCACATACAGTTATCTTAGAGCTTTGTAGGAGCACATACAGTTATCTAGTAGCTTTGTAGGAGCACATACTAGTTATCTAGTAGCTTTGTAGGAGCACTTACAGTTATCTAGTGCATTGTAGGAGCACATACAGTTATCTAGTAGCTTTGTAGGAGCACATACAGTTATCTAGTAGCTTTTAGGAGCACATACAGTTATCTAGTAGCTTTGTGGAGCAAATACAGTTATCTAGTAGCTTTGTAGGAGCACATACGTTATCTAGTGACTTTGTAGGAGCACATACAGTTATCTAGTAGCTTTGTAGGAGCACATACAGTTATCTAGTAGCTTTGTAGGAGCACTTACAGTTATCTAGTAGCATTGTTAGGAGCACATACAGTTATCTAGTAGCTTTTGTAGGAGCACATACAGTTATCTAGTAGCTTGTAGGAGCACATACAGTTATCTAGTAGCTTGTAGGAGCAACTTCAGTTATCAGTAGCTTTGTAGGAGCACATACAGTTATCTAGTAGTCTTTGTAGGAGCACATACAGTTATCTAGTAGGCTTTGTAGGAGCACATACAGTTCACAGTAGCTTTGTAGGAGCACTTACAGTTATCTAGTAGCATTGTAGGAGCACATACAGTTATCCAGTAGCATTGTAGGAGCACTTACAGTTATCTAGTAGCATTGTAGGAGCACATACCGTTATCTAGTAGCTTTGTAGGAGACATACATTATCTATAGCTATGAAGGACACATACAGTTATCTAGTCATCTATGTAGGAGCACATACAGTTATCTAGTGCTATGTAAGGAGCACATACAGTTTATCTAGTAGCTTTTGTAGGAGCACATACAGTTTATCTAGTAGCTTTGTAGGAGCACTACAGTTTCTAGTAGCTTGTAGGAGCACATACAGTTATCTAGTAGCTTTGTGGAGCACATACAGTTATCTGTAGCTTGTAGAGCACATACATTTATCTAGTAGCTTTGTAGGAGCACATACAGTTATCTAGTAGCTATGTAGGAGCACATACAGTTATCTAGTAGCTTGTGTAGGGGCACATACATTATGTAGTTGTAGAGCACATACAGTTATCTAGTAGCTTTGTAGGAGCACATACAGTTATCTAAAGTAGTTTTGTAGGAGCACATACAGTTATCTAGTAGCTTTGTAGGAGCACATACAGTTATCTAGTAGCTTTTTGGAACCATACAGTTATCTAGTAGCTTTGTAGAGCACATACATGTTTCTAAGCTTTGTAGGAGCACATACATTATCTAGTAGCATTGTAGGAGCACATACAGTTATCTAGTACATTGTAGGAGCACTTACAGTTATCTAGTAGCTTTGTAGGAGCACACAACAGTTATCTAGTAGCTTTGTAGGAGCCACATACAGTTATCTAGTAGCTGTAGGAGACATACAGTTATCTAGTGGCTTTGTAGGAGCACATACAGTTATCTAGTAGCTTTGTAGGAGCACATAAGTTATCTAGTACTTGTAGGAGCACATACAGTTTATCTAGTAGCTTTGTAGGAGCACATACAGTATCTGTAGTTTGTAGGAGCACAATAAGTTATCTAGTATTTTTGAAGGACACATACAGTTATCTAGTAGCTTTAGTGAGCACATACAGTTATCTAGTAGTTTTGTAAGCCACATACAGTTATTAGGAGATTTGTAGGAGACATACGTTATCTATAGCATTGTAGAGCCATCCAGTTATCTAGTAGCTTGGTTTGAGCACATACAGTTATCTAGTAGCTTTTGTAGGAGCACATACAGTTATCTAGTAGCTTTGTAGGAGCCATACGTATCTAGTAGCATTGTAGGAGCACATACAGTTATCTAGTAGCTTGTAGGAGCACATACAGTTATCTAGAGTAGCTTGGGAGAGCACATACAGTTATCTAGTAGCTTTGTAGGAGCACATACAGTTATCTAGTAGCTTTGTAGGAGCACATACAGTTTCTAGTAGCTTTTGAGCACATAGTTTCTAGTAGTTTTGTAGGAGCACATACAGTTTATCATATAGCTTTTAGGAGCACATACAGTTATCTAGAAGTTTTTGTAGGAGCACATACAGTTATCTAGTACTTTTAGACACATACGTAGCTTTGTAGAGCAACACACAGTTATCTAGTAGCTTTGTAGGAGCACATCACAGTTTCTTCTAGTAGCTTTTAGGAGCACATACAGTTATCTATTGTTTTGTAGAGCACATACAGTTATCTAGTAGCTTTGTAGGACACATACAGTTATCTAGTAGCTTTGTAGGAGCACATACAGTTATCTAGTAGTTTTTTTAGGAGCACATACAGTAATCTAGTGCTTTGTAGGAGCACATACAGTTATTCAGTAGCTTTGTAGGAGCACAACAGTACTGTAGCTTTGTATGAGACATACAGTTATCTAGTAGTTTTGTAGGAGCACAATACGATTCTAGTAGCTTTGTAGGAGCACATACAGTTATCTAGTAGCTTTGTAGGAGCACATCAGTTATCTAGTAGATTTGTAGGAGCACAATCATTTTATCTAGTAGCATTGTAGGAGCACATACAGTTTATCAGTAGCTTTTGTAGACACATACATTTAGCTAGTACTTGTGAGCACATACAGTTATCTAGTAGCTTTGTAGGAGCACATACAGTACTTTATCTAGTAGCATTGTGGAGACATACAGTTATCTAGTAGCTTGTAGGAGCACAACAGTTATCTAGTGCTTTGTAGGAGCACATACAGTTATCTAGTAGCTTTGTAGGAGCACATACGTTATCTAGTAGCATTGTAGGAGCACATACAGTTATCATGGTAGCTGTAGGGGAGCACATACAGTTATCTAGTAGCATTGTTAGCACATACAGTTATCTATAGCTTTGTAGGAGCACATCAGTTATCTAGTAGCTTTGTAGAGCACATACAGTTATCTAGTAGCTTTGTAGGAGCACATACAGTTATCTAGTAGATTTGTAGGAGCACATCAGTTATCTAGTAGCATTGTAGGACACATACAGTTATCTATGTAGCTTTGTAGGAGCACATACAGTTATCTAGTAGCTTTGTAGAGCACATACAGTTCTCTAGTAGCATTGTAGGAGCACATCAGTTATCTAGTAGCATTGTAGAGCACATACAGTTATCTAGTAGCTTGTAGGAGCACATACAGTTATCTAGTAGCTTTGTAGAGCACATACAGTTATCTAGTATCTTGTAGGAGCACATACAGTTATCTAGTAGCATTGTAGAGGCAGATACAGTTTCTTAGCATTGTAGGAGCACATACAGTTATCTAGTAGCATTGTAGGAGCACATACAGTTATCTAGTAGCTTTGTAGGAGCACATACAGTTATCTGTAGCTTTGTAGGAGCACATACAGTTATCTTAGTATTGTAGGAGCACATACAGTTATCTAGTAGCATTGTAGGAGCACATACAGTTCTAGTAGCATTGTAGGATAGGAGCACATACAGTTATCTAGTGCATTGTAGGAGCACATACAGTTATCTAGTAGCATTGTAGGAGCACTCAGTTATCTAGTAGCTTGTAGGAGCACATACAGTTATCTAGTAGCATTTGTAGGAGCACATACAGTTAATCTAGTAGCTTTGTAGGGGAGCACATCAAGTTATCTAGTAGCTTTGTAGGAGCACATACAGTTATCTATAGCTTGTAGGAGCACATACAGTTATATTAGCTTTGTAGGAGCAATACAGTTATCTATAGCTTGTAGGAGCACATACAGTTATCTAGTACAGTGTAGGAGCATACAGTTATCTAGTAGCATTGTAGGAGCACATACAGTTATCTAGTAGCATTGTAGGAGCAGATACAGTTATCTAGTAGCATTGTAGGAGCAGATACAGTTATCTAGTAGCATTGTAGGAGCACATACAGTTATCTAGTAGCATTGTAGGAGCACATACAGTTATCTAGTAGCATTGTAGACAGCATACAGTTATCTAGTAGCATTTGTAGGAGCACATAGTTATCTAGTAGTCATTGTAGGAGCACATACAGTTATCTAGTAGCATTGTAGGGCAGAACATTATCTAGTAGGCATTGTAGGAGCACATACAGTTATCTAGTAGCATTGTAGAGGCAGATACAGTTATCTAGTAGCTTTGTAGGAGCACATACAGTTATCTAGTAGAATTGTAGGAGCACATACAGTTATCTAGTGCATTGTAGGAGCACATACAGTTATCTATTAGCATTGTAGGAGCACATACAGTTTATCTAGTAGCATTGTAGGAGCACATACGTTTATCAGTAGCATTGTAGGAGCAAATACAGTTATCTAGTAGCTATGTAGGAGCACATACAGTTATCTAGTAGCATGTAGGAGCACATACAGTTATCTAGTAGCTTGTAGGAGCAACATACGTTATCTAGTAGCTTTGTGGAGCACATACAGTTATCTAGTAGCATTTTGTAGTGAGCAATACAGTTATCTGTAGCTTTGTAGGAGCACATACAGTTTACTAGTAGCATTGTAGGAGCAGATACAGTTATCTAGTAGCATTGTAGAGCCACATACAGTTTATCTAGTAGCATGTAGGAGCAGATACAGTTATCTAGTAGCATTGTAGGAGCACATACAGTTATCTAGTAGCATTGTAGGAGCACATACATTATCTAGTAGCATGGTAGGAGCATTACGTTATCTAGTAGCATTAGGAGCACATACATTTATCTAGTATCATTGTAGAGCACATAGTTATCTAGTAGCATGTAGGAGCACATCAGTATCTAGTAGCATTATAGGAGCAGTACAGTTATCTAGTAGCATTGTAGGAGCACATACATTATCTAGTAGCTTTGTAGGAGCAGATACAGTTATCTAGTAGCATTGTAGGAGCAGATACAGTTATCTAGTAGCATTGTAGGAGCACATACAGTGTGCTCTAGTTATCTAGTTCACCACCTGATTTAATTTATTTATAGTGTGCAGGATCTGTGAATCGTTTGATGCTAAAGTATTAAGTGCTAATTTTGTGTTTAGCTGCACAATAGCTGCACAATAGGTGAAGAATCGTCCCAAATTAATATATTTTAGCTTTTATTCGTTTCAGTGACATAGCTGTCTAGGTTGAATAAAGACAATCATCCATCATGCTCACAAGTTTTAACTTGACCTATGATTTATTGGCAGTGTTAGCAGAAGCCACATTGTATTTGCAACAGAAATGAAAATATTTTGTTAAAATCTCGACTCTGTCTCCAGTCCAGTATAAATAAATTTCCTTTCGCTCTAAAAAGTAATTTCTTGAAACTTCAAGTACAGCCTCTTCCGATAAAGAACTGTACGGTTTAAAGGGCACATCCACCCCCAAACTAAAAATTCACCAACTACTGTCCCCACTTTACAATTTAAAAAAAATCCTTACCTTACATCCCTGCTCCTTATGGTTCTCCTGTAGTGCCTCTTCAAAGCTCAGGAAACTGAAGGGTAGGAACTTTCTTCCTGTCCAAAAGGTTTCTGCCTCTGTTGCGTCCTCTCTACTTACAGAATCTCATTCCAGCACCGTTCTGCATTGATGGAAGCCGTGGTTATGATTGGCTGCCTCTCAGCCAATCACATTGGTCCAGCCCCCTGCTTGTAGTTCAGGTGGGAAGGGGAGCCAGACCAGAATGACAAGGGAACGAGGTGCTGTAAGTAGAGATGGGAAGCGATTTTTTGTCAGAAAATAGCAGTTAGGGGTGGGGTGACATGCTCTACAGTATATGAAAAGTTTAAAAAGTTTAATCTCAAGAGACACACAATGTCCTGCTAGTTCAATGCCATGTGAGATTTTAAGAAAAACTCCAATAGCTTTTTTACTTAAAAATGTTCTCTAAAGTGGTGCCTAATATTCATATTCACCAACCCATCTCCTCAGACCTCTGGAAGATCTGGTATATTATAGTGGCAGATCTCAGCTCTAAGGTAAAGCTCAGTACCCACATACCAATAAAGGATGATCCCGTTGGACCTGTGGCTATGGATTATCACCATTGGCTACATGATCTCTATGGTTTGACCACAAATTTCTTTTGCCCATATGCGTTACTAGTGAGCCGATCAGCAGCTGTTTACCTGAATGGCCACTGGGAATAGAGGTGTAATGTGGGTTCGAATAAAATGCATTTCAACGATCTAAGGGTTTGAAGTCCGACGAAACTTTCGAAACTCCTAGCTTTGTAGGAGCACATACAGATATCTAGTAGCTTTGTAGGAGCAATACGTTATCGTATCTTGTAGGAGCACATACCGTTATCTAGTAGCTTTGTAGGAGCACATACAGTTATCTAGTAGCTTTGTGGAGCACATACAGTTATCTAGTAGCTTTGTAGAGCACATACAGTTATCTAGTAGCTATGTAGAGCACATACATTATCTAGTAGCTATGAGGAGCCATACAGTTATCTAGTAGCTTTGTAGGAGCACAAACAGTTATCTAGTAGCTTGTAGGAGCCATACAGTTTCTAGTAGCTTGTAGGAGCACATACAGTTATCTAGTAGCTTTGTAGGAGCCATACAGTTATCTAGTAGCTTTGTAGGAGCACATACAGTTATCTAGTAGCTATGTGGAGCACATACAGTTATCTAGTAGCTTTGTAGGAGCACATACAGTTATCTAGTAGCTATGTAGGAGCATACAGTTATCTAGTAGCTTTGTAGGAGCACATACAGTATTAGTAGCTTTGTAGGAGCACATACAGATATCTAGTAGCTATGTAGGAGCACATACAGTTATCTAGTCTTGTAGGAGCACATACAGTTTCTAGTAGCTTTGTAGGACACATACAGTTATCTAGTAGCTATGTAGGAGCACATACAGTTATCTAGTAGCTTTGTAGGAGCACATAAAGTTATCTAGTAGCATTGTAGGAGCACATAAAGTTATCTAGTAGCTTTGTGAGCACATACAGTATCATAGCTTTGTAGAGCAACATACAGTTATCTAGTAGCTTTGTAGGAGCACATACAGTTATCTAGTAGCTTTGTAGGAGCACATACAGATATCTAGTAGCTTTGTAGGAGCACATAAAGTTATCTAGTAGCATTGTAGGAGCACATACAGTTATCTTAGCTTTGTAGGAGCACTACGATATCTAGTAGCATTGTAGGAGCACATACAGTTATCTAGTAGCTTTGTGGGCACTACAGTTATCTAGTAGTTGTAGGAGCACATACAGTTATCTAGTAGCTTTGTAGGAGCACATACAGATATCTAGTAGCTTTTGAAGGACATATACAGTTATCTACTAGCTTGTAGGAGCACATACAGTTATCTAGTAGCTTTGTGGAGCACATACTTATCTAGTAGCTTGTAGGAGCACATACAGTTATCTAGTAGCTTTGTAGGAGCACAACAGTTTACTAGTAGCTATGTAGGAGCACATACAGTTATCTAGTAGCTTTGTAGGAGCACATACAGTTATCTAGTAGCTTTGTAGGAGCACATACAGTTATCTAGTAGCTTTGTAGGAGCACATACAGTTATCTAGTAGCATTGTAGGAGCACATACAGTTATCTAGTAGCTTGTAGGAGCACATACAGTTATCTAGTAGCTTTTAGGAGCACATACAGTTATCTAGTAGCTTTGTAGGAGCACATACGTTATCTAGTAGCTTTGTAGACACATACAGTTATCTAGTAGCTTTGTAGGAGCACATACAGTTATCTAGTAGCTTTGTAGGAGCACATACAGTTTATCTAGTAGCTATGTAGGAGCAATACGTATTGTAGCTTGTAGGAGCACATACAGTTATCTAGTAGCTATGTAGGAGCACATACAGTTATCTAGTAGCTTTTGTAGGAGCACATACAGTTATCTAGTAGCTTTGTAGAGCACATACAGATATCTAGTAGCTATGTAGGAGCACATACAGTTATCTAGTAGCTTTGTAGGAGCACATACAGTTATCTAGTAGCTTTGTAGGAGCACATACAGTTATCTAGTAGCTATGTAGGAGCACATACAGTTATCTAGTAGCTTTGTAGGAGCACATAAAGTTATCTAGTAGCATTGTAGAGCACATAAATTATCTAGTACTTTGTAGGAGCACATACAGTTGATCTAGTAGCTTTGTAGGAGCACATACAGTTATCTAGTAGCTTTGTAGGAGCACATACAGTTATCTAGTAGCTTTGTAGGAGCACATACAGAATCTAGTAGCTTTGTAGGAGCACATAAATTATCTAGTAGCATTGTAGGAGCACTACAGTTATCTAGTAGCTTTGTAGGAGCACATACAGATATCTAGTAGCATTGTAGGAGCACTACTTATCTAGTAGCTTGTAGGAGCACTTACAGTTATCTAGTAGATTTGTAGGAGCACATACAGTTATCTAGTAGCTTTGTAGGAGCACATACAGATATCTAGTAGCTTTGAAGGAGCATATACAGTTATCTACTAGCTTTGTAGGAGCACATACAGTTATCTAGTAGCTTTGTAGGAGCACATACAGTTATCTAGTAGCTTTGTAGGAGCACATACAGTTATCTAGTAGCTTTGTAGGAGCACATACAGTTATCTAGTAGCTATGTAGGAGCACATACAGTTATCTAGTAGCTTTGTAGGAGCACATACAGTTATCTAGTAGCTTTGTAGGAGCACATACAGTTATCTAGTAGCTTTGTAGGAGCACTTACAGTTATCTAGTAGCATTGTAGGAGCACATACAGTTATCTAGTAGCTTTGTAGGAGCACATACAGTTATCTAGTAGCTTTTTAGGAGCACATACAGTTATCTAGTAGCTTTGTAGGAGCACATACAGTTATCTAGTAGCTTTGTAGGAGCACATACAGTTATCTAGTAGCTTTGTAGGAGCACATACAGTTATCTAGTAGCTTTGTAGGAACACATACAGTTATCTAGTAGCTTTGTAGGAGCACTTACAGTTATCTAGTAGCATTGTAGGAGCACATACAGTTATCTAGTAGCTTTGTAGGAGCACATACAGTTATCTAGTAGCATTGTAGGAGCACATACAGTTATCTAGTAGCTTTGTAGGAGCACTTACAGTTATCTAGTAGCTTTGTAGGAGCACATACAGTTATCTAGTAGCTTTGTAGGAGCACATACAGTTATCTAGTAGCTTTGTAGGAGCACATACAGTTATCTAGTAGCTTTGTAGGAGCACTTACAGTTATCTAGTAGCATTGTAGGAGCACATACAGTTATCCAGTAGCATTGTAGGAGCACTTACAGTTATCTAGTAGCATTGTAGGAGCACATACAGTTATCCAGTAGCATTGTAGGAGCACATACAGTTATCTAGTAGCTTTGTAGGAGCACTTACAGTTATCTAGTAGCTTGTAGGAGCACATACAGTTATCTAGTAGCTTTGTGGGAGCACATACAGTTATCTAGTAGCTTTGTAGGAGCACATACAGTTATCTATTTATCTAGTTCACCACTAGATAGAACCCAGTTTCGAAACGAACCTAAGGGTTTGAAGTCCCGACGAAACTTTCGGAACTCCCAAATTTCACGGAACCCGGATTTTTCGAATTTTAGATTTTTAGTGAAAATCGAAAGTAGACAATTTTCAAAATTTGAAAATCGATTTTTGAAAATAGACGATTTTCGAAAATCGAAAGCATACGATTTTCGAAAATCAAAAGTAGATGATTTTTAAAAATCGAACCTCAATTTTTATCAAAAATTCGAAAACGGAACGAAACTTGTTTCGAACATCTCTACTAGTAATGTCTGTAGGGATTTTTAGAGCTTTCAATGGAGTATACTTCTATGCTGCTAAATGCTACTAAATACCCATAATTTACCCAGGCCTAGAATGAGAGGCAGGCGGGAAGTCTCCAACTGTACCTTCCTGAAACGTAATCTTTTCTTTTTCAATGTTTATGTTCACTGTTTAGAGCCTGTAAAATGTGTTTAGACTGTAAGCTCTTCGGGGCAGGTGCTGATGTGAACATAAACATGTAATTGTAAAGCGCCATGGAAAATGTTTGTGCTATATAAATCCACAATAATAATAATACATTTAAGAAAACCAAGACGGCAATTTAACCCTCCCTACCTCCCTATTCTATTATAGTCATAATAATCTTTAAAAAAAAGAACTCCCACCATTCTTATTTATTGACAAAATAATCTGTCTCTAAAACATGTTTATTGTTTAGATAATGTATCTGTGAAACATGGTGCTAATGATCCCTTAACAGGTAAAGTGTTTTTATAAGATCCAAGCCACAAAATGAACGTGTTGGAATATGTACAGTATAGCTGTTTACAAACAATAAGAAAACTAGACACAGTATTTATAAAGAGTCGATATTGGTAAATTCCAACATCGGCCCTTTTACTGTTATTCTAAACAGTGGCTGTAAGGTGACAATGTATTGTTATGGGTATTTGGGAGTACTTATGGGTACAGCCGTGATGTAAAATAAGGCTTGTGAACATCAATTGTCCGATACCTGGGGGTATTGAAGTATCGCCCCCCCCAACAAACATTCCGTGGACCAACATATACCGATACTATCTGACTGTGATATCGATTTAAAAAGTATCGATACTGATAATTTACCAGTATTGACTCTTTATAAATACCATCCTATGTCTGCACTGAAAACAATATATTGATAGTCTGACTTTAGTGCCATTCATAATAGTAGATGAGTAGAAAATATAACACAAAATTCCAAATGGAGATAACATGTAAATACCAATTTGCTGTCAAAAGCTAGAGTGAGTGGAGACCCGGGACTGATGATTTGAAAGCAACCCATCAATAGAGAAAAGCAAGGAGAGCAAGGAGAATACTAGGTTGTCTAAGAACAGGTATTAGCAGAAAGAGAGAAGTGATAGTGCTACTTTATAGGTCACAGGTGAACACTCCCCCTGTTCAGTGCTGGGAGCCATTTCTACAGAAACGCATTAATAAAATAGAAACTATTCAGGAGAGAGATACAAAAATGGTACAAGGTCTAAATAATAGTGTATCAGGAAAGACCGGGGGCCTTAATGTGCACAGCTTAGGAGTGGAAGGAAAAAGATATGATATAATAGAGATCTAGGCAATTAACAGAGTTCGCCAGGGAAGGCTAAAACCAGGCGCAATCTGACAGTAGATAGATATGCAAACTGATAAACTGTTCTTATTGCAGGGAATGAAATAAAATCTTAAAGGTTTTTAAATAAATGAATAAAAAATAATGACTTCATTTTATACTGTGGGTATATTGTTGTATATACTTTAGTATATTTATTATTCAGACATGTTTATCGGTGGCATTTACAAAAACAGAAGAGGCAAGTATACCTGTTTTTTGGCATATAGGGCTGAATTTGGAACTGACCTTACATGTGTAAAACGTTTATATAACGTTCCCTCTAACTTAAAGCCTTCTGTGTGCACAGAAATATATTTATTGTGCGCATACAAAATGAAATTGTATGCACTACACACTGCAGCACTGATATTGCAGCAGCACTTAACCTGTGTGTGCAGGTCTGCAGAGGGTAGGTATCAGCTAGACGGAAGTTAGTCAACTTACTTCCCAGTGTTCTTGTATGTATGTATAGTTTATTCATATAGGGCCAGCGCTGTACAATACAATACAATATACAATAAAGTCATACAAGGGGGGCAAATACATAAATAGATCTGTAAATAAATATATAACTAGAGCCTTGCCACAAGAGCAAAGGAGGTCCCTGCCCCGCAGAGCTTACAATCTAGTCAGGAGGGTAACATACAGATACAATGGAATGGGTATAAGTGCTGGCATGAGACGTATGCAGTGCAAATACAACAATCATATACTGTTCTGGTTACCAGATATAGGTAGGACATAAGGATAGATTTAAACCTGCTAATAGAGGTTTCTTGATGTAGAGAGAGGGGAATAGAATTCCAGGGGATGGAAGCCACAAGAGATAAAGGTTTAGGTAAGAAGAAGCAGTACGAGTGGGGGGTCTATACAGGAGATGGTTGTGTGATGATTGTAGGGTGTGGGCAGGAACATATGGGGACACGTTTTTACCAGGCTCCAACATTCACCAGGGCAGATCATATTGTGATCGTCATTAATACTATGCCCTTAATGTCAATTACAAATAATGGTCCAGCTGGGAAATGCCATCAGGTAAAAACGCCACTCTGTTCCACATTGAAATGAATATGATGATTGAATGTTGAATCAATGTGTTGCTGAACAAGAGTGGGCAGAAATAAACAGCTTTCCTTGCCATCTAATGGTGGCCATGCACGTAGCAATATTAGTGGGCGATAATAGCTCTAACGAAATTGGGCCAACATTCGGACACAATCGGCCAATAGTACCCCAGTCTCCTTATTGCAAAGGAAAGCAGTTAGCTCTCTGATCTGGTATTTCTGTATTTATATTCTCCTGATAACGCGTTACCTCCTCAATATTGGGATGTATTGTAACAATGTTATATATTTTTTTTTTCATTACCGTATATAATCCATTGTTTCTAAACAATATAAAAATACAGGTGGCATATTGTAATAAAGTAATAGTACCTCTACCTCCTGTTTGTTACAGGATTGTTACAGGCAATTTAAGGTACAGTGGGCAATCAGATCACTATGATTTATTATCAAATGTATATGAATGTAAATGTAGCTCCAGACAGTGACTTTGTTTTTCTTTCTTTAAACACCTGATTTGTTTCGGGTGGATTTTTTTTTTTTCAACGTAACATCCTTATTATTGCGATGCAAATTCCAAAACTAAATACATAGAGGGATTTGCAAGAGACTGTTCCTCTTAAAGGGATATAACCAACATACGTTTGTAGCAAGTGTGCCAGGGGAAGTAATAATTAGCAGAATGTTACATTTGTTAACCATTAAAGGATATCTAGAGGCCTATTTATAAAGAAGCGATAGTTTTGCAATTTTGCTAATGCTAGACTTCTCAATTCTCGGCGAATGCAGCGTTTGGCAACCCTCAATTACGTCGATAACCTTTGAATGTACCGAACGCCGCATTCTAGGGTTGTGGAGCGATAAAGTCAAGGGTTATCAATTTGAAAATGCAAGAACTGCCTAATTTTACCCATGATAGTAATTTTGCTTCATTACTTTCTCCATATTTTCAAAGCTACTGAGCATGTCTGTAACTGTTTTCCCCAAGAAAGATGGCGACCCCCAGGTGGCAACTTCAGATACCTTTAGATAAATATACGTTCACTGTAACACTGCTGAATATTTGGCTTAGTAAATTATTTATTGCCTGAGTTTTAAGCCAAAGTTTTTTACATTACAATTATTGTTCAATATCAGTATGTCCTTGTCCACTCAGAGCATTTTACAGCATTGTCAAATTTGTTGAACATTTTTTACATTGAGCGCCCAATGTCATCCATATAATCATTACGTGTTGATAGTGAAATAGGAATCAGCTTTAACAGGGAGCAGGCAGCAGTGGGCTGCATTTCCTGCAGTTGGCAAATGGTTAAAGATGTTTGTAGCACTGGATGCTCACGGAGGATCAATACCTACTGCTAGCTAAAGGGAAATTCTGTTCATAAAGATAATGAAAGAAGGACAAGCTAAATGGTAGGTTCCCACAGTGTCCGGGGAATGTAGGACAGAGACGGAGAGCTACAGTTTTAATTAACAGTTTTCTGCCCTAAAACTGACACTGGGCATTGAGATCCAAGATACAGCAATACGATCATTAGGGCTGTCATATGGCAATGAGGTGTATGGTTTATTTACTGGGCTGTGATAACTATCCAGATAAAGGGAAATTGATTAAGGGAATAGTAATGTTCCAGGCAGTGTCGGACTGGCCAACAGGGTTACAGGGGAAACCCCTGGTGGGCCCACAGCCCATTCACCCTAAACAATGGAGAAAACTGCTAATATTTAGAGGCAAAGAGACAGTAAGGAATGCATTATAATAAACAATAGGAGTCAGTAGGAGTAAGATAACTATGTAAATGAGTGATAGTAGGGATATGACATGTTAGGTGGGCCCATAAACTCCACCTGGTATGCCCCTGGTCTCAGATTACCTGGAGGGCCCCAAGAGTCCAGTCCGACACTGGTTCCAGTCCCTTGTTTCCATTCAGGAGAATTACTGCTGTCCCTGCTAGAACCTGTAATACTATTCCATAGCTTAAACTGCTGAATCACTGGCTAACACTGAGAGTAATAGTTGGCATTACCTAGCCCTGAATTAATGGTGGGTATTGGGAACTATCCCATGACCTTGAATTACTGCCTTGCCTGGTGTTCATGTGCTTGTGATTAGAATTAACAAACCTATAGATCTGTATTGATGGTCTATGTTTAGATAACAAAATGTTAGGGTAAAGCAGAATTTTTACTGCACAATATCATTGACATGTCTAGGATTAATAGGCACAAACCCTATTGCATTTAACCCCTAGTCTGTCTGCGCTGCACATTTGAAAACTGATGTCTTAGCAAATCTAGTAACTGTCCCGATGCTCATTCGGAATGAACCTGATTTTTGAAGTAATTGTTTGACAGGAAATCCTCCAAAAAGATTTTAATTCTTGTTTTAATGTACAGGCTAAGCAGTCCATTGAGAACAGTGTATTTATCTTAATAAGGATGGGAAGAGAAATGGTCTCTCGTCTTTATTTATAGTCTCTAACATGTTATATATGGGGTTACATCCTTCTTACTGTGTAATACATTTGTATTTAGCCTTCGATGCATTCATTTATTTGGCTTGAAAAAGCCAAATTCCTGTTCTTTTTATTTCTTCTTCTTCTTCTGTTTTTTTCTTCCGCTTTTTTGGACTGTATCTCCTCCCACAGTTTTTGAGCTAGAGACAGCTAAGGAATCCGCGGAAGTGTTACGGCGTTATCTGCGAATCTCTGGACATTTTTTCCCATAGACTATAATGGTAACAATCCTCAAATGTGGATGGTCATAAATACAAATGGTGATACCCCCAACTCCCCCACACAGACACAGGTACAACCACCTACTGACCTACCTTTCCATTCCCATGGAAGCCATACTTAAAGGGTAACTATAGTTAAAAAACTAATTTTGATCAATCATCAATAAAAGTTAGTTATATGGTCATACATGCTAAAACATATACTCCCCACCTTAAATGGGTACACACACCTACTGACCTACCCTTTATTCCTTTGGCAGCCATACTTAAAGGCTAACTAAAGTTAAAAAAAAACAAATTTATATTTTTCCTCAAAAAAGGTTGTTTTATGGTTGTAAACAAAAAAAAAGACACACCCCTCTACCAGACCCAGTTACACACACCTACTGATCTACTTATCCATTACTGTGGCAGCCATACTTAAAGGGTAACTAAAGTCAAAATAGCAAATTTTGATCAATAATCAAAAGAGTTTGTGTTTTTAACCCCCAACTTGATACAGGTAAACAAACCTACTGACCTACCCTTCCATTACTGTTGCAGCCATACCTAAAGGGTAACTTAAGTCAAAAAAACTAATTTTGATCAATAATCAAAAAAGTTTTTTTTTTTTTATCCCAACGTGGCACAGGTACACACACCTACTGACCTACCCCTCCATTACTGTTGCAGCCATCCTTAAAGGGTAACTAAAGTAAAAAAAAAACTAATTTTGACAAGTTATCAATCAAGTTTGTTTTTTTTAACCCCCAACCCGACACAGGTACACACACCTACTGATCTACTTATCCATTACTATGGCAGCCATACATAAAGGGTAACTAAAGTCAAAAAAACGAATTTTGATCAATAATCAAAAGTTTGTTTTTTTAACTTCCAACCTGATCCAGGCACACACCTACTGACCCACCCTTCCATTTCCATGACAGCAAGGGTAATTATAGTCAAAAAAACACATTTTGACCAATTATCAAAAAAGTTAGTATTTTATCCCCCAACCTGATATGAGTACACACACACCAACTGACCTGCCTTTAATTCATGTGACATATTTAAAGGGTAAAAAACAACAATGTCCTCTTCATTGGCATTATTGAGTTTTAAAATCTGCAGCACAAACACACAAATTCCCTGTTGCTTTTAGTATATTATGTATAGGAGATTATGTATTATTATGTATTGTTAGATCTTGTGTCGATCTTTTGTCTACTTTAAATCACTTTATTTAAATCAGTTTTATTGAGGAACGGGAGGTAAAGGAGCTGTGTCTTACCAGTTCTTCAATAAAACGTTCAGGAGCTGGGAACAAAGGTAAGGTACTTGACCAATCTCTTGCTCCTCCGCCGTGTCCTCTGACAGGTCCAGAAGGACTTAGTATGCTATGCGAATGCACAAGTGCGATGCGCATTGCGTACTAAGTCTGTCGGACCTGTCAGGGAACACAGCGGAGGAACGAGAGATCGAGTAAGTTCTGCAACTTCGTTCCCAGCTCCTGCTGATTTTATTAAGGAACGGGAGGTAAGACACAGCTCCTTTACCTCCCGTTCTTCAATAAAACTGAATTGTAAAAAGTGATTTTAATAGTGGAGATACCCTTTAATGTGTCTAGTTTTTCCCTATCTTAACATCTACATAGGGAATGGCAGTTGTATCATAAGTGAGTGTGAATGTGTGTGGGGATAGGAAATTACATAAATCACGTCGCTTACTTACCTATTTAAACTAGCTTGTAAGGACGCAGGTAGTCCAAAATGCGTAAAGTGGATCATGGTTCAATAAAGGATATTTTTGAAGAGACATGGACTTGTGTATGTGTTCCGGTTAGCGCGATTGCCCAATGTTATTATTGTTTGGAAATGTACCCACGTTATTGGAAATGTACTCTTATTTGCACACATAGGGAGGGGTCTGTCTGCAAACCTACCGAGCCTTATCAGTAGTATCAGTACAGCAATTACTCAGAACCTTTTGAAAATTGAATCATCATTTTTCAAATGTTCAGTTGTAGTATTCAATAGGAATTATTGGAATTTGCCATTTTTTTTACATGAATTTTCAAAATGTATTTTTTGGAATTTTTTGATATTTGATTTTTTATTGAAAATTTGTAAGAATTCTTCGTTAATTTGGCCTGTCTTTTTTATCATCATGCCCATGCAGTGCCCAGCTAGCGGTATTTGTTCTGTTGTGGTAATACTGCTCTGTATTTTACAATAGAGTTAAAGGCAGATTTGTGCCTTTATAATTCCATCCCCTGTAACAAACGTGTAACATTATTTGCTCCACTAAATCCCGGCACTTGTTTTCACTTAATTTAAAGTCTATTGTTCACTAAATAAAGAGAGCGGTGTTTTCATTCATGTAGCTGCTTCTACATCGCCCAGACATTAATGAGTGGTCACCATTGAAAAAACACTACAAGTGCCATTTTTATACTTCTAAACATCAGGATTTGATCAGAAACCCGCTACAATAAAGCATTGGGGCGTAGCCCTAAATGAATTATCAAAGCAATAATACGATAGTTTTTAATCATACGAATGAGCAAACATTTTGTTTCCTGATCATAACTTCCTATGTTTCTAGTATAGCCTGGTTGAAAAAAAAGCACATTTGGTATTACAATTGCTTGTAGTAAAGATGGCAGTGTGGTGATAGTGTGGACAGACAGGTTAGACAGTGGGCACAGGCAAACTGCCAATGAAGCCTCATCTGCAATATAGCTCAATGCTTTGCTGTGTGTGCTTCTAATAAAGTGAGAATAGCATTTAACTTTCATTAGTTTTCACTATAAATCTTATGCTTAAAAGGCATGTGAACCTCACCTTTAAAGGGGAATTAAGTGCAAATACATATGCTTTTCAGAAAAAGGAGCAGTATTTTTTCATCCCAATGACCTTAATCTGCCAATTCAACATGTATGTGTATAAATATCTGCAACCAAAATACTGACTTCCTGTTTGCAGGACCCCTAATAGAGACTGTTATGGTCTTGCCCTTGACCCAGCGCCTGGGTTGATTTAGTTGCTCAGTAGAGATCTGAGCATCTTTGACCCATCCAACAGCCAATCAGTAGAAATTACTGTTAGGAACATTCCAAGGATGTGGTGCATCCTGGGAAAAAGAAGGACCGTTAGAACCTGAAATGTCAGCTCACTAATGTCAACAGCAGGGAACAGCAAAGGGTATGAAATCAACTGATTTTTCAAAATGGAAGAGAATATGTAGAATAACTAAGTATGAATTACACAAACAAACAATTTAACAAATATTGATAATTTCCACTGACCTTTCCCTTTAACTCTATGCTTACCTTCCCTATCGCACCAAACTCCAATACTTACCTCTTCGCGGGTCCCTAAAGCTCCTTTTACCTGCTTGTCTTCCTGGTTTGAGCTGCCATTCACATCCATGATAGTGATGTCACAGCCAATGACTTATGAATTCAAAGTGCCGCACCTTGCAGAGTTGGTTAGGACTGGTAAGCCCAGTGCTGGCGTAGAGAGGTACGGTAAGTATATGGACCTTCTGGGATTTAAGAAATTATAATAATCACAGGGTTTGGGGGGTGGGGAATGTAATCATACATTTTAGTGTGGTTGGGTGGACATGCCCTTTAGGGATACAGACCTCCTGTTTATTCTTTTGTATATAAATACAATGGGGCAGTATAATTCCAATCTTTTACCAGCTTTTACCACCCATATTCCATTACTGATTCATTTACTAGGACTGTTACACACCATCCAATATTTCACCCCGATCAACCACCAGGATTAATATTTTGGTTTTCAATAAACAATATGAAGAGTCAGGCTGAAATATCGGTATATTGATTGGTTGATCTGTTGGCAGCCCATGCGTACCAGGCCTCGGAATGTAACTACATTCTCACAAATGATAGGGGATTCTTTCCTGGAAGGCTTTCCCCATTGATGGGATCTTGGTAGAATTTAAAAGCAAAGGAAACTATGATTAGGAGCTTTACAACACTATAGCAACTCCCCATAGGAATGTTGTACACAGGAATGAAATTGTACTAGTGTATACGTGAGCTTTACACAAATTAGCTTCAAAGCTGGTTTGTTCTATTAAACGGGCTATGATGTTCTACCTGCTTTGATGGAATGTACTGTATATAAAGTCAGCAGCCTGGATACTGAATGGATATCTAATTGGCTTACAGACCCACTTAATGATCACTGTGCTAATCTTCTCAACCTACCTCCCCAAGTCATTCTAATGAAATTTTAATATTGTTCCCCAGGTTTTTATTGACCTTCACACACGCCATAGAATCTTTCTGTTCAGCATAATCAATAACTGATAATTACCTATGATTAACTGTCTTTCCATCACAAATCATAAACTCTCCCACCCCCAATCTCCCAATTCATTGTTATCCACTGGTCCAGACATAAAAATTACATGGAAATTCAAATGCACAGTATTAAAGTGACAGGGTGCACATTCTCTCTTCTCGTACATCACCAGTAAAATGCGTGGGTAAAGTTTCTATTTATCTGATTTTACACCGATTTGCATTTCGCTTTTAATAAGCAGCAATAAATAAATGTGCAATGAATTCTATATTGTACATCAGGTCTTGGACTATCTCTAATGGTGGGGTTTAGAAAAATAGCAAAAGCACACCTGTACCACAGACTCATTGTACCGCGCAGTAACTGTATTTTGTGGATGAATCGTATTTTAATAATATATTGTACTGTAACAGTATTTCGCACCTACATCGGTATTGTACGACTGTGATATAAATATAAACTGTGATGTCATGTGTGATATAGCAGAATTATTATTTGTTAGAGCATTGTGGTTTTTCATAGCATGGTCGTTCAATTACACCCCCAAACATAAAATACTAAAACCAGTTGGTATCTCTTTAAATAACAGCAGAAAGCACAATATCAATACTACGATTTTATAGTCTCTTGTTACATGTTTATGGTTATATAAATTAAAACTTTCCAACCAAATTAAGTTTATCCCCTTTATGGAAGGTGCTGAGATTTTATAATCTATTATACAGAAAAATGCTAAAATGGGAAGGGACCCCAGAAATGTCTTTCAACATACATTTGAAGGATAAGGAAACTCATGTAACATTTTTTTATTTTATTACAAAAAACAAATCTAGAATTCTTTTGGAGACAGACGCACTTCCTAGAAGAGACACCTAAGTAGTAGATCTCGACTTAGAAGTGTATATGGGAGACAGAAGCAAGTGATCCCGGAGAACAAGGGTATTTTTTCTTAGTTTAGTGACCCTTAAAGATTTTTTACGAGCATTATGATCCAACTGTCTGAGGCGCACAGGAATATCTTGATAGACATGTCCTTTTTTTCTATCCTTGCAATTAGAATGCTATAGACCTGAAGTTTCTGAATTGAGAGATCCAGTCAGATGACTAACGAAACGTCTTCAAGAACTAAACTTTAAGTCCAGTTGATCTAACTGAATACAACATATATAATGCTAAAGACCCTGAAACACATTACTGAAAATTCTTCCAATAACTGTTCCTAGTGAGATAACAGCACTGCACATGCCTGTACCCACTGGGTGAGGATGGATTTGGGCTCCGTATGTCTGGCTTCCTTTGCAGGAGTTTCAACGAAAAATAATAATCCACTTTAAAGGGCATGTCCACCCTTTAGAACAACTTTTAGTATGTGATAGTTATAGCTTCCCCAGCCCCAACCGATATAATCTTAATGTCAGAAAGTCCTTTGATAGATACTTACCTTCCTTCTATCCTTCGCCGCACTGCCCCGACCCTCTGCTTGCACGGAACTGCAAGCAGGGGGCGGGACCGGCAGCTGCGTCTGTGGCTGAGAGGCAGCCAATCACGGACGCGGCTGCCGGCAGTTCAGAAAGGCAGGGGAAAGAGGTAAGGTAAGTAACTATCGGGGGACTTTCTGACAATAGGTTTATAGCGGTTGGGGCTGGGGAAGCAATATCTATCACATACTGAAAGGGTTTGGAGCTAGGGGGAGGGAGAAAGAAATGGGAGGGAGAGGCCTGCAGTGCACATGTCATAATTCTCCCGGAGGGGAGACAGGAGGCAGAGTCCTATATGGACTCTGCTATCCTCCTGGTGGCCACTTTTTTGGACTTTGGGGGGGGATTACAGGAGAACCATTTGGAGCTGGGATGTAAGGTAAGGATTTTACTACACTACACAGTGGGGCCAGTAGTGGGGGGATTATAATTTTGGGGGTGGACATAAATATTAGTTCAGCATATAAATCCTTTAAAACTGAGAAAACAGACGGGTTGCTATTTTCAAAAGGCAGGAAAACTTTTCCATGAATATTTAGTGTATGTTGACAAAGGTACATTTACTGTATTTCAGCTAGAATTTTCTCTATTAAACAAAATGCTGTTGACCCCACAAATATAATAAAATATAATATGCCCTACAGGAGTGTTTAATCACTTTGATTATCTTACTGTGTCCAGAAATCTCCTGCCTACTTATTACGCATGGGGTGTTTAATATGACAGCTATGCTAAATATCTTCTGCATTTAATAATTGGTTTCCTAAACACCTTTTTTCCCTTCTCTCACTAATAGCCCAGACAATGTTGGAATTACTTTCCAAGTAATTCATAACTAAAGAAATGTTTGCAGTCCCCGCCCCTTCTCTATCTCAGTGGGTTCACACATGATCAGTGTGAATTATTCAGGCTGAGAGGTGAATTCTCCAGTCAGCAGGGATGGTTTTACCCTAGTGGAAACATGGAAATTGCACAGGGCCCCAACTTTTAATGGAATAAAGAGTAAAAGATTTTACTGCTTTCAAAATATGTTTAGCTTAACTTATCTTTACACAACATTTTAATCTGCAGTCTGGTCTGTCAGGTCTGGTACAACCGAGCAGATCAGTAGACAGTTTATCTTATTATAATTGCAAAGATAAGTGCTTGATCAGAGACCAAACTTCACCAAGGAATTAATAAGATAAAGAGAGTACAAGGCATTAGATCTAATATGCAAATAAGGAATAGACACAATCAGGGCACACAAACAAATCTGCCTGTGTGTGCCCACCATATAGCTGGGAAAAATGTCTTTAGGGTTGGGTACTTAATCATACACTTACCTAACGTTGATGCGTTGTTCCATCCAAATTGTTAGGCCAGGTCGGGCCAGGTACCGGTTTCTTACCTCCAGGACGGCTAATGCTTAGCGATCTAATGCCTGTAATGTCAGTTGCGAAGTAATTGTGAGCAGGTAGGTTTTTAGGCTATAGGAACCTTAAAAGACTCACACACACACAAATTGTTGTGGTCTAAAATGTGTCTGTACAAACATTGTATAGTGATCTGTCTTTCTGGGTTTCTAAACAATGTCAGGAACAATGTCATTTATTCTCCACTGTCACCAGGGGTCTCCAAGTCGTTCCCCCCATAGTAGTTACAAATGACAGTTCTCTTATGTGTGTATTAGGCTAAAGCCAGATAATGTTTATAAACTGATAATGGGTGAAAATGTCCTATACACACACACATTCTCTGTAGATCGGACACATGGAATAATTAATTTTAATGCACACTGGTCTCTCTGCACCTTTATAGGTGGTAAATGTTAGTTTTTGGAACAAATGAAATATGTACAGATAGATATATATATATAATGCTTGTGAAGGTTCTCATTCATCCAGGTCATGGTATATCTGTTGTATTCAGTTAGATCAACTGGACTTAAAGTTTAAGTCCAGTTGATCTTACTGAATACAACAAATATACCATGACCTGGATGAATGAGAACCTCCACAAGCATATGTACAGATAGATATACTTATTATTACTATATCGTATTTAGCTATATAGCCGCCTGGTAAACTTTAAAGTTAAACTCCAACCCAAAAAACAGCCATTATGGGTGACAATTGGTTTATGGGCGTTCGGTTGGACCCAGTGGATCAACAACACCCAACTGACCACCCAAGCATGATTGAATTGTCGGTCCAAATGACTATTCACCGGGTGTCGCATGCGAAATCGCTCGTCTGTACACCTTGCTCACTATATTGATACCTTACAATCTGATTGTACAATCTTCATCTTCCTCACTATATTGATACACATACCTTACAATCTGATTGTACAATCTTCATCTTCCTAACAATATCTATAAACACACCTTCGAATCTGATTTTACAATCTTTATCTTTCTCACTATATTGATACACACACCTTGCAATCTGATTGTACAATCTTCATCTTTCTCACTATATTAATACACATACCTTACAGTCTGATTGTTCAATCTTCATCTTACTCACTATATTGATACACATACCTTACAATCTGATTGTACAATCTTCATCTTTCTCACTTTATTGATACACATACCTTACAATCTGATTTTACAATCTCCATCTTTCTCACTATATCAATACACACACCTTACAATCTGATTGTACAATCTTCATCTTTCTCACTTTATTGATACACATAAATTACAATCTGATTGTACAATCTTCATCTTCCTCGCTATATTGATACACACACCTTGCAATCTGATTTTACAATCTCCATCTTTCTCACTGTATTGATACACACACCTTGCAATCTGATTGTACAATCTTCATCTTCCTCACTATATTGATACACACCTTACAATCTAATAGTACAATCTTCATGCAATCTGACCACAATTGGTAACAAGAGATCTCCACTCTTTGTCCTAATCTACCACTAGGATATATTGCCTAGTTAGGCTCACATATTACACAAGGTTGGTGAAATTTCAGATGATACAATTTGATTATAAAGTGTATAGTTCACCCCTTACAACAACTTGTACAATCTTCAATCCAGGATTGGATGATGGGAATTGTAGTTATTCCACACCATCCTGCGGCTGCCCCCTGCACCTTGCCCCTCCCCCACCCTCCTTACACTAAGAGGAGGGATCTGCACGCTCATCACCTGCTCCCTAAGTCTCTGACGTTCTAAGTCCGTGCCCAGTGTTCCCTGCTGTGTGTGCCCAGTCTGTCTGACACTTCCAGCTCTTACTGCCCAACGCGTGCTACTTCCCCCCACCGGCTCAGTGTCCAGGACAGAGCAGATCGCAGATCGGATCCTGTTCCCTGCAGGTGAGTGAGACTCCTCCCCCCCTTTATCTGTACTGGCAGGTAGTAGTGACTGGCATGTAACTGTCAGACAGTGACTGGTGCAGGGGATCCCATTAGGACTAATCATTGTTACCTGCTTGGTGCCATCACTTTGTATTATATTGGTCCTATAGGATGTTCTATGTGTTAACTAAATACCCATCTTTATAAATAATAATAATATCATGTACTGATATAGAACCTGTGTCCCATCCATTATCATTGTATGTCTGTCTTTCTACATCAGGCAGGGGACCACCCAGATACAACATCTACTGTACAATGCTAAATACATATAAGAGATGTATATAGAATGAAAAATGTTACAATAGGACATTGATGTCTATTAATCATGGGTGGGGGTCATTCTGTAACTGTCAGGGATCACTAACAGGAATACCCAATGCTGCACATACACCAGGTCTGTTATTACACACCAGGTCTGTTATTATTACTTTACACATGTTCTCTACACACCAGGTCTGTTATTATTTTACAATGTTCTCTACACACCAGGTCTGTTATTATTTTACACATGTTCTCTACACACCAGGTCTGTTATTATTACTTTACACATGTTCTCTACACACCAGGTTTATTATTACTTTACACATGTTCTCTACGCACCAGGTCTGTTGTTATTACTTTACACATGTATAATTACTATACGCGTGTTATATACACACCAGGTCTGTTATAATTACTATTCACATGTTATATGCACACCATGTCTGGTATAATTACTATACACGTTATATGCACACCAGGTCTGTTATTATTAATGTACATGTGTTGTATACACACCAGGTGTGTTATAATTACAATACACATGTTATATGCAAACCAGGACTGTTTTAAATACTGTACATGTGTTATATACACGCCAGGTCTGATATTTTTATTGTACACATGTTATATGCACACCAGGCCTTTTATAATTACTATACATGTGTTATATGCACACCAGGTCTGTGTTACTATTACTGTTTAGATGTATGATGACTGCATGTTTGCTGTGTAACCCGAGTACATGTCTATTTTTCATCATGTGGTTTAAAGTTTAATATGGAATGAGCAGGTTGGAATGAATCACTTGATTAAAGGAGAATTTCTCTCCCTAAAGCTTGTTTTTTAATACCAGATTGTCTGGTAGATTGTCTGCCTGATAGAATAATACATGATGCTGCAATAAGGATTTATTCTAATGGACTGCCATAGAAACTTGTACAAAGAATAAAAAAAGACTGGACGGTCAGTCCAAAGGACATGCAGATCAGGCAGACAGATATATTCCATGAGGATTATGTGTGTATTTAATATTAGAATTTCCTTTTTGCAGCAGACATACCAGTAATATGTTTTCATGCTGTTTCCATTTATTTTTCTATAAATATTTCAGTGTAACAGTGTGAGTCTTTTGTACATGGTTATTTGTATTTGTTGCAGGTCGCTGTCATACTGCTTATTGAGATTACAAAAACCAATGGTTAAATCAGGGCTGGTCAAAGAAAGAGCCAGGCTTTGCAATAAGGCTAAATGCTTGGTGACTAACATTTTAAAGGGAATTAAGATGATGATTGACTCTTAACATCAAATAAAATTTGTCTATCAATTCCATCCTTCCAGAGCATGTCCTGGAAGTTACATACATGTACATAGTTGCATGGTGGGTGAACTCTTTACCACCACGCCACCTTCCTTTCCCCTCTGCCATTTAAGATTTTTTGCAATCAAGACTGAGCAGTCAGTAAACCAATTGTTAATTGCTAGGAAACAGTTACAGTTATCTGCTAGTTAGAGATGTACCTTCGTTTCAATCCAAACCTCTATAAGTAGAGGGAAGATAGGCACTGCTATTCCTTCCTTTTTGCTGTAATAGGGGACCCAGAAGTCCTGAGCCTCTCTATAATTGTTAACTGTACATTCTCTTCCCTTAGACCTATGCATCTAAAAGGAGGAAGACAGATGGACCCTCAAAGCAGTGGCCCTAGTTAGATAACGTACTACGACTTTTGGATTGAACGCTCCTTTATGACAGTAAAAGGGAAAGTATGAATAGGCTCTGACCTCCCCTGGTACTTTTAGATAACCCATTTCATGTGTTACCTTCCTATCCTACAACTTAAAGGGCATGTCCACCCCCAAAACTAAAATTTAACCCCTTACTGGCCACATCAAGTAGTTTAAAACAATCCTTACCTTACATTCCTGCTCAAAATAGTTCCCCTGCTGTACCCCTCCAAAGTCCAGGAAACTGCAGTGCAGGAGCAGTGTGTGACTCATGCTGTGCCTGAGACTTCCTCAACCTCATCAAGGTTGAGGCATGCTCAGTGCAGCCCTCCCTGCCTCTCAGCCAATCACGGATGCGGCTGCCGGTCCCGCCCCCTGCTTTCAATTCCATGCAAGCAGAGGGCCTGAACACTGCAGCAGGGGAGAGAGGGCAGGTAAGTAAGAATCGGGGGACTTTCTAACAATTATATTAATGCGGTTGGGGCTGGGGGAGCATGCCCTACCACATATCAAAAGTTAAATTTTGGGGTGGACATGCCCTTTAAGAAATATGCTGGGAGATTCAATAAAAGTTCTTATCGTTAAAAATGGTGCTAACTTTGCCCCAACCAAATAATATTTGAAAGCTAACATCTGATTGGTTGGGGAAAAATTAGCACCATTTTTAACGATAAGAACTTTTATTGAATAACCCTGATGATTGGCTAACTGCTGGTTAAACTTTTATGTTCATAACTTCCTTAGCTTTCCAGAAGAACGAAAAATAAAATATAATTCATCCTGAACTGATGCTCTAATTCTTAACTAGCAGATAAGCTTTAACACCATCCTTGGTCTATATGATGAATGAAAAGGCATTACAGTGTTTTAAAACCCTTGTAATAGTCCATAGGACCAGGTGTATTTCCTTTGGTGCTTAGAGAGATGTTGGGAGTCATTGATAAATGCACAAAGCAATCCAACCTTGGTGTTTATAATTAGAGTCAGCAGATATCCTTGCTGGTAATTCCCATATATATGGTTGGAAGGGATTGTAGTAACTGTTGCACTATGCACATAAATAGGCTGACACAATAAAAGTAATAACATTTTCTTATTAATCTACAGCAACCAATCGCATCTTACCTAACTGCAATAACCCCTTAAAAAGCTAAAACCTGGTTGGTTGCTAATTATTAATAGCACAGGAAAACTTTACCTCTTATTGCATCAGACCCTGAATGTTTTAAAGACTCGTTGCTTATATAAAAAATTCAAAAATTGGTTTGTGTGTAATGTCTGAACTATTACATCCCAATAGCACCCAAAGGGTTAACGTTTCTGCATTATGGGTAAACCTTGGAAGTAAATCCGCGTCTGTCATGTGCGAATCTTGAAACAGGTCATTTCTTCACGGGAGGTTTTCAGAATCATGAATGCCTGATTTATTCCATAAAATATGAACAATGTCTTTAACCAGATAGCCCAGTAACCAAGCAGCAGCGACATTCGGTTTGCTGCGTTAAAACAAGAGCCGTGGCTTTAAAATGTTTTTTTTTTCTACACGCACCCCCGCCGTGTGGTATTGTGTGTGAAGTTGTCCTTAGCACCGCAGTAAATAAGAGACTGCTTGAGTTGCGAAGAGAGTGAAGAGCTCATTGTTACGTTTTAGATAAGTTGAGCCGCCTATTGAGTTGAAAAATAATGTGCCTGGTCATGCAGACACTCTAATTGAAAATTTGTTTGATCTTTCTGTGGCCAGGACAGGTATTACATAGACCATGGAGCAGATATTAAGGACTGAACCATCACCCTCTCTGAATTGCCTTTATTCCCATTTAGCAGAAACCGAGGAGCCCACGCAATCATATATATTTGTTCACACCTTCAGGGCAGTGTGGTAGCTCAGTGGTTAGCCTGATGCCATTGCTGAATCCTGTTATATCTATCTGCATGTTTTCTGTAAGATTGTTATACTTTTCTTACTTCTGTGGGTTCCTCCTGGTTCTCTGGTTTCCCCAAAAATCTAAAGGTTTATACACATGTGTGGTCGCGGGGACGACCACCGACGCACAATGTGTAACAAATGACCAACCGAGCGCCATACACTATGCGATCGTCGGCCAAAACGGTTGTTCGGATCATCACCAAGGCTCAATCGAACAGCCATTTTGGCCAACCAAGCCTTAGGACATTCTCGGGCTGATGCTAATACTGAAAAATTTCTGTCTTACCTGGCTGGGATCCTGTGATTTTTTTAAAGTACCTCGCAAGACTTTCTGCATTTGCAGAATCCTGGTCAGGTAAGATGAAAATTTTTCGTGTTATATTGGTGTGGTACGCAGTTAGGATTAGCGCAAAATTGTTGCACAAATCTTTACTTAGCCATTACTACATTGGCTAAGCCAGGCTATTTCCAATAAATTTTATAAATGGTGCGGTCAGTGCATAATTACTGCAAAACCCACGCTAACACGATATTAAATCGGGGAGCGTGGGTTTTGCACTAAATTCAGCCAAAATGGATGATATTGCATCCCTTTGTGTGATAGGGTACTAAGATTGGGGCAGGGTTTAATATGAATGTATAAAGTAATTGCATAACAGGATTAGTTCTATATAAGAAATTATAGTTAAAAGGACAATTTTACTCACATCTTCTCTATTCCATACCTCAATAGTACCCAGGATCTAAACTGTTAAGTCCTGGGTACTTTACTCCTCAGCTAATGTCCGCAACAGTCCAGCAAACAGGAAGAGGGCCAGAAGAACCAATAAATACTTAATGTAAGTATTACAGCTGATCAGTAAAGTACCCAGGGTTTAGGATTTAGAAGTTGAGGTCCTCAGCTTGGTACTATTAATTGGTGGAAGAATAGGAGCAAGGGGAGTATAACTTTAGTTAATGTGCCAATACACTAGGAACTTATAATGTTTTCCAGTCAGAAGAACTGACTGGCCTGATCTTTTTTGCAACTGGCTTCCGAGCACAAAATGGGCCAGGCAGAAAATGTGGCAGGTACGTTGAATGGTGAGAACCGGTTCCTGGACCCAATGTTGCAGGAACGATGGAAGGTGAGAACTGGCTCCTGGACCCAATGTTACTATTAATTAAACTTGAACATCGAATGGATATAGCATCTGCCTGGTGTATGGCCTGCGTTAGGGACACAATAAACGACTAGGTCATAAGGTTTTCTACAACCCTAAAGGTGGCCATATGTATATTTTTGGTACTGATAATATCACTATAAAAATATTTATGGTAACGAAATCTACCTGATTCTGTCAGCCACCATAACAGAGACTCATTTCAGAAATCAATCTTGGGTAAAGGTAAATTCATATCTTTGAGAGAAAGACCTCAAATTAACTCTCTATTCTGTCAAATGTGCACCCCACTTTTCGCAGTAAAAAAAACCAGTGAAGTTTGCCATAACCTCTATCCTTTCCTGTTATATTGGTGTTGCTATTGTCAGTTATTGTGCAGAGTTGTGTGGCAATGCCTGCTGGTCAATATTTACATATACTGTATATTCCATTCACCACTACTATATACTGTATATTGACTTATAGGTCCCACCATTCACCTTTGGGTGGTTCCATATAATAAAATGCTATGACATCCTTGCGGACTCCATGTTTTTAAAGGGGCATTAAAAGGCAATGACTTTTTACACAGGTTTATAGGATAAATAAGAAAACATTGCAAATAACAAAACATTATTAAAGTTCAGTTACTTGTATCGCACTGCAGACTTTGTAGTGCAAATTATTAACATAAGCCAAGTCTACTTTGTGTACTTCATTGACAATCTCTTCAGAACCGCTTGCTTTATTTATTAAGTATAAAACCTTTTGATGTCAGTTCCCTGCAAAACATTTTACCCACCTGGTATTAATATCAACCGTTGTATGTGTCATAGTCTGAGATATAAGGCTTCGTGCAGTGTTTTAATATTAATATCCTAAAATACCCCATTAGTTTTACAGTAAATGTACCTATTAGTCAGCAGATACCTTTCTAGCGCTTCTGCCTTTTAAATTTTTAAAAACTTTTATTAGGATTTACCAGCATAGGAAACATTAGTAATGGAAAAAAGACAAAAAATATCGTAGATGAGAAATGACTTTATCACCTTAGTCTTCATTTCTAAAAATATCTTTATTCATATTTTTTTCCAGCAAGGCTGAGTACTAAGTTTAATATTGCACACCCATGGAAAATTAAACAAACTTTTATTGAACCATCAACACAGCAAATAACCTTTCAAGGGGCTCCTTCCACAGGGGAGGAGCACCCAAAATGTTTTTTGCTGTGTTGATGGTTCAATAAAAGTTTGTTTAATTTTCCATAGGTGTGCAATTCTCCATAAGCTGCGCACTATCAGGGAGATTCAATAAAAGTTCTTATCGTTTAAAATGGTGCTAATTTTGCCCCAACCAATAAGATGTTAGCTTTCAAATGTTAAAAAAGATCTGATTGGTTGGGGCAAAATTAGCAGCATTTTTAACGATAAGAACTTTTATTGAATCTCCCTGTATATTGGATATTTACAGTGATGTGAAAAACCATTTGCCCCCTTCCTGATTTCTTATTCTTTTGCATGTTTGTCACACTTAAATGTTTCTGCTCATCAAAAACCGTTAACTATTAGTCAAAGATAACATAATTGAACACAAAATGCAGTTTTAAATGATGGTTTTTATTATTTAGTGAGAAAAAAAACTCCAACCCTTTAGGGTTAAGGGTTGGAAGAATTTGCGTCCCTGCTCTTGGATGTGCATAGGGCATTGTTTAACTAAGTACTAAGTTTACCTTTTACACACATTGTTTATTTAGCTTGTACTGGAAATACATTTTCTACCAACAATCCCCTTTGGTTGGTCCCATATAATAAAATGTTCTAACATCCTTGGGGACTCCATGTTTTTAAAGGCGCATTAAAAGGGACTGACCTTTTACACAATTCTATTGCAGGTTTATAGAAGGACGAATAACCAAAGCAGTGACTTGGCTTTTGAGTTGTTTCATAAATAATATTCAATTAATGGGGATGTTCACCCCAGCACTAACATCTATACTTACCTTTAGGACCCCCACAATTCTACCGAGCCACATCTGCAAGATCAATAAGCTCTGTAAGTTATTGGCTGTGATGTCACCATCATGGCTGTGAATGGATGCTGCAACCAGGAAGGAAAACAGCACCAGGTTTTGGGGGGCCTGAAGGTAAGTAAAGATTTTATTTGGTGTGGGTGGAGATGCACTTGAACTTCAATAGGACTGGGTGGGGCTGTTATGTTAACACACGTAAAATTAAATGGTTGTTTGTATTAATTATTTTCTGATGTTACTGGCCCTTTAATCCTCTATTTCCTTTAAACAAAAACAAGTTCTTTGCATTAATGTGTGTGAAAAGATTGTTTAGCTTATTATACAGTATACATTATATAGTATACACCAACCTTAGTCTTTCATGATATTCCCTGCAGTTATAGATCAGTTTGTAAGCAGGCTTGCATAGTGTGTAGGAATACATTTATGTCTATCTACCTCGTCTTCAACTCCTTATCTTCTAGTGCAATGCAGTCGCTGACTTGGCAGGGAATTCATAGTGGAAAAATATCACATGGAGATCAATAAAAAAATTGATTAGCCAGCGACCCACAATGCATCATGCTGGGCTCCTTCACCAGCCTGCAAACAGATGGGACAGAAAACCTCTGATGGTCCAATTGTAATTTAGTGGCCACTCCTAATAACTAAAAGAAACCTTTGTACCCTGGGTAGTTTCCACCATGATGGCTATAGCAAACGGTTATAGGGGGTGAACCCTGCCCTGGGGTTGTGTGATGCTCTCCAGACCCATTGGTAAAGGTAAGTTCTAGACTGTAGGACGGGTTAATTACCAAACAATTGTGCTGGATCAGTTCCTTAGCATCTGGAGTTTTTAGAAATGTTTTTCTTTCAAAATAACAACCTAAAAAGTTCTTCTTTGTTGGTTAAATTCATCTCTACACAGAGATTCTCTGTCACTGGGTGAGTTGGACTTTTTCTCAGCTCCAGCCCGTCATATTTCCCAGTAGAAACAACTTCACAAGCGAGAAATGTCATTTTTTAAAACTGTACTCTATGGGGACTACATTTGCACATTCATTTATACCAGCACTTTAGCTCTGCTTTAAAGCTGCACATTTCAAGGAAGAACTAATTACATTTGTAAAAGCTACAAGATGATATTTCTATCCAGTGCTCCATGTAACTATGGACTCCTATTAGATGTGTAGATTGGACTCTATATGTCATCACCTCCCTCGTTAACAAACCCTAACAGACTGTTCTTCTTCTCCCCGTAGACTGGATAAAAAGCCCCTTGAGAGGTCTTTATTGTAAATGTAAACATGGTAATAAGGACTTCTTAGCTCATTTAAGCTGATAAACAAATATAATTGATACTTAATATAAGGACCCCGACCCATTTGAAATATTATGAATGTTTACTTTCCATTCATAGTTGAATATATAAAGTATTCAGCTTTTATGTTAAGTTTCATTTATTTTTTCTTTACATGTATATAAACTGAGGGCCCTGATTGGTATTGTACGTCGTTGTACGTCGTTGTACGTCATGTAGAGTTGGATGCCATCCTTAAAGGAATTGTTCACTGCAAGTGAACTACGGTATTCCTTTAATGCATTGATTGAAGGAGCTTTGTCTTACCTTCCATTCTATGACAATGCCTGTGGAGCCAGGAACGAAGCTAGAACAACCCAATGTCACACTGAAAGGTCCCGACCGCTTCCTGGTTCTGATTAACTATAGCACACGTGCGATAATGCCCAACTAATTCAAGAAATAACAAATACAGTTTATTCCAAGAAATCAGTATGGAAACAAAGTGACCTATTTACCTAGAGTGACCCGGTTGGCACTATTCAATATCCTGCGTCAAAGGGCATGTTCTCCCCACATTAGGGGAAACAAATAAAAAGATGATCAATGCACATTCCTGGGCTCCATATATATAAACCTTTAATGGAAAGTAGAGGTAGCTATTCGCTGGTGCTACATGTACACCAAGAAATGCTGCAGGCACAATATTGAGTCACTCGCTGAGGCTGCAAGACATTGGTAACAACTGAGCAGGCACCACAAGTCCCTCATGTCAAAAGGGTTAGTGGGACTGTAAATAAGTCTGAAATTTCTTTTGGTCAATTCGTGTATCAGTTATAACATTCAAATTGCGTATTTCATGGCATTTTACAACATTTCTTTCCCTCCAATGTCATCTAAACAACTTTGCAACTGGCCCTGGAATTATTTACCTTTCTCCATCTTGAAATTCCTGCGGCTTTCTTAATTAATTGTAGGGCGATGATTTTGTTATTATATTTCATTACTTATCTTGCGATACAGGCTGCCTGCTATTCAGCTCCCTGTCCTTTATTCACAGAACTGTCTGGATCCAGAGACTGGTTCATCTTACAAACCAGACGGCAGTTACAATTCCAAACTGCAGAGCAAAATTTTAATAATTCAAAATCCACAAAGAAAAAAAAAAAAAAGGCAACTGCCAATTGTCTGAGCATCTCTCTACCTCAATCAAACTGAGGTTTGTACAGTGCTTCTTCCTCTGCTTACCCTTTTTTACAGGGTAAGAGTGCCTGCAATCTCCACACCAGTGGCTCTGCGATCAGCTGATATTAAATGAAAGATACCCACGATCAGCCGAAAGGTTCTGCCAGTCTAATACCGGACTTTTAAACAACTGATTAAGCAAATCTTTACTGCTTAAGTTTTGGGCGTATCTTTACTGCATGCGTATTGGGCGTATCTTTACTGCATATGTATTGGGCGTATCTTTACTGCATGCGTATTGGGCGTATCTTTACTGCTTAAGTTTTGGGCGTATCTTTACTGCATGCGTATTGGGCGTATCTTTACTGCATGCGTATTGGGCGTATCTTTACTGCATAAGTATTGGGCGTATCTTTACTGCATAAGTATTGGGCGTATCTTTACTGCATATGTATTGGGCGTATCTTTACTGCATGCGTATTGGGCGTATCTTTACTGCTTAAGTTTTGGGCGTATCTTTACTGCATGCGTATTGGGCGTATCTTTACTGCATGCGTATTGGGCGTATCTTTACTGCATAAGTTTTGGGCGTATCTTTACTGCATGCGTATTGGGCGTATCTTTACTGCATATGTATTGGGCGTATCTTTACTGCATGCGTATTGGGCGTATCTTTACTGCTTAAGTTTTGGGCGTATCTTTACTGCATGCGTATTGGGCGTATCTTTACTGCATGCGTATTGGGCGTATCTTTACTGCATAAGTTTTGGGCGTATCTTTACTGCATGCGTATTGGGCGTATCTTTACTGCATATGTATTGGGCGTATCTTTACTGCATGCGTATTGGGCGTATCTTTACTGCTTAAGTTTTGGGCGTATCTTTACTGCATGCGTATTGGGCGTATCTTTACTGCATGCGTATTGGGCGTATCTTTACTGCATAAGTTTTGGGCGTATCTTTACTGCATGCGTATTGGGCGTATCTTTACTGCATATGTATTGGGCGTATCTTTACTGCATGCGTATTGGGCGTATCTTTACTGCTTAAGTATTGGGCGTATCTTTACTGCATGCGTATTGGGCGTATCTTTACTGCATGCGTATTGGGCGTATCTTTACTGCATAAGTATTGGGCGTATCTTTACTGCATGCGTATTGGGCGTATCTTTACTGCATATGTATTGGGCGTATCTTTACTGCATGCGTATTGGGCGTATCTTTACTGCATGCATATTGGGCGTATCTTTACTGAATGCGTATTGGGCGTATCTTTACTGAACGCATTCAGTAAAGAATAACGCCCAATTACCAGCAGAGTAAAAGATACGCCCAATCGCATGCAGTAAAGATACGCCCAATCGCTGAGTGATACAGCCTAATACGCATGATACCAAAGTAGCCCCCATATTACGCCAATCGCTAGTAAAGATACGCCCAATACTTAGCAGTAAAGATCCGCCCCATACGTATGCAGTAAAGATAACCCCATACTTATGCAGTAAAGATACGCCCAATACGTAGCAGTAAAGATACGCCCAATACTATGCAGTAAAGATAGCCCAATACTTATGCAGTAAAGATCCGCCCAATACGTATTCAGTAAAGAATACGCCCAATACGATGCAGTAAAGATAACCGCCCAATACTTATGCAGTAAAGATACGCCCAATACGTATGCATAAGTATGTACGCCCATCAATCTATGCAGTAAAGAACGCCCAATACTTAGGCAGTAAAGATATGCGCCAATACGTATTGCAGTAAAGATACGCCCAATACTTATGCAGTAAAAGATACTGCCAATACTATAGCATAAAGATAGCCCAAATACTTATCCAGTAAAGATACGCCCTACTTATGCAGTAAAGATACGCCCAACTCATGCAGTAAAGATACGAACGCCCAATACTTATGCAGTAAAGATACGCCCAATACTTATGCAGTAAGATCCAAACCCCAATACTTATGCAGTAAAGATACGCCCAATACTTATGCAGTAAAGATACGCCAATACTTATGCAGTAAAGATACGCCCAATACTTATATGCGTAAAGATACGCCCAATACTATGCAGTAAAGATACCCCAATACCTTATGCAGTAAAGATACGCCCAATATTATGCAGTAAAGATAGCCCATACGCATGCAGTAAAGATACGCCCAATACCTGCATGCAGTAAGATACCCAATACTTATGCAGTAAAGTACCCCCAATCTATGCCGTAAAAGAGATACGCCCAATACTTATGCAGTAAAGATACGCCCCAATACTTATGTAGTAAAGATACGCCAATACGCCATGCGTAAAGATACGCCCAATACGCATGCAGTAAAGATACGCCCAAAACTTATGCAGTAAAAGATAAAAACGCCCAAATACGCATAGCAGTAAAGATACGCCCAATACGCATGCAGTAAAGATCGCCAACTAAGCTAAGCATACGCAATGCAGTAAAGAATACGCCCAATACGCATGCAGTAAAGATACGCCCAAAACTTAAGCAGTAAAGATTTGCTTAATCAGTTGTTTAAAAGTCCGGTATTAGACTGGCAGAACCTTTCGGCTGATCGTGGGTATCTTTCATTATAATATCAGCTGATCGCAGAGCCACGGGGTGGAGATGGCAGGCACTCTTAACCCTGTAAAAAGGGTAAGCAGAGGAAGAAGCACTGTACAAACCTCAGTTGATGAGGTAGAGAGATGCTCAGAAATTGGCAGTTGCCTTTTTTTTTTTTTTCTTTCTTTGTGGATTTTGAATTATTAAATTTTGCTCTGCAGTTTGGAATTGAACTGCCGTCTGGTTTGTAAGATGAACCAGTCTCTTGGATCCAGACAGTTTCTGTGAATAAAGGACAGGGAGCTGAATACAGGCAGCCTGTATCGCAAGATAAGTAATGAAATATAATAACAAAATCATCGCCCTACAATTAATTAAGAAAGCCGCAGGAATTTCAAGATGGAGAAAGGTAATAATCCAGGGCCAGTTGCAAAGTTGTTTAGAGATATATTGGAGGGAAAGATGTTAAATGAATGCCATGAATACGCAATTTGAATGTTATAACTGATACACGAATTGACCAAAAGAAATTTCGGCTTATTTACAGTCCCACTAACCCTTTTGACATGAGGGACTTGTGTGCCTGCTCAGTTGTTACCAATGTCTTGCAGCCTCAGCGAGTGACTCAATATTGTGCCTGCAGCATTCTTTCTGGCGTACATGTAGCACCGACACGCGAATAGCTACCTCTACTTTCCATTAAAGGTTTATATATATGGAGCCCAGGAATGTGCATTGATCTCTTTTATTTGTTTCCCCTAATGTGGGGAGAACATGCCCTTTGACGCAGGATATTGAATAGTGCCAACCGGGTCACTCTAGGTAAATGGTCACTTTTGTTCCATACTGATTTCTTGGAATAAACTGTATTTGTTATTTCTTGAATTAGTTGGGCATTATCGCACTGTGTCTATAGTTAATCAGAACCAGGAAGCGGTCGGACCTTTCATGTTGACATGGGGTTGTTCTAGCTTCGTTCCTGGCTCCACAGGCATTGTCATAGAATGGAAGGTAAGACAAAGCTCCTTCAATCATGCATTAAAGGAATACCGTAGTTCACTTGCAGTGACAATTCCTTTAGGATGGCATCCAACTCTACATGACGTACAACGACGTACAATACCAATCAGGGCCTCAGTTTATATACATGTAAAGAAAAAATAAATGAAACTTAACATAAAAGCTGAATACTTTATATATCAATCCTATGAATGGAAAGTAAACTTCATAATATCAAATGGGTCGGGTCCTTATATTAAGTATCAATTATATTTGTTTATCGCTTAAATGAGCTAAGAAGTCCTTATTACCATGTTTGCATTTACAATAAAGACCTCTCAAGGGGCTTTTATCCAGTCTACGGGAGAAGAAGAACAGTCTGTTAGGGTTTGTTAACGAGGGAGTGATGACATATAGAGTCCAATCTACACATCTAATAGGAGTCCATAGTTACATGGAGCACTGATAGAAATATCATCTTGTAGCTTTTTACAAATGTAATTAGTTCTTCCTTGAAATGTTGCAGCTTTAAAGCAGAGCTAAAGTGCTGGTATAAATGAATGTGCAAATGTAGTCCCCATAGAGTACAGTTTTAAAAATGACATTTCTCGCTTGTGATGAAGTTTTTCACTTGGGAAATATGACGGGCTGGAGCTGGAAAAAGTCCAACCACCCAGTGACAGAGAACTCTCTGGTAGAGATGAATTTAACCAACAAAGAAGAACTTTTTAGGTTGTTATTTTGAAAGAAAAACATTTCTAAAAACTCCAGATGCTAAGGAACTGATCCAGCACAATTGTTTGGTAATTAACCCGTCCTACAGTCTAGAACTTACCTTTCCAATGGGTCTGGAGAGCATCACACAACCCCAGGGCAGGGTCACCCCCTATAAACCGTTTGCTATAGCCATCATGGTGGAAACTACCCAGGGTACAAAGGTTTCTTTTTAGTTATTTAGGATGGCCACTAAATTACAATTGGACCATCAGAGGTTTTCTGTCCCTCTGTTGCAGGCTGGTGAAGGAGCCCAGCATGATGCATTGTGGGTCGTCGTGGCTAATCAATTTTTTTATTGATCTCCATGTGATATTTTTCCACTATGAATTCCCTGCCAATCAGCGACTGCATTGCACTAGAAGATAAGGAGTTGAAGACGAGGTAGATAGACATAAATGTATTCCTACACACTATGCAAGCCTGCTTACAAACTGATCTATAACTGCAGGGAATATCATGAAAGACTAAGGTTGTGGTATACTATAATGTACTGTATAATAAGCTAAACAATCTTTTCAACACCATTAATGCAAAGAACTTGTTTTTGTTTAAAGGAAATAGAGATTAAAGGGCCAGTACATCAGAAAATAATACAAAACAACCATTTAAGTAATTTTACGTGTGTTAACAAACAGCCCCACCCAGTCCTATTGAAGTTCAAGTGCATCTCCACCCACACCAAATAAAATCTTACTTACCTTCAGGCCCCCCAAAACCTGGTGCTGTTTTCCTTCCTGGTTGCAGCATCCATTCACAGCCATGATGGTGACATCACAGCCAATAACTTACAGAGCTTAGATCTTGCAGATGTGCTCGGTAGAATTGTGGGGGTCCTAAAGGTAAGTATAGATGTTGTGCTGGGGTGAACATCCCCTTTATTGAATATTATTTTAGAACAACTCAAAAGCCAAGTCACTGCTTTGGTTATTCGCCTTCTATAAACCTGCAATAGAATTTTGTAAAGGTCAGTCCCTTTTAATGCGCCTTTAAAAACATGGAGTCCCAAGATTTAGAACATTTATTATATGGGACCAACCAAAGGGGATTGTTGGTAGAAATGTATTTCCAGTACAACTAAAATAACAAGTGTGTGTAAAAGGTAAACTTAGTACTTAGTTAAACAATGCCCTATGCACATCCAGAGCAGGACGCAAATTCTTCCAACCCTTAACCCTAAAGGGTTGGAGTTTTTTTTCTCACTAAATAATAAAAACCACATTTAAAACTGCATTTTGTGTTATATTATGTTACTTTGACTATAATTAACGTTTTTGATGAGCAGAAACATTTAAGTGTGACAAACATGCAAAAGAATAAGAAATCAGGAAGGGGGCAATGGTTTTTCACATCACTGTAAATTCCAATATACAGGGAGATTCATAAAATTCTTATCGTTAAAAATGCTGCTAATTTTGCCCCAACCAATAAAATCTTTTTTAACATTTGAAGCAAACATCTTATTGGTTGGGGCAAAATTAGCACTATTTTAAACGATAAGAACTTTATTGAATCTCCCTGATAGTGCGCAGCTTATGGAGAATTGCACACCCATGGAAAATAACAAACTTTTATTGAACCATCACACACACAAAAAAACATTTTGGGTGCTCCTCCCTGTGGAAGGAGCCCCTTGAAAGGTTATTTGCTGTGTTGATGGTTCTAAAAAGTTTGTTAATTTTCCATGGGTGTGCAATATAACTTAGTACTCAGCCTTGCTGGAAAAAAATATGAAAAGATATTTTTAGAAATGAAGACTAAGGTGATAAAGTCATTTCTCATCTACGATATTTTTTGCTTTTTTCCATTACTAATGTTTCCTTATGCTGGTAAATCCTAATAAAGTTTTTAAAAATTTAAAAGGCAGAAGCGCTAGAAAGGTATCTGCTGACTATAGGTACATTACTGTAAAATATAATGGGGTATTTTAGGATATTAATATTAAAACACTGCACGAAGCCTTATATCTCAGACTATGACACATACAACGGTTGATATTAATAACAGGTGGGTAAATGTTTTGCAGGGAACTGACATCAAAAGGTTTTATACTAATAAATAAAAGCAAGCGGTTCTGAGAGATTGTCAATGAAGTACACAAAGTGAACTTGGCTTATGTTAATAATTTGCACTACAAGTCTGCAGTGCGATACAAGTAACTGAACTTTAATAATGTTTTGTTATTTGCAATGTTTTCTTCTATTTATCCTATAAACCTGTGTAAAAAGTCATTGCCTTTTAATGCCCTTTAAAACATGGAGTCCGCAAGGATGTCATAGCATTTTATTATATGGAACCACCCAAAGGTGAATGGTGGGACCTATAAGTCATATACAGTATATAGTAGTGGTGAATGAAGATACAGTATATGTAAATATTGACCAGCAGGCATTGCCACACAACTCTGCACAATAACTGACAATAGCAACACCAATCTAAACAGGAAATATAGAGGTTATGGCAAACTTCACTGGTTTTTTTACCTGCGAAAAGTGGGGTGCACATTTGACAGAATGAGAGTTTAATTTGAGGTCTTTCTCTCAAAGATATGAATTTACCTTTACCCAAGATTGATTTCTGAAATGAGTCTCTGTTATGGTGGCTGACAGAATCGGTAGATTTCGTTACCATAAATATTTTTATAGTGATATTATCAGTACCAAAAATAATACATATGGCCACCTTTAGGGTTGTAGAAAAACCTTATGACCTAGTCTTTTATTGTGTCCCTAACGCAGGCCATACACCAGGCAGATGCTATATCCATCGATGTTCAAGTTTAATTAATAGTAACATTGGGTCCAGGAGCCAGTTCTCACCTTCCACTTGTTCTGCAACATTGGGTCCAGGAACCGGTTCTCACATTCATCAACGTACCTGCCACATTTTCTTGCCTGGCCCATTTTGTGCTCGGAAGCCAGTTGCAAAAAAGATCAGGCCAGTCAGTTCTTCTGACTGGAAAACATTATAAGTTCCTAGTGTTGTGCACATTAACTAAAGTAATACTCCCCTTGCTCCTATTCTTCCACCAATTATAGTACCAAGCTGAGGACCTCAACTTCTAAATCCTAAACCCGGGTACTTTAACTGATCAGCTGATACTTACATTAAGTATTTTGGTTCTTCTGGCCCTCTTCCTGTTTGCTGGACTGTTGCGGACATAGCTGAGGAGTAAAGTACCCAGACTTAACAGTTTAGATCCTGGGTACTATTGAGGTAGGGAATAGAGAAGATGTGAGTAAAATTGTCCTTTTAACTATAATTTCTTATATGACATCCTGTTATGCAATTACTTTATACATTCATATTAAAACCTGCCCCATCTTAGTACCCCTATCACACAAAGGGATGCAATATCACCATTTTGGCTGAATTTAGTGCAAAACCACGCTCCCCACGATTTAATATCGTGTTAGCGTGGTTTTTTGCAAGTAATTATGCACTGACCCGCAACCATTTATAAAATTTATTGGAAATAGCCTGGCTTAGCCAATGTAGTAATGGCTAAGTAAAGATTGGTGCAACATTTTGCGCTAATCCTAACTACGCGTACCACACCAATATAACACGAAAATTTTCATCTACTACCTGACCAGGATTCTGCAAATGCAGAAAGTCTTGCTAGTACTTAAAAAAAAAATCACAGGATCCCAGCCAGGTAAGAAGCAAATTTTTCAGTATTAGCATCAGCCCGAGAATGTCCTAAGGCTTGGTTGGCCAAAATGGTGTTCGATTGAGCCTTGGTGATGATCCGAACAACCGTTTTGGCCGACGATCGCATAGTGTATGGCGCTCGGTTGGTCATTTGTTACACATTGTGCGTCGTGGTCGTCCCCCCCGCGACCACACTGTTTATAAACCTTTAGATTTTTGGGGAAACCAGAGAACCAGGAGGAACCCACAGAAGAAAAGTATAACAATCTTACAGAAAACATGCAGATAGATATAACAGGATTCACAATGGCATCAGGCTACCACTGACGCTACCACACTGCCCCTAAGGTGTGAACAAATATATATGATTGCGTGCTCCTCGGTTTCTGCTAAATGGGAATAAAGGCAATTCAGAGAGGGTGATGGTTCAGCTCCTTAATATCGCTCCATGGTCTATGTAATACCTTCTCTGGCCACAAAAGATCAAACAAATTTTCAATTAGAGTGTCTGCATGACCAGAGCACATATTTTTTCAACTCAATAGGCGTGCGCTCAACTTATCTAAACTACTAACGTAACATGAGCTCTTCACTCTCTTCGCAACTCAAGCAGTCTCTTATTTACTGCGGTGTTAAGGACAACTTCACACCAATACCACACGGCGCGGGGTGCGTGTATGTAGAAAAAAAAAACATTTTAAAAAGCCACGGCTCTTTTAAATTTTACGCAGCAAACCGAATGGTCTGCTTGCTGCGTGTTACTGGGGCTATCTGGTTAAAGACATTGTTCATATTTTATGGAATAAATCAGCATTCATGATTCGAAAACCTCCATGAGAAATGACCGTTTCAAGATTCGCACATGACAGAGACGCGGATTTACTTCCAAGGTTTACCCATAATGCAAAACGTAATAACCTTTGGGTGCTATGGGATGTAATAGTTCAGACATTACACACAAACCAATTTTTGAATTTTTTATATAAGCAACGAGTCTTCAACATCAAACATCAGGGTCTGATGCAATAAGAGGTAAGTTTCCTGTGCTATTAATAATTAGCAACCAACCAGGTTTATGCTTTTTTAGGGATTATGCAGTTAGGTGAGATGCGATTGGTTGCTGTAGATTAATAAGAAAATGTTTATTCTTTTATTGTGCAGCCTATTTATGTTGCATAGTGCAAACATTTCTACAATCCCTTCCAACCATATATATGGGAATTACCAGCAAGGATATATCTGCTGACTCTAATTATAACACACCAAGGTTGGATTGCTTGTGCATTTATCAATGACTCCCACACTCTCTCTAAGCACCAAAGGAAATACACCTGGTCCATGGACTATTACAAGGGTTTTAAAACAACTGTAATGCCTTTTCATTCATCAATAGTAACCAGGATGGGTGTTAAAGCTTATCTGCTAGTTAAGAATAGAGCATCAGTTCAGGATGAATATATTTTTATTTTTCGTTCTTCTGGAAAGCTAAGGAAGTTATGAACATAAAAGTTTAACCAGCATTACCCAATCATCAGGGTTATTCAATAAAAGTCTTATCGTTAAAAATGGTGCTAATTTTTCCCCAACCAATCAGATGTTAGCTTCAATCAAATATTATTGTTGGGGCAAAGTAGTCACCATTTTTACGATAAGAACTTTTATTGAATCTCCCAGCATATTTCTTAAAGGGGCATGTCCACCCCAAAATTTAACTTTTGATATGTGGTAGGGCATGCTCCCCCAGCCCCAACCGCATAAATATAATTGTTAGAAAGTCCCCCGATTCTTACTTACCTGCCCTCTCTCCCTGCTCCAGTGTTCAGGCCCTCTGCTTGCATGGAATTGAAAGCAGGGCGGGACCGGCAGCCGCATCCGTGATTGGCTGAGAGGCAGGAGGGCTGCACTGAGCATGCCTCAACCTTGATGAGGTTGAGGAAGTCTCAGGCACAGCATGAGTCACACACTGCTCCTGCACTGCAGTTTCCTGGACTTTGGAGGGTACAGCAGGGGAACTATTTTGAGCAGGAATGTAAGGTAAGGATTGTTTTAAAATATAACTACTTGATGTGGCCAGTAAGGGTTTAAATTTTAGTTTTGGGTGGACATGCCTTTAAGTTGTAGGATAGGAAGGTAACACATGAAATGGGTTACTAAAAGTACCAGGGGAGGTCAGAGCCTATTCATACTTTCCCTTTTACTGTCATAAAGGAGCTTCAATCCAAAAGTCGTAGTACGTTATCTACTAGGGCCACTCGCTTTGAGGGTCCATCTGTCTTCTCTCCTTTTATGCATGGTCTAAGGGAAGAGAATGTACAGTTAACAATTATAAGAGGCTCAGGACTTCTGTCCCTATCACATTACAAGCAAAAGGAAGAAAGCAGTGCCTATCTTCCCCTACTTATAGAGGTTTGGATTGAAACGAAGGTACATCTTAACTAGCAGATAACTGTACTGTTTCCTAGCAATTACCAATTGGTTTACTGACTGCTCAGTCTTGATTGCAAAAAATCTAAAATGGCAGAGGGGAAAGGAGGTGGCGTGGTGGTAAAGAGTTCACCCACCATGCAATCATGTACATGTATGTAACTTCCAGGACATGCTCTGGAAGGATGGAATTGATAGACAATTTATTTTATTGATGTTAGAGTCAATCATCATCTTAATTCCTTTAAAATGTTAGTCACCAGCATTTAGCCTTATGCAAACGCCTGGCTCTTTCTTTGCCCAGCCCTGATTTAACCATTGGTTTTTGTAATCTCATAAGCAGTATGACAGCGACCTGCAACAAAATACAAATAACCATGTAACAAAAGACTCACACATGTTACACTGAAATATTATAGAAAAATAAATGGAAACACAGATGAAAACATATTACTGGTATGTCTGCTGCTGCAAAAAGGAATTCTAATATTAAATACACACATAATCCTCATGGAATAATCTGTCTGCCCTGACTGCATGTCCTTTGGACTGACCGTCAGATCTTTTTTTTTATATTCTTTGTACAAGTTCTATGCGTCATGCATCCATTAGAATAAATCCTTATTGCAGCATCATGTATTATTCTATCAGGCAGACAATCTACCAGACAATCTGGTATAAAAAACAAGCTTTAGGGAGAGAAATTCTCTTAATAATCAAGTGATTCATTCCCAACCTGCTCATTCCATATTAAACTTTAAACCACATGATGAAAAATAGACATGTACTGTACTGGGTTTACACAGCAAACATGAGCAGTCATCATACATCTAACAGTAATAGTAACACAGACCTGGTGTGCATAATAACACAGTAATAGTAATTATAAAAGGCCTGGTGTGGCATATACATGTGTACAATAAAAATATCAGACCTGGCGTGTATATAAACCATGTACAGTATAAACAGCCTGGTTTGCATATAACATGTGTATTGTAATTATAAACACACCTGGTGTGTATACAACACATGTACATTAATAATAACAACCCTGGTGTGCATTAAAACATGTGTATAGTAATTATACCAACCTGGGTTCATATAACATGTGAATAGTAATTTAACAGACCTGGTGTGTATATAAACACGCGTATAGTAATTATACATGTGTAAAAAAAGAAAACAACAGACCTGGTGCGTAGAGAACTGTGTAAAGTAATAATAAACCTGGTGTGTAGAGAACATGTGTAAAGTAATAATAACAGACCTGGTGTGTAGAGAACATTGTAAAAATAATAACAGACCTGGTGTGTAGAGAACATGTGTAAAGTAATAATAACAGACTGGTGTGTAAAACAGCCTGGTGTATGTGCAGCATTGGGTATTCCTGTTAGTGATCCCTGACAGTTACAGAATACCCCCACCCATGATTAATAGATACTCAATGTCCTATTGTAACATTTTTCATTCTATATACATCTCTTATATGTATTTAGCATTGTACAGGAATGTTGTATCTGGGTGGTCCCCTGCCTGATGTAGAAACAGACATACAATGATAATGTATGGGGACACAGGTTCTATATCAGTACATGATATTATTTTATTTATAAAGATGGGTATATAGTTAACACATAGAACATCCTATAAGGACCAATATATATACAAAGTGATGGCACCAAGCAGGTAACAATGATTAGTCCTAATGGGATCCCCTGCACCAGTCACTGTCTGACAGTTACATGCCAGTCACTACTACCTGCCAGTACAGATAAAGGGGGGGAGGAGTCTCACCACTCACCTGCAGGGAACAGGATCCGATCTGCGATCTGCTCTGTCCTGGACACTGAGCCGGTGGGGGGAAGTAGCACACGCGGTTGGGCAGTAAGAGCTGGAAGTGTCAGACAGAACTGGGCACACCAGCAGGGAACACTGGGCACGGACTTAGAACGTCAGAGACTTAGGGAGCAGGTGATGAGCGTGCAGATCCCTCCTCTTAGTGTAAGGAGGGTGGGGGAGGGGCAAGGTGCAGGGGCACGCCGCAGGATGGTGGAATAACTACAATTCCCATCATCCAATCCTGGATTGAAGATGTTACAAGTTGTTGTAAGGGGTGAACTATACACTTTATAATCAAATTGTATCATCTGAAATTTCACACAACCTGGTGTAATATGTGAGCCAACTAGGCAATATATCCTAGTGGTAGATTAGGACAAAGAGTGGAGATCTCTTGTTACCAATTGTGTCAGATTGCATGAAGATTGTACTATTAGATTGTAAGGTTTGTATCAATATAGTGAGGAAGATGAAGATTGTACAATCAGATTGCAAGGTGTGTGTATCAATACAGTGAGAAAGATGAGATTTGTAAAATCAGATTGCAAGGTGTGTGATCAATATAGCGAGGAAGATGAAGATTGTACAATCAGATTGTAATTTATGTGTATCAATAAAGTGAGAAAGATGAAGATTGTTACAATCAGATTGTAAGGTGTGTGTATTGATATAGTGAGAAAGATGGGAGATTGTAAAATCAGATTGTAAGGTATGTGTATCAATAAAGTGAGAAAGATGAAGATTGTACAATCAGATTGTAAGGTATGTGTATCAATATGGGGTGAGTAAGATGAAGATTGAACAATCAGACTGTAAGGTATGTGTATTAATATAGTGAGAAAGATGAAATTGTACAATCAGATTGCAAGGTGTGTTGTAATCAATAAGTGAGAAAGATAAAGATGTAAAATCAGACGAAGGTGTGTTTTTAGTAGATATTGTTAGGAAGAAGATGAATTGTACAATCAGATTGTAAGGTATGTGTATCAATATAGTGAGAAGATGAAGTTGTACAATCAGATTGTAAGGTATCAATATAGTGAGCAAGGTGTACAGACGAGCGATTTCGCATGCACAACACCCCGGTGATAGTCATTTGGACCGACAATTCAATCATGCTTGGGTGGTCAGTTGGGTTGTTGATCCACTGGGTCCAACCGAACGCCCATAAACCAATTGTCACCCATAATGGCTGTTTTGTTTTTGGGGTTGGAGTTTAACTTTAAAGTTTACCAGGCGGCTATATAGCTAAATACGATATAGTAATAATAGTATTCTATCTACATATGCTTGTGAGGTCTCATCATCCAGGTCATGTGTATATTTGTTGTATTCAGTAAGATCAACTGGACTTAAACTTTAATTCCAGTTGATCTAACTGAATACAACAGATATACCATGACCTGGATGAATGAGAACCTTCACAAGCATTATATATATATATCTATATCTGTACATATTCATTTGTTCCAAAAACTAACATTTACCACCTATAAGGTGCGAGAGAACCAGTGGCATTAAAATTAATTATTCCATGTGTCCGATCTACAGAGAATGTGTGTGGGTATAGGACATTTTCCATTCACCCATTATCAGTTTTAAACATATCTGGCTTTAGCCTAATACACACTAGAGAGACTGTCATTTGTAACTACTATGGGGGGAACGACTTGGAGACCCCTGGTGACATGGGAGAATAATGACATTGTTCCTGACATTGTTTAGAAAACCCAGAAAGACAGATCACTATACAATGTTTGTTACAGACACATTTTAGACCACACACACAATTTGTGTGTGTGTGAGTCTTTAAGGTTCCTATAGCCTAAAAACCTACCCTGCTCACAATTACTTCGCAACTGACAATTACAGGCATAGATCGCTAAAGCATTAGCCGTCCTGGAGGTAGAAAAACCGTACCTGGCCCGACCTGGCCTAACAATTTGGATGGAACAACGCATCAAACTTAGGTAAGTGTATGATTAAGTACCCCAACCCTAAAGACATTTTTCCCAGCTATATGGTGGGCACACACAAGGCAGATTTGTTTGTGTGCCCTGATTGTGTCTATTCCTTATTTGCATATTAGATCTAATGCCTTGTACTCTCTCTTATCTTATTAATTCCTTGGTGAAGTTTGGTCTCTGATCAACACTTATCTTTGCAATTATAATAAGATAACTGTCTATGATTCTGCTCGGTGTACAGACCTGACAGACCAGACTGCAGATTAAAATGTTGTGAAAGATAAGTTAGCTAAACATATTTTGAAAGCAGTAAATCTTTTACTCTTTATTCCATTAAAAGTGTGGGCCCTGTGCAATTTCCATGTTTCCTACTAGGTAAAACCATCCTGCTGCTGACTGGAGATTCACCTCAGCCTGAATAATTCACACATGATCATGTGTGAACCCACTGAGATAGAGAAGGGGCGGGGACTGCAAAATTTCTTTAGTTATGAATTACTTGGAAAGTAATTCCAACATTGTCTGGGCTATTTAGTGAGAGAAGGGAAAAAAGGTGTTTAGGAAACCAATTATTAAATGCAGAAGATATTTAGCATAGCTGTCATATTAAACACCCCATGCGTAATAAGTAGGCAGGAGATTTCTGGACACAGTAAGATAATCAAAGTGATTAAATACCCTGTAGGGCATATTATTTTATTATATTGTGGGGTCAACAAGCATTTGTTTAAATAGAGAAAATTCTATCTAGCTGAAATACAGTAAATGTACCTTTGTCAACATACACTAAATATTCATGGAAAAGTTTCTGCCTTTGAAAATAGCAACCCGTCTGTTTTCTCTCAGTTTTAAAGATTTATATGTGCTGAACTAATATTTATGTCCACCCCCCAAATTAATCACCCATAACTCGCCCCACGCCCCACTGTGTAGTTGTAGTAAAATCCTTACCTTACATCTCACCCGCTCCAAATGTCTCCTGTAATCACCCCCCCCCAAATCCAAAAAAGTGGCCCACCAGGAGGATAGCAGAGTCCCATATAGCCTCCTCCTGTCTCCCTCCGGGAGAATTATGACATGTGCACTGCAGCCTCTCCCTCCTTCTTTCTCTCTCTCCCTCCCCTAGCTCCAAACCCTTTCAGTATGTATAGATATTGCTTCCCCAGCCCCAACCGCTATAAAACTTATTTCAGAAAGTCCCCGATAGTTACTTACCTTACCTCTTTTCCCCTGCCTTTCTGAACTCTGCCGGCACGCCGCGTCCCGTGATTGGCTGCCTCTCAGCCACAGACGCAGCTGCCGGTCCGCCCCCTGCTTGCAGTTCGTGCAAGCAGAGCCGGGGGCAGTGCGGTGAAGGATAGAAGGAAGGTAAGTATCTATCAAAGGACTTTCTGACATTAAGATTATTCGGTTGGGGCTGGGGAAGCTATAAACTATCACATACTAAAAGTTGTTCTAAAGGTGGACATGCCCTTTAAGTGGATTATTATTTTTCGTTGAAACTCCTGCAAAGGAAGCCAGACATACGGAGCCCAACCATCCATCCTCCCCCAGTGGGTACAGCATGTGCAGTGCTGTTATCTCACTAGGAACAGTTATTGGCAAGAATTTTCAGTAAATGTGTTTCAGGGTCTTTTAAGCATTAATATGTTGTATTCAGTTAGATCAACTGGACTTAAAGTTAGTTCTTGAAGACGTTTCGTTAGTCATCTGACTGATCTCTCAATTCAGAACTTCAGGTCTATAGCATTCTAATTGCAAGGATAGAAAAAAAGACATGTCTATCAAGATATTCCTGTGCGCCTCAGAACAGTTGGAATCATAATGCTCTTAAAAAATCTTTAAGGGTCACTAAACTAAGAAAAAAATCCCTTGTTCTCAGGGATCACTTGCTTCTGTCTCCCATATACACTCTCTAAGTCGAGTCTACTACTTAGGTGTCTCTTCTAGGAAGTGCGTCTGTCTCCAAAAGAATTCTAGATTTGTTTTTTGTAATAAATAAAAAAATGTTACATGAGTTTCCTTATCCTTCAAATGTTATGTTGAAAGACATTTCGGGGTCCCTTCCCATTTTAGCATTTTTCTGTATAATAGATTAAAATCTCAGCACCTTCCATAAAGGGGATAAACTTAATTTGGTTGGAAAGTTTTAATTTATATAACCATAAACATGTAACAAGAGACTATAAAATCGTAGTATTGATATTGTGCTTTCTGCGTTATTTAAAGAGATACCAACTGGTTTAGTATTTATGTTTGGGGGTGTAATTGAAACGACCATGCTATGAAAACCACACACAATGCTCTAACAAATAATAATTCTGCTATATCACACAACATGACATCACAGTTTATATTTATATCACAGTCGTACAATACCGATGTAGGTGCGAAATACTGTTACAGTACAATATATATAAAATACGATATCATCCACAACAATACAGTTACTGCGCGGTACAAGGAGTCTGTTGGTACAGGTGTGCTTTTGCTATTTTTTCTAAACCCCACCATTAGAGATAGTCCAAGACCTGATGTACAATATAGAATTCATTGCACATTCATTGCACATTTATTTCTTGCTCTATTAAAGCGAAATGCAAATCGGTGTAAAATCAGATAAATAAAAAACTTTACCCACGCATTTTACGGTGATGTACAGAAGAGGGAATGTGCAACCCTGTCACTTTAATACTTGTGCTTGAATTTCATATGTAATTTTTATGTCTGGACCAGTGGATAACAATGAATTGGGAGATTGGGGGTGGGAGAGTTATGATTTGTGATGGAAAGACAGTTATCATAGGTAATTATCAGTTATTGATTATGCTGAACAGAAGATTCTATGGCGTTGTGAAGGTCAATAAAAACTGGGGAACAATATTAAAATTTCATTAGAATGACTTGGGGAGGTAGGTTGAGAAGATTAGCACAGCAGTGATCATTAGTGGTCTGTAAGCCAATTAGATATCCATTCAGTATCCAGGCGGCTGACTTTATATACAGTACATTCCATCAAAGCAGGTAGAACATCATAGCCCGTTTATAGAACAAACCAGCTTTGAAGCTAATTTGTGAAGCTCACGTATACACTATACAATTTCATTCCTTTGTACAACATTCCTATGGGAGTTGCTTAGGTGTTGTAAAGCTCCTAATCATAGTTCTTCTTCTTTGCTTTAATATTCTACACAAGATCCCATCAATGGGGAAAGCCTTCCAGACAGAATCCCTATTCATTTGTGAGAATGTAGTAATCATTTCCGAGGCCTGGTACGCATGGGCTGCCAACAAATCAACCAATCAATATACCGATATTTCAGCCTGACTCTCATATTGTTTATTGAAAACCAAAATATATAATCCTGGTGGTTGATCGGGGTGAAATATTGGATGGTGTGTAACAGTCCTAGTAATTAATCAGTAATGGAATATGGGTGGTAAAAGCTGGTAAAAGATTGGAATTATACTGCCCCATTGTATTTATATACAAAAAATAAACAGGAGGTCGTATCCCTAAAGGGCATGTCCACCCAACCACACTAAAATGTATGATTACATTCCCCACCCCCCAAACCCTGTGATTATTATAATTTCTTTCTAAATCCCAGAAGGTCCATATACTTACCGTACCTCTCTACGCCCAGCACTGGCTCACCAGTCTACTCAAAACCAACTCTGCAAGGTGCGGGCACTTTGAATTCATATAGTCTTGGCTGTGACACTCACTATCATGGATGTGAATGGCAGCTCAAACCAGGAAGACAAGCAGGTAAAAGGAGCTTTAGGACCCGCGAAAGAGGTAGTATTGGAGTTTGGTGCGATAGGGAATGTAAGCATAGAGTTAAAGGGAAAGGTCCAGTGGAAATTATCAATATTTGTAAAATTGTTTGTTTGTGTATATCATACTTAGTTATTCTACATATTCTCTTCCATTTTGAAAATCAGTTGATTTCATCATACCCTTTGCATCCTTCCGCTGCCTGCTGTGACATTAGTGAGCTGACATTTCAGGTTCTAACAGGTCCTTTCTTTTTCCCAGGATGCACCACCACATCCTTGGATGTTCCTAACAGTAATCTACTGATTGGCTGTTGGATGGGTCAAAGATGCTCAGATCTCTACTACTGAGCAACTAAATCAACCCAGGCGCTGGGTCAAGGCAAACCATAACAGTCTCTATTAGGGTCCTTGCAAACAGGAAGTCAGTATTTTGGTTGCAGATATTTACACATACATGTTGAATTGGCAGATTAAGGTCATTGGGATGAAAAAATACTGCTGCTCTTTTCTGAAAAGCATATGTGATTTGCACTTAATTAATTCCCCTTTTAAAGGTGAGGTTCACCACTGCCTTTAAGCATAAGATTTATAGTGAAAACTAATGAAAGTTAAAATGAAATATGTCTATTCTCACTTTATTAGAAGCACACACAGCAAAGCATTGGCTATATTGCAGATGAGGCTTCATTGGCAGTTTGCCTGTGCCCACGGTCTAACCTGTTGGTCCACACTATCACCACACTGCCATCTTTACCTACAAACGCAATTGTAATACCAATGTGCTTTTTTTTCAACCAGGCTTACTAGAAACATAGGAACTTATGATCAGGAAACAAAGAGGTTTTGCTCTTCGTATGATGAAAACTATCTTATTGTGCTTTGATAATTCATTAGGGGGCTACGCCCCAATCTTTTTGTAGCGGGTTTCTGATCAAATCCTGATGTTTTAGAGTATAAAAATGGCACTTGTAGTGTTTTTTTTTTCATGGTTGACCACTCATTAATGTCTGGGCGATGTAGAAGCAGCTACATAATGAAACACACCCCGCTCTCTTTATTTAGTGAACAATAACTTAAATTAGTGAAAACAAGTGCCGGATTTGGAGCAAATAATGTTACACGTTTGTTACATGGGGATGGAATTATAAAGGCACACAATCTGCCTTTAACTCTATTGTAAAATACAGAGCAGTATAACCACAACAGAACAAATACCAACCTAGCTGGGCACTGCATGGGCATGATGATAAAAAAGACAGGCCCAAATTAACGAAGAATTCTACAAATTTTCAATAAAAATCAATATATCAAAAAATTCCAAAAAATCATTTGAAAATTCATGTAAAAAAAATGGCAAATTCCATATAATTCCTATTGAATACTACAACTGAACATTTGAAAATGATGATTTCAATTTTCAAAAGGTTCTGAGTAATTGCTGTACTGACTACTGATAGGCTCGGTAGGTTTGCAGACAGACCCTCCCTATGTGTGGCAAATAAGAGTACATTTCCAATCAAGTGGGTACATTTTCCAAACAAATACATTGGCAATCGCGCTAAACCGGAACACATACAAAAGTCCATGTCTCTTCAAAAATTCCTTTATTGAACCATGATCCACTTTACGCATTTTGGACTACCTGGGTCCTTACAACGGCTAGTTTAAATAGGAAGTAAGCGACGTGATTTATGTAATTTCCTATCCCCACACACATTCACACATCACTTATGATACAACTGCCATTCCCTATGTAGATGTTAAGATAGGGAAAAACTAGACACATAAAGGGTTATCTCCACTATTAAAATCACTTTTTACAATTCAGTTTTATGAAGAACGGGAGGTAAAGGAGCTGTGTCTTACCTCCCGTTCCTTAATAAAATCAGCAGGAGCTGGAACGAAGTTGCAGATACTATACTCCGATCTCCTCGTTCCTCCGCTGTTTCCCTGACAGGTTCCGACAGACTTAGTACGCAATGCGCATCGCACTGTGTGCTTCGCATAGCATACTAAGTCCTTCTGGACCTGTCAGAGGACCGGCGGAGGAGCAAGAGATTGGTCAGTACTTACCTTTGTTCCCCGCTCCTGAACGTTTTATTGAAGAAACTGGTAAGACACAGCTCCTTTACTCTCCGTTCCTCAATAAAACTGATTTAAATAAGTGATTTAAAGTAGACAAAAAGCGACACAAGATCTAACAATACATAATAATACATAATCCTCTATACATAATATACTAAAAGCAACAGGGAATTTGTGTGTTTGTGCTGCAGATTTTAAAACTCAATAATGCAATGAAGAGGACATTTGTTGTTTTTTTACCCTTTAAATATGTCACATGAATTAAAGGCAGGTCAGTTGGTGTGTGTGTTACTCATATCAGGTTGGGGATAAAATACTAACTTTTTTGATAATTGGTCAAATGTGTTTTTTTGACTATTTACCCTTGCTGTCATGAATGGAAGGGGTGGGTCAGTAGGGTGTGCCTGGATCAGGTTGAAGTTAAAAAAACAAACTTTTGATTATTGATCAAAATTCGTTTTTTTGACTTTAGTTACCCTTTATGTATGGCTGCCATAGTAATGGATAGTAGAATCAGTAGTTGTGTGTACCTGTGTCGGGTTGGGGGTTAAAAAAAAACAAACTGGATTGATAACTATGTTCAATAATCATTAGTTTTTTTTTTTACTATTACCCTTTAAGGATGGCTGCAACAGTAATGGAAGGTGGGGAAAGTCAGTAGGTGTGTGTACCTGTGCCACGTTGGGATAAAAAAAAAAAAAAACTTTTTTGATTATTGATCAAAATTAGTTTTTTTTGACTTAAGTTACCCTTTAGGTATGGCTGCAACAGTAATGGAAGGGTAGGTCAGTAGGTTTGTTTACACTGTATCAAGTTGGGGGTTAAAAAACACAAACTCTTTGATTATTGATCAAAATTTGCTATTTTGACTTTAGTTACCCTTTAAGTGTAGGCTGCACAGTAATGGATAGTAGAGATCAGTAGGTTGTGTGTACCTGGGTCTGGTAGAGGGGTGTGTGCTTTTTTTTTGTTTACAACCATAAAACAACCTTTTTTGAGGAAAAATATAAATTTGTTTTTTTTAACTTTAGTTAGCCTTTAAGTATGGCTGCCAAAGGAATAAAGGGTAGGTCAGTAGGTGTTGGTACCCATTTAAGGTGGGGAGTATATGTTTTAGCATGTATGACCATATAACTAACTTTTATTGATGATTACAAATTATTTTTTAACTATAGTTACCCTTTAATTATGGCTTCCATGGGAATGGAAAGGTAGGTCAGTAGTGGGTGTACTGTGTCTGTGTGGGGGGAGTTGGGGGTATCACCATTTGTATTTATAGACCATCCACATTTGAGATTGTTACCATTATAGTCTATGGGAAAAAATGTCCAGAATTCGCAGATAACGCCGTAACACTTCCTGCGATTCCTTAGCGTCCTCTACCTCAAAAACTGTGGGAGGATACAGTCCAAAAAAGGGGGAAAAAAAAACGAAGAAGAAGAAGAAATAAAAAGAACAGGAATTTTGGCTTTTTTCAAGCCAAATAAATGAATGCATCGAAGGCTAAATACAAATGTATTACACAGTAAGAAGGATGTAACCCATATATAACATGTTAGAGACTATAATAAAGACAGAGACCATTTCTCTTCCCATCCTTTATAGATAAATACACTTCTCAATGGACTGCTTGCCTGTACATTAAAACAAGAATAAAAATCTTTTTGGGAGATTCCTGTCAACAATTACTTCAAAAATCAGGTTTCATGCCTTCCTCGAAGGAGCATCGGACAGTTACTGACTAGATTTGCTCTAAGACATTCAGTTTCAAATGTGCACGCAGACAGACTAGGGGTTAAATAGCAATAGGGTTTGTGCTATTAATCCTAGACATGTCAATATATGTGATTGTAAAAATTTGCTTTAACCTAACTAAATTTGTTATCTAAACATAGACCATCAATACAGATCTATAGGTTTGTTAATTCTAATCACAAACACATGAACCCCAGGCAAGGCAGTAATTCAAGGTCATGGGATAGTTCCCATACCCACCATTATTCAGGGCTAGGTAATGCCAACTATTACTCTCAGTGTTAGCCAGTGATTCAGCAGTTTAAGCTTGGAATAGTATTACAGGTTCTAGCAGGGACAAGCAGTAATTCTCCCTGAATGGAAACAAGGGACTGGAACCAGTGTCGGACTGGACTCTGGGGGCCCTCCAGGTAATCTGAGACCAGGGGCATACCAGGTGGAGTTTATGGGGCCCAACCTAACATGTCATATCCCTACTATCACTCATTTACATAGTTATCTTACTCCTACTGACTCTATTGTTTATTATAAGCATTCCACGCCTCTTTGCCTCTAAATATTAGCAGTTTTCTCTTTTATTGTTTTAGGGTGAATGGGCTGTGGGCCCACCAGGGTTTCCCCTGTACCCCTGTTCCAGTCCGACACTGCCTGGAACATTACTATTCCCTAAATCAATTCCCTTATCTGGATAGTTATCCACGCCAGTAAATAAACCATACACCTCATTGCCATATGACAGCCCTAATGATCGTATTGCTATCTTGGATCTCAATGCCCAGTTTCAGTTTAGTAGGCAGAAAACTGTTATTAAAACTGTAGCTCTCCGTCTCTGTCCTACATTCCCCGGACACTGTGGGAACCTACCATTTAGCTTGTCCTTCTTTTCATTATCTTTATGAACAGGAATTTCCCTTTAGCTAGCAGTAGGTATTGATCCTCCGTGAGCATCCAGTGCTACACAACATCTTTAACCATTTGCCAACTGCAGGAAATGCAGCCCACTGCTGCCTGCTCCCTGTTAAGACGCTGATTCCTATTTCCCTATCAACACGTAATGATTATATGGATGAACATTGGCGCTCAATGTAAAAATGTTCAACAAATTGACAATGCTGTAAAATGCTCTGTTGGACAAGGACATACTGATATTGAACATAATTGTATGTAAAAAACTTTGGCTTAAAACCTCAGGCAATAAATAATTTACTAAGCCAAATATTCAGCAGTGTTACAGTGAACGTATATTTATCTAAGGTATCTGAGTTTGCCACCTGGGGGTCGGCCATCTTTCTTGGGAAAACAGTTACAGACATGCTCAGTAGCTTTGAAATATGGAGAAGTAATGAGCAAAATTACTATCATGGGTAAAATTAGGCAGTTCTTGCTTTTCAAATTGATAACCCTTGACTTATTTCGCTCCACAACCCTAGAAATGCGGCGTTCGGTACATTCAAAGGTTATCGATAATTGAGGGTTGCCAAACGCTGCATTCGCCGAGAATGAGAAGTCCTAGCATTAGCAATGTTTCATGCTGTTTCCATTTATTTTTCTATAAATATTCAGTGTAACAGTGTGAGTCTTTTGTACATGGTTATTTGTATTTGTTGCAGGTCGCTGTCATACTGCTTATGAGATTACAAAAACCAATGGTTAAATCAGGGCTGGTCAAAGAAAGAGCCAGGCTTTGCATAAGTAAATGCTGGTGACTAACATTTTAAAGGAATTAAGATGATGATTGACTCTTAACATCAAATAAAATTTGTCTATCTCCATCCTTCCAGAGCATGTCCTGGAAGTTAAACATCATGTACATTGCATGGTGGGTGAACTCTTTACCACCAAGCCACTCCTTTCCCCTCTGCCATTTAAGATTTTTTGCAATCAAGACTGAGCAGTCAGTAAACCAATTGTTAATTGCTAGGAAACAGTTACAGTTATCTGCTAGTTAGAGATGTACCTTCGTTTTCAATCCAAACCTCTATAAGTAGAGGGAAGATAGGCACTGCTATTCCTTCCTTTTTGCTGTAATAGGGTGTACCCAGAAGTCCTGAGCCTCTCATAATTGTTAACTGTACATTCTCTTCCCTTAGACCATGCATCTAAAAGGAGGAAGACAGATGGACCCTCAAAGCAGTGGCCCTAGTTAGATAACGTAACTACGACTTTTGGATTGAAGCTCCTTATGACAGTAAAAGGGAAAGTATAATAGGCTCTGACCTCCCCTGGTACTTTTAGATAACCCATTTCATGTGTTTACCTTCCTATCCTACAACTTAAAGGGCATGTCCACCCCAAAACTAAATTTACCCCTTAACTGGCCACATCCCAGTAAGTTTAAAACAATCTTACCTTACATTCTGCTCAAAATAGTTCCCTGCTGTACCCCTCCCCAAAGTCAGAAACTGCAGTGCAGGAGGCAGTGTGTGACTCATCTGCTGCCTGAGACTTCCTCAAACCTCATCAAGGTAGGCATGCTCAGTTGCAGCCCTCCCTGCCTCTCAGCCAATCACGGATGCGGCTGCCGGTCCCGCCCCTGCTTTCAATTCCATGCAAGCAGAGGGCCTGAACACTGCAGCAGGGAGAGAGGGCAGGTAAGTAAGAATCGGGGACTTTCTAACAATTATATTAATGCGGTTGGGGCTGGGGGAGGCATGCCCTCACACATATCAAAAGTTAAATTTTGGGGTGGACATGCCCTTTAAGAAATATGCTGGGAGATTCAATAAAAGTTCTTATCGTTAAAAATGGTGCTAACTTTGCCCCAACCAATAATATTTGAAGCTAACATCTGATTGGTTGGGGAAAAATTAGCACCATTTTTAACGATAAGAACTTTTATTGAATAACCCTGATGATTGGCTAACTGCTGGTTAAACTTTTATGTTCATAACTTCCTTAGCTTTCCAGAAGAACGAAAAATAAAATATAATCATCCTGAATGATGCTCTAATTCTTAACTAGCAGATAAGCTTTAACACCATCCTTGGTCTATATGATGAATGAAAAGGCATTACAGTGTTTTAAAACCCTGTAATAGTCCTAGGACAGGTGTATTTCCTTTGGTGCTTAGAGAGATGTTGGGAGTCATTGATAAATGCACAAAGCAATCCAACTTGGTGTTTATAATTAGAGTCAGCAGATATCATTGCTGGTAATTCCCATATATATGGTTGGAAGGGATTGTAGTAACTGTTGCACTATGCACATAAATAGGCTGACACAATAAAAGTAATAACTTTCTTATTAATCTACAGAACCATCGCATCTTACCTAACTGCAATAATCCCTTAAAAAGCTAAAAACCTGGTGGTTGCTAATTATTAATAGCACAGGAAACTTTACCTTTATTGCATCAGACCCTGATGTTTATGAAGACTCGTTGCTTATATAAAAAATTCAAAAATTGGTTTGTGTGTAATGTCTGAACTATTACATCCCATAGCACCCAAAGGGTTAACGTTTCTGCATTATGGGTAAACCTTGGAAGTAAATCCGCGTCTGTCATGTGCGAATCTTGAAACAGGTCATTTCTTCACGGAGGTTTTCAGAATCATGAATGCCTGATTTATTCCATAAAATATGAACAATGTCTTTAACCAGATAGCCCAGTACACCAAGCGCAGCGACATTCGGTTTGCTGCGTTAAAACAAGAGCCGTGGCTTTAAAATGTTTTTTTTTTTCTACAACCACCCCCGCCGTGTGGTATTGTGTGTGAAGTTGTCCTTAGCACCGCAGTAAATAAGAGACTGCTGAGTTGCGAAGAGAGTGAAGAGCTCATTGTTACAGTTTTAGATAAGTTGAGCCGCCTATTGAGTTGAAAATAATGTGCCTGGTCATGCAGACACTCTAATTGAAAATTTGTTTGATCTTTCTGTGGCCAGGACAGGTATTACATAGACCATGGAGCAGATATTAAGGACTGAACATCACCTCTCTGAATTGCCTTTATTCCCTTAGCAGAAACCGAGGAGCCCACGCAATCATATATATTTGTTCACACCTTCAGGGCAGTGTGGTAGCTCAGTGGTTAGCCTGATGCCATTGCTGAATTGTTATATCTATCTGCATGTTTTCTGTAAGATTGTTATACTTTTCTTCTCTGTGGGTTCCTCCTGGTTCTCTGGTTTCCCAAAAATCTAAAGGTTTATACACAGTGTGGTGCGGGGACGACCACCGACGCACAATTGTAACAAATGACCAACCGAGCGCCATACACTATGCGATCGTCGGCCAAAACGGTTGTTCGGATCATCACAAGGCTCAATCGAACACCATTTTGGCCAACCAAGCCTTAGGACATTCTCGGGCTGATGCTAATACTGACATTTCTGCTTTACCTGGCTGGGATCCTGTGATTTTTTAAGTACATCGCAAGACTTTCTGATTTGCAGAATCCTGGTCAGGTAAGATGAAATTTTCGTGTTATATTGGTGTGGTACGCAGTTAGGATTAGCGCAAAATGTTGCACAATCTTTACTTAGCCATTACTACATTGGCTAAGCCAGGCTATTTCCAATAAATTTATAAATGGTGCGGTCAGTGCATAATTACTGCAAAACCCACGCTAACACGATATTAAATCGGGGAGCGTGGGTTTTGCACTAATTCAGCCAAAATGGTGATATTGCATCCCTTTGTGTGATAGGGTACTAAGATGGGGCAGGGTTAATATGAAGTATAAAGTAATTGCATAACAGGATAGTTCTATATAAGAAATTATAGTTAAAAGGACAATTTTACTCACATCTTCTCTATTCCATACCTCAATAGTACCCAGGCTTAAACTGTTAAGTCCTGGGTACTTTACTCCTCAGCTAATGTCCGCAACAGTCCAGCAAACAGGAAGAGGGCCAGAAGAACCAATAAATACTTAATGTAAGTATTACAGCTGATCAGTTAACTCCCAGGGTTTAGGATTTAGAAGTTGAGGTCCTCAGCTTGGTACTATTAATTGGTGGAAGAATAGGAGCAAGGGTATAACTTTAGTAATGTGCAATACACTAGGAACTTATAATGTTTTCCAGTCAGAAGAACTGACTGGCCTGATCTTTTTTGCAACTGGCTTCCGAGCACAAAAGGGCAGGAGAAAATGTGGCAGGTACGTTGAATGGTGAGAACCGGTTCCTGGACCCAATGTTGCAGGAACGATGGAAGGTGAGAACTGGCTCCTGGACCCAATGTTACTATTAATTAAACTTGAACATCGAATGGATATAGCATCTGCCTGGTGTATGGCCTGCGTTAGGGACACAATAAACGACTAGGTCATAAGGTTTTCTACAACCCTAAGTGGCCATATGTATATTTTTGGTACTGATAATATCACTATAAAAAATTTATGGTAACGAAATCTACCTGATTCTGTCAGCCACCATAACAGAGACTCATTTCAGAAATCAATCTTGGGTAAAGGTAAATTCATATCTTTGAGAAGAAAGACCTCAAATTAAACTCTCTATTCTGTCAAATGTGCACCCCACTTTTCGCAGTAAAAAAACAGTGAAGTTTGCATTAAGCCTCTATCCTTTCCTGTTATATTGGTGTTGCTATTGTCAGTCATTGTTTGTGCAGAGTTGTGTGGCAATGCCTGCTGGTCAATATTTACATATACTGTAATTCCATTCACCACTACTAATACTGTATATGACTTATAGGTCCCACCATTCACCTTTGGGTGGTTCCATATAATAAAATGCTATGACATCCTTGCGGACTCCGTTTTTAAAGGGGATTAAAAGGCATGACTTTTTACACAGGTTTTAGGATAAATAAGAAAACATTGCAAATAAAAACATTATTAAAAGTTCAGTACTTGTATGCACTGCAGACTTTGTAGTGCAAATTATTAACATAAGCCAAGTCTACTTGTGTACTTCATTGACAATCCTTCAGAACCGCTTGCTTTATTTATTAAGTATAAAACTTTTGATGTCAGTTCCCTGCAAAACATTTTACCCAACCTGGTATTAATATCAACCGTTTGTATGTGTCATAGTCTGAGATATAAGGCTTCGTGCAGTGTTTTAATATTAATATCCTAAAATACCCCATTAGTTTTACAGTAAATGACACTATTAGTCAGCAGATACCCTTCTAGCGCTTCTGCCTTTTAAATTTTTAAAAACTTTTATTAGGATTTACCAGCATAGGAAACATTAGTAATGGAAAAAAGACACAAAAAATATCGTAGATGGAAATGACTTTATCACCTTAGTCTTCATTTCTAAAATATTTTATTCATATTTTTTTCCAGCAGGCTGAGTACTAAGGTTTAATATTGCACACCCATGGAAAATAAACAAACTTTTATTGAACCATCAACACAGCAAATAAACTTTCAAGGGGCTCCTTCCACAGGGGAGGAGCACCCAAAATGTTTTTTGCGGTGTGTTGATGGTTCAATAAAAGTTTGTTTAATTTTCCATAGGTGTGCAATTCTCCATAAGCTGCGCACTATCAGGGAGATTCAATAAAAGTCTTATCGTTTAAAATGGTGCTAATTTGCCCAACCAATAAGATGTTAGCTTTCAAATGTTAAAAAGATCTGATTGGTTGGGGAAAATTAGCAGCATTTTTACGATAAGAACTTTATTGAATCTCCCTGTATATTGGATATTTACAGTGATGTGAAAAACCATTTGCCCCCTTCCTGATTTCTTATTCTTTTGCATGTTTGTCACACTTAAATGTTTCTGCTCATCAAAAACCGTAATATTAGTCAAAGATACATAATAACACAAAATGGCAGTTTTAAATGATGGTTTTTATTATTTAGTGAGAAAAAAAAACTCCAACCCTTTAGGGTAAGGGTTGGAAGAATTTGCGCCCCTGTTTGGATGTCATAGGGCATTGTTTAACTAAGTACTAAGTTTACCTTTTACACACATTGTTATTTAGCTTGTACTGGAAATACATTTTCTACCAACAATCCCCTTTGGTTGGTCCCATATAATAAAATGTTCTAACATCTGGGGACTCATGTTTTTAAAGGCGCATTAAAAGGGACTGACCTTTTACAAATTCTATTGCAGGTTTATAGACGGACGAATAACCAAAGCAGTGACTTGGCTTTTGAGTTGTTTCATAAATATTTCAATTAATGGGGATGTTCACCCCCGCACTAACATCTATACTTACCTTTAGGACCCCCACAATTCTACCGAGCCACATCTGCAAGATCAATAAGCTCTGTAAGTTATTGGCTGTGATGTCACCATCATGGGTGTGAATGGATGCTGCAACCAGGAAGGAAAACAGCACCAGGTTTTGGGGGGCCTGAAGGTAAGTAAAGATTTTATTTGGTGTGGGTGGAGATGCACTTGAACTTCAATAGGACTGGGTGGGGCTGTTATGTTAACACACGTAAAACTTAAATGGTTGTTTGTATTAATTATTTCTGATGTTACTGGCCCTTAATCTCTATTTCCTTTAAACAAAAACAAGTTCTTTGCATTAATGTGTGTGAAAAGATTGTTTAGCTTATTATACAGTATACATTATATAGTATACACCAACCTTAGTCTTTCATGATATTCCCTGCAGTTATAGACAGTTTGTAAGCGGCTTGCATAGTGTGTAGGAATACATTTATGTTATCTACCTCGTCTTCAACTCCTTATCTTCTAGTGCAATGCAGGCGCTGATTGGCAGGGAATTCATAGTGGAAAAATATCACATGGAGATCAATAAAAAAAGATTAGCCAGCGACCCACAAAGCAAGCGGTCTCTCACCAGCCTGCAAACAGAGGGACAGAAAACCTCGAGGCCAATGAAGAGGCCACTCCAAAACAAAAGAAACGAAAAAAACCCTGGGTAGTTTCCACCATGATGGCTATAGCAAACGGTTATAGGGGGTGAACCTGCCCTGGGGTTGGTGTGTGCTCTCCAGACCATTGGTAAAGGTAAGTTCTAGACTGTAGGACGGGTTAATTACCAAACAATTGTGCTGGATCAGTTCCTTAGCATCTGGAGTTTTTAGAAATGTTTTTCTTTCAAATAACAACCTAAAAAGTTCTTCTTTGTTGGTTAAATTCATCTCTACCAGAGATTCTCTGTCACTGGGTGAGTTGGACTTTTTCCAGCTCCAGCCCGTCATATTCCCAAGTAGAAACAACTTCACAAGCGAGAAATGTCATTTTTTAAAACTGTACTCTATGGGGACTACATTTGCACATTCATTTATACCAGCACTTTAGCTCTGCTTTAAAGCTGCAACATTTCAAGGAAGAACTAATTACATTTGTAAAAGCTACAAAGATATTTCTATCAGTGCTCCATGTAACTATGGACTCCTATTAGATGTGTAGATTGGACTCTATATGTCATACCCTCCTCGTTTAACAAACCCTAACAGACTGTTCTCTTTCCCCGTAGACTGGATAAAAGCCCCTGAGAGGTCTTTATTGTAAATGAAACATGGTAATAAGGACTTCTTAGCTCATTAAGCTGATAAAACAATATAATTGATACTTAATATAAGGACCCCGACCCATTTGAAATATTATGAATGTTACTTTCCATTCATAGTTGAATATATAAAGTATTCAGCTTTTATGTTAAGTTTCATTTATTTTTTTTACATGTATATAAACTGAGGGCCCTGATTGGTATTGTACGTCGTTGTACGTCGTTGTACGTCATGTAGAGTTGGATGCCATCCTTAAAGGAATGTTCACTGCAAGTGAACTACGGTATTCCTTTAATGCATTGATTGAAGGAGCTTTGTCCTACCTTCCATTCTATGACAATGCCTGTGGAGCCAGGAACGAAGCTAGAACAACCCAATGTCACACTGAAAGGTCCCGACCGCTTCCTGGTTCTGATTAACTATAGCACAAGTGCGATAATGCCCAACAATTCAAGAAATAACAAATACAGTTTATCCAAGAAATCAGTATGGAAACAAAGTGACCTATTTACCTAGAGTGACCCGGTTGGCACTATTCAATATCCTGCGTCAAAGGGCATGTTCTCCCCACATTAGGGGAAACAAATAAAAGATGATCAATGCACATTCCTGGGCTCCTATATATAAACCTTTAATGGAAAGTAGAGGTAGCTATTCGCTGGTGCTACATGTACACCAAGAAATGTGCAGGCACAATATTGAGTCACTCGCTGAGGCTGCAAGACATTGGTAACAACTGAGCAGGCAACCACAGTCCCTCATGTCAAAAGGGTTAGTGGGACTGTAAATAAGTCGAAATTTCTTTGGTCAATTCGTGTATCAGTTATAAACATTCAAATTGCGTATTTCATGGCATTTAACATTTTTCCCTCCAATTCATCTAAACAACTTTGCAACTGGCCTGGAATTATCTTACCTTTCTCCATCTTGAAATTCCTGCGGCTTTCTTAATTATTGTAGGGCGATGATTTTGTTATTAATTTCATTACTTTCTTGCGATACAGGCTGCCTGCTATTCAGCTCCCTGTCCTTTATTCACAGAACGTCTGGATCCAGAGACTGGTTCATCTTACAAACCAGACGGCAGTTACAATTCCAAACTGCAGAGCAAAATTTTAATAATTCAAAATCCACAAAGAAAAAAAAAAAAAAAAGGCAACTGCCAATTGTTGAGCATCTCTCTACCTCAATCAAACTGAGGTTTGTACAGTGCTTCTTCCTTGCTTACCCTTTTTTACGGGTAAGAGTGCCTGCAATCTCCACACCAGTGGCTCTGCGATCAGCTGATATTAAATGAAAGATACCACGATCAGCCGAAAGGTTCTGCCAGTCTAATACCGGACTTTAAAAAACTGATTAAGCAAATCTTACTGCTTAAGTTTTGGGCGTATCTTTACTGCATGCGTATTGGCGTATCTTTATGCATATGTATTGGGCGTATCTTTATGCATGCGTATTGGGCGTATCTTACTGCTAAGTTTGGGGTATCTTTAATGCAGCGTTATTGGGCGTATCTTTACTGCATGCGTATTGGGCGTATCTTTACTGCATAAGTATTGGGCGTATTCTTATTGCATAAGTATTGGGCGTATCTTTACTGCATAAGGATTGGGCATATTTTACTGCATGCGTATTGGGCGTATCTTTACTGCATGCGTATTGGGCGTATCTTTACTGCATGCGTATTGGGCGTATCTTTACTGCATGCGTATTGGGCGTATCTTTACTGCATGCGTATTGGGCGTATCTTTACTGCATAAGTATTGGGCGTATCTTTACTGCATGCGTATTGGGCGTATCTTTACTGCATCGTATTGGGCGTATCTTTACTGATAAGTATGGGGCGTATCTTTACTGCAATAGTATTGGGCGTATCTTTACTGCATAAGTATTGGGCGTATATTTACTGCATAAGTATTGGGCGTATCTTTACTGCATAAGTATTGGGCATATCTTACGCATGTATTGGCGTATCTTTACTGCATGCGATTGGGCGTATCTTTACGCATGCGTATTGGGCGATCTTTACTGCATAAGTTTTGGGCGTTCTTACTGCATGCGATTGGGGTATCTTTACTGCATCGATTGGGGCGTATCTTTACTGCATAAGTATTGGGCGTATCTTTACTGAATGCGTATTGGGCGTATCTTTACTGAATGCGTATTGGGCGTATCTTTACTGCATAAGTATTGGGCGTATCTTTACTGCATATGTATTGGGCGTATCTTTACTGCATGCGTATTGGGCGTATCTTTACTGCATGCGTATTGGGCGTATCTTTACTGCATAGTATTGGCTATCTACTGCATGCGTATTGGGCGTATCTTTACTGCATAAGTATTGGGCGGATTTATGCAGATGGGCGTATCTTTACTGCATGCGTATTTGGCGTATCTTTACTGCATGTGTATTGGGCTTATCTTTACTGCACAAGTATTGGGCATATCTTTACTGCATGCGCACCAGCAGTTGTGCGGCTGGCGCCACTAAATTTTGGTGGCAAATTTTAAAAAGTGACAAAATTGTTGCTATAAGAAATGCCCAAAATTAAGCTAAACTGGTGCAAAACCACTTCTGTGTCAAAGTTTACTATAAGAATTCTAGAATAACCCCCCCAAGTGTATAAAAAAATGTGTTTGCATGTGATATTGTCTGGAAGAACAATACAGCAATGTGAAATAATAGCAATCTACCATTTTTAAGCATGATTTGCCTTTGCCCTACCGAGAAGAGAAATACTTGGCAGGATCATGTCCTGGCCATTGTTTGACTGTGGACGGCTGATAACAGGTCTGGGCAAATTTAGATTTCACAAGTGAGAAATATCCTTCTTAGCCTACTTTTCACCAATAATTTACACAACACAAGCGTTTCACACCCAAAATTAGACCAGGGGCCTACATAGTGCGCTGTGGGTGTGGACAAAACTCAGCAAGCCTGTGCACACCAAATTGCGTTGAAAATAGGTAATAAGGTGTTTGTGCACCAAGTGTATTTTGTGTCCACAGAGATATATATATCAGTGTACCAGACAAAAGAAAGGAGAGGAAACATTGTAGCCTGGTATCAAATGATTCATGGACTGGCACTTGGCTCAGTGCTTGGGGCCATAGTACATAATTACATACAGTTGCAGTGAAATACCATCTTGGTAGCAACCCTATATGACACCCTCATTTAAAGGGCATGTTATCACAGACATTCCTGAAATAAGATCTTCACAATGCAGTGCCTCCCTCCTTTCACAGCTTTACGGGCTCTTCACAGTAAAGGAGGCAACTCAAGGTTTGACTGATGGCTAACACCAGGAAAAGTGTCGGAGAGAAGAACTGGGATTTAATGGTGAATATCTTTTTTCAGGAACGCCAATAACCCAGATAAGTATTGCTATGCTAGGATTTAGGGAGAGGGTTACATTCCCTTTCACGCTGTCTCCCTCTCAAACTACAGGGTTCTTGTGTAATGTATCTGCATGTGGCTAGGAATGTAATCATTCCCTGTAATATTCATTGTTGTTATCAACTCTGGTACCAGGTGACATCTGAATTATGGTTTGTAATGCATAAACATGCCCTCACACAGAGAAATACATATAATTAACACATACTGATAAAGAATGTTTGATAAGAAACCATGTATATAGGAATCTAAAAATAATAAACCCAGAAATGATAAACCATATTCTACCATTGTCTGCAAGTGATACCAGATCGGGACCTACTGATAGTCGTGTGAACACTTATCTTTGTGATGTTATTTAAAATAGACTAAGGCCAGGGAAACACAAGGCAATATTTCTACCGACTGATTCCCAGTATTTTGGTCAGTCGAGTCGAAATATCGGCAGCGATCTGATGTCGGTTTAACCTTGCCAAATCTGCTGAACCTTTGATCGGACATGTTGGTAACTTAAACTGGCCATACACTAGGCAGACATTAGATTTCAGATTCTATCTAATGTCTTAAAGACCACATTGTACAAGCAAGCGGTTTTATACTTGGGATGTTCCATCTGACCCATCATCTCAAATTGATGTAGGAAAGAACAGGCTAGGCAGCTCTATATAGATTGGACAATTATCTTATGAGAGACTGGATCTTTAATGTCTTACGTAGTGTATGGGCACCTTAGCCGATTGTGGGATTTTTCTATGGATTGCATGATTGGTTGTAGCTATTTTCGGTCTGATTGTCAATATTGCTGTCTAAAGGTGGCCATACACCAGCACGATATTACGACCGACCGCTCACGCGACGTTCCTGCGATCCTGCCGGAAACACCTTCCCGATCTTATATGCGATCGCAAAATGAATGGGATTTTGCGATCGCATGTCGGTCGTATATAGGATCGGGAGAGGTGGTTCCGGCAGGATCGCAGGAACGTCGCGTGAGCGGTCGGTCAGGTAAGTAATATCGTGCTGGTGTATGGCCACCTTTAGCAATACGTTCAGATTGTGCAATAGATGACAGCTCTCCCGCTTGTCCCCCTGCCTACTGTTTTAACTCTTCCTTCCTCTCTTACTGACACGTGTGCGCAGACATAGGAAAAGGGGAGTAGGATTGGGTGACAAGCAGGAGTTGTCAGCCCCTGATTGAACAGATATTTTCATAGCTCAATGAGCAGCTTAGACAGAAAATCGAGAGATAGAAATACATTTAGGAAGGGGAAGATGGAGGAAAGGGATTTGGATGCTTTAATGCAGTAGTGCATCATGGGGACTGTCACCAAAAGTTATGTTATGTTAAAGCTTTAATGTGCAAAAAGTACCTGTACGTTAGCGTCTCAGCCAATCACTGACTTCCTTTCCTGGAGCTGTAGAGGAAGAGCCTTCTCTGCTGCAGTGTAAAAGTAGTTAAGTGTTACAGCACCAGAGGGGTTGTCTAACAGCCAGCAGGGACGGGGTCTTTAAAGGGACTGGGACTTTAAGTAGTGATAGAGGCAGGTTTGAGAGGTAAAGGTTTGTACAGATGTGCGATCGAGGGTCCAGACCCGTGACGCACGATGTGTACGAACCTTTTAACATGCTATTTTACTTTAACTAAAATGGCATGCCCACCCCCTCCGCTTAATTTTTAGACAAAGTTCAGCCCCCCCCAGGTACAAATCTCGCTATACTTAAGGTTCGTACACATGTGCGATCACGGGTCCCGACCCACGACGCACAGAACATTTCGCCCGAAAATCGGCCCGTGCGTAGGCACTTTATCGACAAAACAGTTGTTCGCTCAGAGATCCGCCAGGTCGGTCGGTCAACCGCAACAAACGTCCGTTTCGGCCCATAAAGTGGCTCACACACTAAACGTTCATTCGTACACATTGTGCGTCGTGGGTCCAGACCTGTGATCGCACGTGTGTATAGCGAGATTTGTACCTGGGGGGGCTGAACTTTGTCTTAAAATTAAGCGGAGGGGGTGGGCATGCCATTTTAGTGAAAGTATAAATGCAGAACCACAATAGTAAACATGGTTAACATTGAAAAGCTGTTAATATATCATTTTAATCAGTAGTTTACGGAGTATAAAAGAAAAAACATTTTTGGTCATAATTACCCTTTAAAAACCACCACAGTGCATCCTTTAACCAACTGCAATGAACCATCTCACAAGGCAATGGTGCACTAGTGGCAGGATATTTGCCTTTGACCATCAATATGGTTTTAGTAGAAAAGGTCACTCACAAATTCTATTGTGGACAATTTATTATTTGTTGGGGTAATAACGGTTTGTACAGTGTTTGGTTTGCAAACTTTGGTGTGATTTAGCCGATTTAGCTTAATATTAATATTAAGAGGAAATTCCTTTCATTCTCCATAGTAAAACCCGGCCTTGAGTCAGTTTTACCTAAGAAGGATTATACGTAGGCAATTTGTTCACAAAACAACTGCATTGAATAATAGAGATTATTCATACTGAGTGGCAGAGCTTTACATGTTCCGTAATAATAGTTTACAGTTCTAAGCAGCGTCAGTAGATAGAGAGTGTATAATAAAACTTAACATATTCTCTTAATGGTTCTCAAAGAGACAAATATGCCCCCATTGCTTTGAAGAAGAAGTGCAGGATAATATGTACCTGCGTGAAATAAAAAACATTATTCACTACGGCAAATCCTTAAATGACTTTTATTTCCACTCTCGTTTTAATGTACCGTTCACAAAAGGAGATACCAAGTAGTTGATTGGAATATTGAGCATGCTTAAGCCGCTGGCTTGGGCAAGAGTGAGTTGACTTAAAGGACAATTATACTTGCAGGCAGATAACTGACAGTCACTAGTTTTAAGGGTGGACATGCACTTTAAATAATTCTACTGTATTATTTTCCCAGGGGTAAGAATCTAGCGATTTACTGTTGGTCTGGGGTAAGAATCTAGCGATTTACTGTTGGTCTGGGGTAAGAATCTAGTGATTTACTATTGGTGTGGGATAAGAATCTAGCGATTTACTGTAGGTCTGGGGTAAGAATCTAGCGATTTACTGTTGGTCTGGGGTAAGAATCTAGCGATTTACTGTTGGTCTGGGGTGATCTGCATTACGTTGATCTGGGATAGAATCTAGCTGATGTTGTCGGGGGTAAGAATCTAGCGATTTACTGTTGGTCTGGGGTAAGAATCTATGATTTACTGTGTCTGGGATAAGAATCTGATTTACTGTGGTTGGATAAGATCTAGGATTACTATTGGTCTGGGATAAGAATCTAGCGATTTACTGTTGGTCTGGGATAAGAATCTAGCGATTTACTATTGGTCTGGGATAAGAATCTAGTGATTTACTGTTGGTCTGGAGTAATAATCTAGCGATTTACTGTTGGTCTGGGGTAAGAATCTAGCGATTTACTGTAGGTCTGGGGTAAGAATCTAGCGATTTACTGTTGGTCTGGGGTAAGAATCTAGTGATTTACTGTAGGTCTGGGGTTAGAATCTAGCGATTTACTATTGGTCTGGGGTAAGAATCTAGCGATTTACTGTAGGTCTGGAGTAATAATCTAGCGATTTACTGTTGGTCTGGGGTAAGAATCTAGCGATTTACAGTAGGTCTGGGGTTAGAATCTAGCGATTTACTGTTGGTCTGGGGTAAGAATCTAGTGATTTACTGTTGGTCTGGGGTAAGAATCTAGCGATTTACTGTTGGTCTGGGGTAAGAATCTAGTGATTTACTGTTGGTCTGGGGTAAGAATCTAGCGATTTACTGTTGGTCTGGGGTAAGAATCTAGCGATTTACTGTAGCTCTGGGTAAGAATCTAGCGATTTCGTTGGTCTGGGGTAAGACTAGTGATTTACTGTTGGTCTGGGGTAGAATCTAGTGATTTACTGTTGGTCTGGGGTAAGAATCTAGTGATTTACTGTGGTCTGGGGTAAGAATCTAGCGATTACTGTTGGTCTCGGATAAGAATCTAGCAATTTACTGTAGGTCTGGGGTAAGAATCTAGCGATTTACTGTTGGTCTGGGCAAAGGATATCAGCGATTCATCACCAAAGATACGCCCAATACGCATTCAGTAAAGATACGCCCAATACGCATGCAGTAAAGATACGCCCAATACTTATGCAGTAAAGATACGCCCAATACGCATTCAGTAAAGATACGCCTAATACGCATGCAGTAAAGATACGCCCAATTGCAGTAAAGATATGCCCAATACGCATGCAGTAATGATACACCCAAAACGTATGCAGTAAAGATACGCCCAATAAATATGCTGTAAAGATACGCCCAATACTTATGCAGTAAAGATATACCCAAAACGTATGCAGTAAAGATACACCCAATACTTATGCAGTAAAGATACACCCAAAACGTATGCAGTAAAGATACGCCCAATACATATGCAGTAAAGATACGCCCAATACTTATGCAGTAAAGATACGCCCAATACACATGCAGTAAAGATACGCCCAATACTTATGCAGTAAAGATACGCCCAAAACGTATGCAGTAAAGATACGCCCAATACTTATGCAGTAAAGATACACCCAAAACGTATGCAGTAAAGATACGCCCAATACATATGCAGTAAAGATACGCCCAATACGCATGCAGTAAAGATACGCCCAATACGCATGCAGTAAAGATACGCCCAATACACAAGTATTGGGCATATCTTTACTGCATGCGCACCAGCAGTTGTGCGGCTGGCGCCACTAAATTTTGGTGGCAAATTTTAAAATTGACAAAATTGTTGCTATAAGAAAGCCCAATTAAGCTAAACTGGTGCAAAAACCACTTCTGTGGTCAAAGTTTACTATAAGAATTCTAGAATAACCCCCCAAGTGTATAAAAAAATGTGTTGCATGTGATATTGTCTGGAAGAACATACAGCAAGTGTGAAATAATAGCAATCTACACCATTTTTAAGCATGTATTCTGCCTTTGCCCTACCGAGAAGAGAAATACTTGAGCAGGATCATGTCCTGGCCATTGTTTGACTTGTGACGGCTGATAACAGGTCTGGGCAAATTTAGATTTCACAAGTGAGAAATATCCTTCTTAGCCTACTTTTCACCAATAATTTACACTAACACAAGCGTTTCACACCCAAAAATTAGACCAGGGGCCTACATAGTGCGCTTGTGTGTGTGGACAAAACTCAGCAAGCCTGTGCACACAAAATTCTGGTTGAAAATAGGTAATAAGGTGTTTTGTGCACCAGTGTATTTTGTCCACAGAGATTATTATATCAGTGTACCCAGACAATAAGAAAGGAGAGGAAACTTGTACCTGGTATCAAATGATTCATGGACTGGCACTGGCTCAGTGCTTGGGGCCATAGTCATATTACTACAGTTGCATTGAAATACCATCTTGGTAGCAACCCTATATGACACCCTCATTTAAAGGGCTGTTCACTCACAGACATTCCTGAATAAGATCTTCACAATGCAGTGCCTCCCTCCTTTCACAGCTTTACGGGCTCTTCACAGCCGTAAAGGAGGCAACTCTTGGTTTGACTGATGGCTAACACCAGAAAAGTGTCGAGAAAGAACTGGGATTTAATGGTGAATATCTTTTTTCAGGAACGCCAATAACCCATAAGTATTGCTATGCTAGGATTTAGGAGAGGGGTTTACATTCCCTTTCACGCTGTCTCCCTCTCAAACTACAGGGTTCTTGTGTAATGTATCTGCATGTGGCTAGAATGTAATCATTCCCTGTAATATTCATTGTTTGTTATCAACTCTGGTACCAGGTGACATCTGAATTATGGTTTGTAATGCATAAACATGCCCTCACACAGAGAATACATTAATTAACACATACTCATGAAAAGAATGTTTGATAAGAACACATGCTATATAGGAATCTAAAAATAATAAACCCAGAATTGATAAACCATATTCTAACATTGTCTGCAAGTGATACCAGATCGGGACCCTACTGAGTCGTGTGAACACTTATCTTTGTGATGTTATTTAAAATAGACTAAGGCAGGGAAACACAAGGCAATATTTCTACCTGACTGATTTCCCAGTATTTTGGTCAGTCGAGTCGAATATCGGCAGCGATCTGATGTCGGTTTAACCCTCTGCCAATCTGCTGAACCTTTGATCGGACATGTTGGTAACTTAAACTGGCCATACCTAGGCAGACATTAGATTTCGATATCTATCTAATGTCTTAAAGACCACATTGTACAGCAGCTGTGTTTTCTGGGATGTTCCTCTGACCCATTCATCTCAAATTGATTGTAGGAAAGAACAGGCTAGGCAGCTCTATATAGATTGGACATTTATCTTATGAGAGACTGGATCTGTGTAATGTCTTACGTAGTGTATGGGCACCTTAGCCGATTGTGGGATTTTTCTATGGATTGCATGATTGGTTGTAGCTATTTTCGGTCTGATTGTCAATATTGCTGTCTAAAGGTGGCCATACACCAGCACGATATTACTTGACCGACCGCTCACGCGACGTTCCTGCGATCCTGCCGGAACCACCTCTCCCGATCTTATATGCGATCGCAAAATGAATGGGATTTTGCGATCGCATGTCGGTCGTATATAGGATCGGGAAGGTGGTTCGGCAGGATCGCAGGAACGTCGCGTGAGCGGTCGGTCGGTAAGTAATATCGTGCTGTGGTATGGCCACCTTTAGCATACGTTCGATGTGTCAATAGTGACAGCTCCCCGCTTGTCCCCCTGCCTACTGTTTTAACTCTTCTTCCTCTCTTACTGACACGTGTGCGCAGACATAGGAAAAGGGGAGTAGGATTGGGTGACAAGCAGGAGTTGTCAGCCCTGATTGAACAGATATTTTCATAGCTCATGAGCAGCTTAGACAGAAAATCGAGAGATAGAAATACTTTAGGAAGGGGAAGATGGAGGAAAGGGATTTGGATGCTTTAATGCCGTAGTGCATCATGGGACTGTCACCAAAAGTTATGTTATGTTAAAGCTTATGTTGCAAAAGTACCTGTACGTTAGCGTCTCAGCCAATCACTGACTTCCTTTCTGGAGCTGTAGAGGAAGAGCCTTCTCTGCTGCCGTGTAACAAGTAGTTATGTGTTACAGCACCAGAGGGTTGTCTAACAGCCAGCAGGGACGGGTCTTTAAAGGGACTGGGACTTAAGTAGTGATAGAGGCAGGTTTTCTAGAGGTAAAGGTTTGTACAGATGTGCGATCGAGGGTCCAGACCCGTGACGCACTATGTGTACGAACCTTTTAAACATGCTATTTTACTTTAACTAAAATGGCATGCCCCCCCCTCCGCTTAATTTTTAGACAAGTTCAGCCCCCCCCAGGTACAAATCTCGCTATAACTTAAGGTTCGTACACATGTCGATCACGGGTCCCGACCACGACGCACGAACTTTCGCCCGAAAATCGGCCCGTGCGTAGGCACTTTACGACCAAAACAGTTGTTGCTGGTAGAGATCCGCCAGTCGGTCGCAACCGCAACAAACGGTCCGTTTCGGCCCATAAAGTGGCTACACACTAAACGTTCATTCGTACACATTGTGCGTCGTGGGTCCAGACCTGGATCGCACTTGTGTATAGCTAGATTTGTACCTGGGGGGCTGAACTTTGGTCTAAAATTAGCGGAGGGGGTGGGCATGCCATTTTAGTGAAAGTATAAATGCAGAACCACAATAGTAAACATGGTTAACATTGAAAAGCTGTTAATATATCATTTTAATCAGTAGTTACGGAGTAATAAAAGAAAAAACATTTTGGTCATAATTACCCTTTAAACCACCACAGTGTCATCCTTTAAACCACTGCAATGAACCATCTCACAAGGCAATGGTGCACTAGGGCAGGATATTGCCTTGACCATCAATATGGTTTTAGTAGAAAAGGTCACTCACAAATTCTATTGTGGACAATTTATTTTTGTGGTGGGGTAATAACGTTTGTACGGTGTTTGGTTTGCAAACTTTGGTGTGATTTAGACCGATTTAGCTATATTATATTAAGAGGAATTCCTTTCATTCTCCATAGTAAAACGCCGCCTTGAGTCAGTTTTACCTAAGAAGGATATACTTAGGCATTTGTTCACAAAACAACTGAATTGATATAGAGATTATTCATACTGATGGCAGAGCTTTACATGTTCCGTAATAAAGTTACAGTTCTAAGCCGTCGTAGATAGATAGTTATATAAAACTTACATATTCTCTTAATGGTTCTCAAGAGACAATATGCCCCATTGCTTTGAAGAAGAAGTGCAGGATAATATGTACCTGCGTGAATAAAAACATTATTCACTACGCAAATCCTTAAATGACATTTTATTTCCACTCTCGTTTTAATGTACCGTTCACAAATGGAGATACCAAGTAGTTGATTGGAATATGAGCTCTTAAGCCGCTGGCTTGGGCAAGAGTGAGTTGACTTAAAGGACAATTATACTTGCAGGCAGATAACTGACAAGTCATAGTTTTAAGGGTGGACATGCACTTTAATAATTCTACGTATTATTTTCCCAGGGGTAAGAATCGCGATTTACTGTTGGTCTGGGTAAGAATCTAGCCGATTTCTGTTGGTCTGGGGTAGAATCTAGTGATTTCTTTGGGTGGATAGAATCAGCGATTTACTGTACTGGGGTAATCTAGCGTTTACTGGGTCTGGTAAGAATCTCGATTTACTGTTGTCTGGGGTAAAGAATCTAGTTCTGTTGATCTGGTAGATCTAGCGATTCTGGCTTGGGTAAGATCTATCGATTTACTGTTGGTCGGGGTAAGAATCTAGTTGATTTACATTGTTGATCTGGGATAAGTCTAGCGATTTACTGTTGGTCTGGGATAAGAATCTAGCGATTACTATTGGCTGGGATAAGAATCTAGTGTTTACTGTTGGTCTGGGTAATAATCTAGCGATTTACTATGGTCTGGGAAAGATCTAGTGATTTAACTGTTTTCTGTGATATAATCTAGCGATTTACTGTAGGTCTGGGGTAAGAATCTAAGCGATTTACTGTATGGTCTGGGTAAGAATCTAGCGATTTACTGTGGTCTGGGGTAAAGAATCTAGTGATTTACTGTAGGTCTGGGGTTAGAATCTAGCGATTTACTATTGTTCTGGGGTAAGAATCTAGCGATTACTGTAGTGTCTGGAGTAATAACTCTAGCGATTTACTGTTGGTCTGGGGTAAGAATTAGCGATTACAGTAGTCTGGGGTTAGGAATCTAGCGATTTACTGTGGTCTGGGGTAAGAATCTAGTGATTTACGTGTGGTCTGGGTAAGAATCTAGCGATTTACGTTGGTCTGGGTAAGAATCTAGTGATTTACTGTTGGTCTGGGGTAAGATCTAGCGATTTACTGTTGGTCTGGGGTAAGAATCTATAGCGATTTCTGTAGCTCTGGGTAAGAATCTAGCGATTTACGTTGGTCTGCGGTAAGATTAGTGACTTTACTGTTGGTCTGGGGTAAGAATCTAGTGTTTACTGTTGGTCTGGGGTAAGAATCTAGTGATTTACTGTTTGTCTGGGGTAAGAATCTAGCGATTTACTGTTGGTCTCGATAGAATCTAGCAATTTACTGTAGGTCTGGGTAAGAATCTAGACTTTACTGTTGGTCTGGGAAGGAATCTAGCATATCCTCACCAAGTTAATCAAATGCAAGGGGTTATTTTATAGCATAGTTCGTCCCTCTGGCTAGGAGTTAGTAAGAAAGGTAGGGTTTTGGGCTGCAGGCACACGTTCTATATAATACTTGTACCTAGAATGTCCAAGAACGTGTTAGATCTTTTCTTGACGGATCATTTGCTGGGGTTTCTGGGTTTATCTCGTCTGAGCAGGCCTGAGGCTGGATCTGCCACCCCTACGCACGAGGAATGCACGCTCTGCAACTCTAGTTGAATTTGCATTAACATCTCCCTAGAGACAGGCTAAAGTCTGAACTTTGGCATTATATAATGGATTTCGCTGAAGAGAATATATTCTATAAAACCTGGGGGTCAGGAATCTATTTCATGCAATTTACAATTTTTCTTTTTTGAAAACTACAATTCTCATCATTCACATACATGTGGGATTTGAATTTCGCAACAGCTTTAGCGCCCGGTGATTCCTGTATGGAATGTGCTGGCCTGTCAGTGCTGTCCCTGGGTTTCTATGGAAGGCACCATGCTCCAGTGGATACAAATGAATGGGGACATGAGAGCTGTCCTTGTCAGTTTACCAAAGTAGCCAGCTGGTCCCTGGATTAAACATCCCAAGGAACATTGCACTAAAGTGTGTGAAATATCCCTTCAACTATGGAAAAGATGTTCATGCAATAAAAATAGAAATGATAGCAGATCTCTCCATAGCGCCATTCATCTCCTCACGAGGAGCTCATTTTCCAAATGGTTACCTGCAGGGGCCACATTTCCTTAAGTCAGAAAATAAAAATCCCATAACAGATATGAAGCTGTGTTTAGAGCAAGTGGTCGGCCAAGGGACAGACGGACCTAACCACTGACATTTATTTGGTTTTATTCTGTTTTTAACAGTGAAATGCTGCCCATACCTCATGTCTGCATTATCCCAAGATATTCAGGGAGATGTAATAAAGTTCTTATGGTTACCAATGCTGTAATTTTGCCCAACCAATCAGATGTTATTTACCATTTGAAAGCTACTCTGATTGGTTGGGCAAAATTAGCACCATTTTCACAATAAGACCTTTTAATTAACTCCCTCATTGTGTTAGCATATGATATTTTGCATACAGGTTAAACCTCCCCAAACCATTTTCATTATACTACCTATACAAAGACCTCCTAAAAGGACTTCGCAACCCGATCCGCGTTAGAACATTCAGCCTCCTCTGCTGCTCTTGTGAGGTGATTTCGGTAACGCCTGTCATGCGTGATGCATTGTCCGGTCTTTGACTAACGACCGATATGCGAAGCAGCAGTGCCAGTGAGGGATCAGTTGTGTAGTGCTTTCAGGAGTGGGGGGGCTGCTATAAACTGTATGTAAATATAAATTTGAGGTTGCACATTCCCTTTAAATTAAACTGACAATCACTAGTTTGGTGTAATGACACTTCCAATAGACAGATAAAGGAACCCATTGATTGGACAGGTGAAAACCCCCTAATATTTGCCATGAAGACCTTTTACTTATAGCTGATTTGTCTCCACCCCACAAATTCCCTTATAATAAGTACCCAGAAGTAATGTAGTTCTTGAAGACGTTTCGCTAGTCATCCGACTGGCTTTCTCAATTCAGAATGACTTGTACAAGAATCTGTGGCAATTATGTACCCTGGAAAATCCCAATTAGCATATCACAGCCAGGTGTTAAGGGTGTGATTAGATAGTGGCTAAGAGGTGTTATAGGAACGCCCGAGTAAGGTGTTAAACAGCATTGTAATGGCAGACAGTTGGTGTCGAACCCCCCCCACCTCTATTTAGGCTTGGTTTCTTTATTTTCACATAAATGGCCTCCTTAACACCTCTCTTGAACCAGTCACGTTCCTTAGGTCATGGTATATCTGTTGTATTCAATTAGATCAACTGGACTTGAAATGTAGTTCTTGAAGACGTTTCGCTAGTCATCCGACTGGCTTTCTCAATTCAGAATGACTTGTACAAGAATCTGTGGCAATTATGTACCCTGGAAAATCCCAATTAGCATATCACAGCCAGGTGTAAAGGGTGTGATTAGATAGTGGCTAAGAGGTGTTATAGGAACGCCCAGAGTAAGGTGTTAAAACAGCATTGTACATGGCAGACAGATGGTGTCGAACCCCCCCACCTCTATTTAGGCTTGGTTTCTTTATTTTCACATAAATGGCCTCCTTAACACCTCTCTTGAACCAGTCACGTTCCTTCGCCAGTATGTTAACATTACAATCTTCAAAGGTATGTCCTTTATCCTTAAGATGCAGATACACGGCTGAGTCCTGACCCGAGGAATTGGCTCTTCTGTGCTGGGCCATACGTTGATGCAGTTGCTGTTTGGTCTCCCCCACATACAAATCAGAGCATTCTTCACTGCACTGCACTGCATATATGATGTCGCTTTTCTTGTGTTTTGGTATTGGGTCTTTTGGATGTACCAATTGCTGCCTCAGTGTGTTGTTCGGTTTAAAGCAGACAGGGATACGATGTTTTTTGAAAATTCTTCTTAATTTCTCGGAAAGGAAGTCAGTGATTGGCTGAGACGCAACGTACAGGTACTTTTGCACATTAAAGCTTTACATAACATAACTTTTGGTGACAGTCCCCATGATGCACTACGGCATTAAAGCATCCAAATCCCTTTCCCCATTTCCCCTCCTAAATGTATCTATCTCGATTTTCTGTCTAAGCTGCTCATTGAGCTATGAAAATATCTGTTCAATCAGGGTGACAACTCCTGCTTGTCACCCAATCTACTCCTTTTCCTATGTCTGGCACAAGTGTCAGTAAAAGAGGAGAAGAGTTAAAACAGTAGGCAGGGGGACAAGGGAGAGCTGTCATCTATTGCACAATCTGAACGTATTGCTAAGGTGGCCATACACCAGCACGATATTACTTACCTGACCGACCGCTCACGCGACGTTCCTGCGATCTGCCGGAACCACTCTCCCGATCCTATATACGACCGACATGCGATCGCAAAATCCCATTCATTTTGCGATCGCATATAAGATCGGGAGAGGTGGTTCCGGCAGGATCGCAGGAACGTCGCGTGAGCGGTCGGTCAAGTAATATCGTGCTGGGTATGGCACCTTTAGACAGCAATATTGACAATCAGACCGAAAATAGCTACAACCAATCATGCAATCCATAGAAAAATCCCACAATCGGCTAAGGTGCCCATACACTACGTAAGACATTAGACAGATCCAGTCTCTCATAAGATAAATGTCCAATCTATATAGAGCTGCCTAGCCTGTTCTTTCCTACAATCAATTTGAGATGAATGGGTCAGATAGGAACATCCCAAGATAAAAACCGCTGCTTGTACAATGTGGTCTTTAAGACATTAGATAGATATCTGAAATCTAATGTCTGCCTAGTGTATGGCCAGTTTAAGTTACCAACATGTCCGATCAAAGGTTCAGCAGATTTGGCAGAGGGTTAAACCGACATCAGATCGCTGCCGATATTTCGACTCGACTGACCAAAATACTGGGAAATCAGTCAGGTAGAAATATTGCCTTGTGTTTCCCTGGCCTTAGTCTATTTTAAATAACATCACAAAGATAAGTGTTTCACACGACTATCAGTAGGTCCCGATCTGGTATCACTTGCAGACAATGGTAGAATATGGTTTATCATTTCTGGGTTTATTATTTTTAGATTCCTATATAGCATGTGTTCTTATCAAACATTCTTTTATCGAGTATGTGTTAATTATATGTATTTCTCTGTGTGAGGGCATGTTTATGCATTACAAACCATAATTCAGATGTCACCTGGTACCAGAGTTGATAACAAACAATGAATATTACAGGGAATGATTACATTCCTAGCCACATGCAGATACATTACACAAGAACCCTGTAGTTTGAGAGGGAGACAGCGTGAAAGGGAATGTAAACCCTCTCCCTAAATCCTAGCATAGCAATACTTATCTGGGTTATTGGCGTTCCTGAAAAAAGATATTCACCATTAAATCCCAGTTCTTCTCTCCGACACTTTTCCTGGTGTTAGCCATCAGTCAAACCAATGAGTTGCCTCCTTTACGGCTGTGAAGAGCCCGTAAAGCTGTGAAAGGAGGGAGGCACTGCATTGTGAAGATCTTATTTCAGGAATGTCTGTGAGTGAACATGCCCTTTAAATGAGGGTGTCATATAGGGTTGCTACCAAGATGGTATTTCACTGCAACTGTATGTAATTATGTACTATGGCCCCAAGCACTGAGCCAAGTGCCAGTCCATGAATCATTTGATACCAGGCTACAATGTTTCCTCTCCTTTCTTATTGTCTGGGTACACTGATATATATAATCTCTGTGGACACAAAATACACTTTGGTGCACAAAACACCTTATTACCTATTTTCAACCAGAATTTTGTGTGCACAGGCTTGCTGAGTTTTGTCCACACACACAAGCGCACTATGTAGGCCCCTGGTCTAATTTTTGGGTGTGAAACGCTTGTGTAGTGTAAATTATGGTGAAAAGTAGGCTAAGAAGGATATTTCTCACTTGTGAAATCTAAATTTGCCCAGACCTGTTATCAGCCGTCACAAGTCAAACAATGGCCAGGACATGATCCTGCTCAAGTATTTCTCTTCTCGGTAGGGCAAAGGCAGAATACATGCTTAAAAGTGGTAGGATTGCTATTATTTCACATTGCTGTATTGTTCTTCCAGACAATATCACATGCAAACACATTTTTTTATACACTTGGGGGGGTTATTCTAGAATTCTTATAGTAAACTTTGACACAGAAGTGGTTTTGCACCAGTTTAGCTTAATTTTGGGCATTTCTTATAGCAACAATTTTGTCACTTTTTAAAATTTGCCACCAAAATTTAGTGGCGCCAGCCGCACAACTGCTGGTGCGCATGCAGTAAAGATATGCCCAATACTTGTGCAGTAAAGATAAGCCCAATACGCATGCAGTAAAGATACGCCAAATACGCATGCAGTAAAGATACGCCCAATACTTATGCAGTAAAGATACGCCCAATACTTATGCAGTAAAGATACGCCCAATACTATGCAATGCCCATAACATGCAGTAAAGATATGCCCAATACGCATGCAGTAAAGATACACCCAATACGCATGCAGTAAAGATACGCCCAATACGCATGCAGTAAAGATACGCCCAATACATATGCAGTAAAGTGCTTGTGAAGGTTCTCATTCATCCAGGTCATGGTATATCTGTTGTATTCAATTAGATCAACGGACTTGAAATGAGTTTTGAAGACGTTTCGCTAGTCATCCGATGGCTTTCCACATTCAGAATGACTTGTACAAGATTGTGGCATTATGTACCTGGAGAATCCCAATAGCATACAACAGCCAGGTGTTAAGGGTGTGATTAGATAGTGGCTAAGAGGTGTTATAGGAACGCCCAGAGTAAGGTGTTAAAACAGCATTGTACATGGCAGACAGTTGGTGTCGAACACCCCACCTTATTTAGGCTTGGTTTCTTTATTTTCACATAAATGGGCTCCTTAACACCTCTCTTGAACCAGTCACGTTCCTTCGCCAGTATGTTAACATTACAATCTTCAAAGGTATGTCTTTATCCTTAAGATGCAGATACACGGCTGAGTCCTGACCGAGGAATTGGCTCTTCTGTGCTGGGCCATACGTTGATGCAGTTGCTGTTTGGTCTCCCCCACATACAAATCAGAGCATTCTTCACTGCACTGCACCGCATATATGATGTTGCTTTTCTTGTGTTTTGGTATTGGGTCTTTGGATGTACCAATTGCTGCCTCGCGTGTTGCTCGGTTTAAAGCAGACAGGGATACGATGTTTTTTGAAAATTCTTCTTAATTTCTCGGAGACCCTGCTACATAGGGATGACCATGTTCTTCCTCCTGTCTGCTTTTCCCCTTCACTGTTGGTATTTGTGTTCTTTTCTTTCCTTCTTCTTCTTTTGACAAAGGCCCAGTCTGGATATCCACAGTTTTAAGGGCTCCTCTGAGATGTTTCATTTCTTTAGCCTTCGCCTCTGCTGCTAGTGGGGATGTTCTCGGCTCTGTGTTGCAGGGTTGATGACACCCAGCTTGTCATCAGAACCCTGCAACAAGAGCCAGGAGAACATCCCCACTAGCACAGAGGTGAAGGCTAAAGAAATGAAACATCTCAGAGGAGCCCTTAAAACTTGTGGATATCCAGACTGGGCCTTTGTCAAGAAGTAGAAGGAAAGAAAAGAACACAAATACCAACAGTGAAGGGAGGAAAAGCAAGACAGGAGGAAGAACATGGTCATCCATAGTAGAGGGGGTCTCTGAGAAATTAGAAGAATTTTCAAAAAAACACGTATCCCTGTCTGCTTTAAACCGAGCAACACGCTGAGGCAGCAATTGGTACATCAAAGACCCAATACCAAAAACACAAGAAAAGCACATCATATAGCGGTTCAGTGTGAAGAATGCTCTGATTTGTGTGGGGGGACCAAACAGCAACTGCATCAACGTATGGCCCAGCACAGAAGAGCCAATTCCTCGGGTCAGGACTCAGCCGTGTATCTGCATCTTAGGATAAAGGACATACCTTTGAAGATTGTAATGTTAACATACTGGCGAAGGAACGTGACTGGTTCAAAGAGAGGTGTTAAGGAGGCCATTTATGTGAAAATAAAGAAACCAAGCCTAAATAGAGGTGGGGGTGTTCGACACCAACTGTCTGCCAGTCAATGCGGTTTAACACCTTACTCTGGGCGTTCCTATAACACCTCTTAGCCACTATCTAATCACACCCCTAACACCTGGCTGTGATATGCTAATTGGGATTCTCCAGGGACATAATTGCCACAGATTCTTGTACAAGTCATTCTGAATTGAGAAAGCCAGTCGGATGACTAGCGAAACGTCTTCAAGAACTACATTTCAAGTCCCGTTGATCTAATTGAATACAACAGATATATGCAGTCAAAGATACGCCCAATAGTATTCAGTAAAGATAAGCCCAATACGCATTCAGTAAGATTACGCCCAATAGCCGGCAGCATCAGTAAAGATACGCCCATAGCATATCAAGAAAGATACGCCCAATAGCTATGGCAGTAAAGATAAGCGCCAATACGCATGCAGAAAGATCCGCCATAATACATATGCAGTAAACGATACGCCCAATACTTATGCAGTTCCTCACCATAGGTTAATCAAATGCAAGGGGTTATTTTATAGCATAGTTCGTCCCTCTGGCTAGGAGTTAGTAAGAAAGGTAGGAGGTTTCTGGGCTGCAGGCACGTTCTATATAAGTAATACTTGGTACCTAGAATGTCCAAGAACGTGTTAGATCTTTTCTTCTGACGGATCATTTTGCTGGGGGTTTCTTGGGTTTTAGCTCGTCTGGAGCAGGCCTGAGGCTGGATCTGCCACCCCTAGCGCACAGAGGAAATGCACTGCTGCAACTCTAGTTGAATTTGCATTAAAATCTCCCTAGAGGACAGGCTAAAGCTGAACTTTGCATTATATAATGAATTTCGTGAAGTAGAATATAATTCTAATAAAACCTGGGGGTCAGGAATCTATTTCAATGCAATTTACATTTTTCTTTTTTTGAAACTACAATTCTCATCATTCACATACATGTGGGATTTGAATTTCTGCAACAGCTTTAGCGCCCCAGGGTGATGCTCTGTATGGAATGTGCTGCTGTCAGTGCTGTCCCTGGGTTTCTATGGAAGGCACCATGCTCCAGTGGATACAAATGAATGGGGACATGAGAGCTGTCCTTGTCAGTTTACAAAGGTAGCCAGCTGGTCCCTGGATTAAACATCCCAAGGAACATTGCACTAAAGTGTGTGAAATCCCTTCAACTGGAAAAGATGCTTCATGCAATAAAAATAGAAATGATAGAGATCTCTCCCATAGCGCCATTCATCATCCTCACAGAGGAGCCTCATTTTCCAAATGGTTACCTGCAGGGGCCACATTTCCTTAAGTCAAAGAAAATAAAATCCCATAACAGATAGAAGCTGTGTTTAGAGCAAGTGTCGGCCAAGGGACAGACGGACCTAAACACTGACATTTATATATGGTTTATTCTGTTATTTAACAGTGAAATGCTGCCCATACCTCATGTCTGCATTATCCCAAGATATTCAGGGAGATGTAATAAAAGTTCTTATGGTTACCAATGCTGCTAATTTTGCCCCAACCAATCAGATGTTATTTACCATTTGAAAGCTAACATCTGATTGGTTGGGGCAAAATTAGCACCATTTTCAACAATAAGAACTTTTATTAAATCTCCCTCATTGTGTTAGCAATATTGATATTTTGCATACAGGTTAAACCTCCCCAAACCCATTTTTCATTATACTTACCTATACCAAAGACACTCCTAAAAGGACTTCGGCAACCCGATCCCTCGTTAGAACATTCAGCCTCCTCTGCTGCTCTTGTGAGGTGATTTCGGTAACGCCTGTCATGCGTGATGCATTGTCCCGGCTTTGACTAACGACCGATATGCTGAAGCAGCAGTGCCAGTGAGGGATCAGTTGTGTAAGTGCTTTTCAGGAGTGGGGGGGCTGCTATAACTGTATGTAAAATATAAATTTGAGGTTGCACATTCCCTTTAAATTAAACTGACAAATCACTAGTTTGTGTTAATGACACTTCCAATAGACAGATAAAGGAACCCATTGATTGGGACAGGTGAAAACCCCTAATATATTGCCATGAAGACCTTTTACTTATACTGTATTTTGTCTCCACCCCACAAATTCCCTTATTAATAGTACCCAGGGCGAAAACCTAAAATGCTAGCAACCAATTAAAACGCACACTTTTTAAGTAGTTTTTATTGGTTGGCTAAGAAATAAGAAAGAAGGAGCCATTGCGTTCATACAAGAGCTGCAGTGACCAAAAAACCCAAAAAAACAATCTGCCTAGGGCTAGGCAACACTGCTGCGCTTTTTTTGCGGTTTGCGTTTTTTTTCATATCATTGAAAACGCGTGTTTTCGGGTGCGTTGCGATTTGCAATACTAATGAAAAATAAAAATAATAAAATTGCATTTTAAATTGCAATCGCATGCGTTTTCCAATGAAATTGCATGCGATTCTGTGTGCGATTGCGTTTGCGTTGCAGTGTGGCTGTGCCCTTAAGAGTAAGAGAGTAATTGCACATTCTTCTGTTAATTAATAGCACGGGCAAACTTTTGCACCTTGACTTATTGCATATCCCATTCAGCTTGGCTAGAGGTGTCTAACAGCATATTGTCAGGCTAGATTGTTTAAATAGGGAAGCGTTGTTTTGGGTTGATTAAAAGGGGTTGTTTCATTCTTGCAGGATCAATTTTATTTTAGTAGCTAATTACATATCTTGTGTGAGCAATTAAAAATATAATTTACCGAAGAAACGCCAGCTGAAAGACAATTATTAAAAAGATGCATCTACCTGTGTCTGCTGCGGAGTTAGCGATTGCACGGTGTGCATTACTGTTTAATGCTGTTAGCTTTTCAGTATTGCTGAAGTCAGATTTATTTTTCGAGCCCAGCGAGCTACGGTACTGTAAAATTTATAATGTAATTTTTGGTACTTGAGGCACAGGGCTATAAAGTGATTTGCTTAAGGCCACAAGCAACAGTCTTGAGAATTGAATCAGGTGTCCCTGCTTAATCCTTCGAGTCCTCCTACCTCCCCATTACAGAACATCATTCATTGAGAGGAGGGCTGTATTTGTTTACGGCACGCTTTATAGGAAAGTATTCATATTTATGGTTTTAGCATAGAGGCGACAAGCAAAATGACTAGAGTTCCACGGGTACTAGATTGTCTGCAGTGTTTTATGTGGAAAATTTGCTTTACCCAATAAATATTCATTAATGCACATTTAGTGATGTGTCGTTTCGTTGCAAACGAAAACAATCTGGTGTACATAAATTAAGTCCTCTGGGAACAGTGTTGCCTCACAAACAGCCGTTGTTAGGCACAAAGCACATTTGCGACTGCCATGTGCTAATGGGCTGAGCTGTTTTGTGTGTCAAAATGGCTGCTGTAGTGGTTGGAAGTTTCCAGGACTTAGCGCTGTATCATTGCTAAGACAATCTGTTGTATATAAACTTTTAACTCATGTCCATGGACTACAGCAAACGTAAGGGAAAGACGCTTACCATAGCTGGGTTTGTGGAACAAAAACATACCAAACTGGAACCTATTAAAACGATGTAGGCCACTATACGTCTGCTTACTATACCCACTTTAAAGGAAACTAAACCCTTTTAACTCACCCTCCTCATCATTGTCATACCCAGGTTGATGACCTGAACTGCTAGGTATTCACCACTGGGTTCTCGGTAGATTGCAAGATAAAGTTATGCTTGCCGGGTCCAGTTGGCTCTGCCCCTTTCTCCAAGGTTGAGCCAACTGGTCTTAAAAGAAGTTCTTTACAAGCGCGGCTGTCCATTGGCCAAGTCCCGGATTCAGTGAGCAGATAGGATGGAACAGATTGTGTTAGGGAGGCTGAATGAATGGAGTGGCAGCAGAACGTGAGGGCAAGGGGGAAGGTGTAGCAAACTGGACAAATTGTGGGAGCAGATTTACAGGAGAAAGCGCAACATTGGATGAAGGAAAGATGATAATGTGGAGGAGAGGAAATTAAAGAAAATTAAGGGGAACAAGGTAAAGAACGGACATTTCTGCTGTGGTCTAGTGCCCAGTCTGACACTGCAAAGGTCACAGGCTTTAAAATTAGCCTGAAAAGCTAACCTCGGCTTATACTCGGGTCAAGTCCTAATTTAGATCCAAATGCTGCAATTGCGGATAGTAACCAGTAGGTGGCACTGTGCTAAAAAATCCTTTATCTGCATAGAAAGTTACAGGAGCTGATCTGCCTTTACATTCCTTCCTGCTTCCTGTAGTCTGGCTGCTGGACTCACTCAGCACTGTCACTGCTCATCAGGATGCTGTAAATCTGATTAATCTTCTCAGTTTGGGGCAAAAAATGGCTGGTAGTCCAATGCAAGTGACTGCTTGGAACTACAACTCTCAGGCGACACTTTTAACTATTGGGGTCAGAGTGCCCTTTACTACAGTATATGGGGGTCAGTAGAATTGTAAATGATGGTAAGCTTAATTAAAATTTTATTGAACCTTGCCACTCCACATGTTTAGAACCTACAATTCCCAGCACCCAAAGCATGCTGGGAGTTGTAGTTTCCAAATATCTGAAGTGCCAAGGAATTGGGGGTTACTGGTACTGGATTTGGCTATTACTGTATGGGATTAATGTATTGGGAATTCTGCTGTCCATTTAAAGGGCAACTTAAGCCACAAAACAATACAGAATCAGAAGGCAGTAGAGGTGATAAAATATAAAAAAAATAGGTGCCAAGACTATTGGCACTTATAGTCCTATACTCGAGTATATATGGTACTTAAGGGATAGAGGGAAAGGGGTTGGGGAATTTGCTGATCATGTCCAACTATTTATCTGGGGCCCACTCAGTATAAGCCACAAACTGACGGTTTCTCCAAAATGCTGCTGATTTCAGAGGAGATATACAGTATCTGTAACTTGCCAGTTATACAAAGCATTTACGATCATTTTAACTTTATTAACCACCAACAGAAAATTATATTGGCAACACTGTAAGAATATATATACTGTTCTTACAATGCTTGATTTTTCAACTGAATAGCACCCTACAATCCCTGCCTGATCACCAGGGGCATAACTACAGGCCCCGCGATGGTGGGGGCTAGAGACTAAGGGCCTTTGTGAGAGTAAAGGGAAGTGTCAACAGCTGCCGGTCCAGTACCAGTGTTTTAAACAGCTGATCATGCCTTCCTTAACTGCATATGTGCAATCAGCTTTTTAAAAACAGCTGATCACGGTGCCACAGGGGAGGGGTGTGTGTCAGGGGCCCTGCCATGAAACTTGCAGGGGGGCCCTGCAGTTTCGTATTTGCTTATTACAATGTTATGTAGGTATTTTGGGTTAATAGAAGACAAATGTCCATCAAGTTTAACCCTTTCATGCAAATAGTGATGTTCATCTATGTGAATCGGAGAGAGAAGGAAATCCATAAACATTCACATATGTACAATATGGATGTTCTAACTAACTGTAGCCCTGGAAGTTCTGCATAAGTCTAAGAAGACTTTTGAGCATCTTTTGAAGGCAATGCTTTTCCAATATCAACCAGATGGGTAACCAGACGTTAAGCCTGAAACGGCTCATTGGGGCAATTGTGACTTAGCGGTGCAGTTATTCCTGTCTCTGGATCAGCCGTAGAAGAGGATAAATTGGCAGCGTTGGTTGGGGCTTTCGTTATATTCTTGCAATTTCCTTCACTGCTGAAGGCGACTGTTAGATTGCACATTAAGTTACTGTGCCACCCTAAGGCTAAAAAAGAAAGAGTTTAGAGATGGATAGTTGCAAACTGTAAATTATTTAAAGCTTTTTATATGTGTCTATTGAACCTCACACTGTAGACTGTAGAGAATTACTAATGCAAGGGAGGAGCAGATGTAATCTGTGTTTTTAATGGGGAGAAGCACTGTATACATATATGGACTCCCTTTCCATATGTAGAAATGCTGGGGGCATGTTTGTGTTCCGTTTGGATTTTGTAGAACATTTCATAGAATAGCAAAGGTTTAATGTTTCCCAATGTTAAAGAATTCTGGCATTCTGCATCCCACATGCAAGATATTCTAATAAACAGCTGGTAAAATAATGGTTAGCATGAACCACTGTACAGTGCATTTAACACAGGAATCTGTGGTCCTCCCAGCATTCCCTGGCTCTACACTGGGAGTTGTAGTATCCTGCAGGACACGGGTTGACATTCCCGATTTAATCCTTCCAAGTTACTGCAGGGAGAAACCAAACCAGCAATACCCATTAGCAAAGAATTCCCATGGACAAAGAGATGGTGTAGGAGGAATTTTATCTATCCATACTAACCTTCTGTTTTCTAATGTGCATTTTTCACTTTTCTATGATAATAGATGCTCATTGGGTAATAACAAGCCACAGAGAGTTAACTATAAAAGATATTTTGTTTTTGTAATTCCTAACCAGAAAACAGATTCCTAAACAGACAACTAACTGTGTGGATTCAAGCCATCAGCACCTCCTCCTTTCCTAAGCCAATGAGTCAGGCATGCTCAGTGAGAGGCTGAGCAAATACAAAAGTAACTGTAGAACTTATTGTGGCAAAAGTATCAGGGCTGTGGAATCAGTTTAGAAATCATTCCACTCTGACAATGTTGACATTTTTGACTCTATTTTTAATGTACTAATGTATTTTCCATGTTGACAGAAATAAGCTAAAGAACACAACATACAAGACTCATCACTGTCATTGCCAGATCTGACAATAGATACATGTGTACACTCAAATCAACTCTAATAGCCCAGCTGGAACTTACACTATACTATGGGCTTTATTCTTACAGCAGAGAAGGGCTTAGGAATAAGACATTTCTGGATTTTTCTTTATTTCATTGTATCTCATCATCGCCAATCACAGGGGGCGCTGCCTGTCCAACCCCTTTTACTTTAGTCCATGCATGGAAGCAAGCAGAAGCGTGTCGGGGGAAAGAAGGCTGGGTAAGTACTGTTAGAAGCATCTTTGAATCTTATAAACCTCGCGAGGTCGAGATTTTGGGGGGTTGGACATACCCTTTAACCTGAACTTTTCCTTTAAATTTTCCTTTAAAAAAAAAAAATGTTGGTTTTGGCCGTGACCGTTTGGACATGCTGGTAAATCACGGCTGATTGTGGGTTTGTTCTATGTGACAGTAGATGTGGTTGTGCGACTGACGTTAACCCAAAGTCGGGGAAAAAATTACATTTGTGTGTATCCAGCCTAAAATAAAGTGTCTATCATGACTACGAACCAGTAGGAAGATCCCTTTTTTAATAACCCTTGGGGTTCACTATGATATGTGCAGTGTTACAGGCTGATACATATTAAGGTAAATCGTCTACTTACTGTGGGGAGCTACACCGCACGTATTCGGAATATAGCCAGGATCTCCAGGTGCTCGCGGGTCCGTCCGACCTCTCCGGAAATATAACGATAAAGTAAAAGGTACCGGGAGCAACGAGATACGTCCGGAATTAAAGATGCTTCAAGTCAGTGTCATGGATAAAGCTTCACATTTATTGTAAATTGTTAAAAACAGCGAATAATGCTGTGGAAACACTCATGGACGGGGAAAACGCCAAGGGGAAGGGGCGTGGCCTGACGCGTTTCGCGGTTACTTCCGCTTCATCAGAGACCACAAGGGAAGACTCTCGCCGGATTATATATGGGTGAGTGGCCAATGAATAGACTCCAATCCACTCACAGTCCAGCTGGAAACATGGATGATTCATGCATAGAGGCTAATCTAATTATGATACACTACAAAATAACACAATGTAACAAATAGTTCAGGAACATCACATGCAGTCCTGAAAGTTAAGTATAGTACAATGAAAAAAGACACAATATATACAAAATGTCCAATATAAAATTTAAAATTAATACTAATGCTACACCCTATCGTGCAGCATTAATCATGAATAGAATATATATTTTCTGAACTGTATATGAGACAATGGAGGTGTGGGACTCCAAATAGTAAAAAGTAGGGATCGATCAATCTACAAAACAATTCAATTCGAACTCTGCATTAAGGCCTAATGGCATGATGGTTTTTAAATGGTATATCCAGAACGCTTCTTTACGAAGCAGTTCCCGATGCCAATCGCCTTTACAGGCTGACCTGCGCTGATGAGGTCTCGTATCTAGATAAACTTGTTAGGAATAACATGTTTGATTCGTGGGGCTCTGTGTATTAAGGGGATTTGTGAAAATAGGTTTCGCTCTCATATACCAAAAAGTAATATTTCTACTTGTCAGCACTAAGGTAAAACACAAAGCCCAGAGCACTCGGAGTTAGATCTTTATTCTCCTACATAGTTGGCCCTTTAAATGTCTCTATACATCCATAAAGACATCTATATTTAGGCCAAATCTAAAAAAATAAATATATTTTAATAAAATTACACATACTTTACGTAGAAAGATCCATCACAGACAGGACAGGGTTACCTTTATACTGACAGTTACTGAAATAACACATCAGGATCTCTTACATTAATCTAATAGATAATAATAGAAATATGTTCACTGTGTGTAGAATCCCAGAGGGAATAACTCATTCCGTGCAATATTAAAAAAGTGGATATTTATTGGGATCCATCTCTGAATATATAACAACTTTGGAATAGAAACGTAAAGAGACATTATGTGTTGGTGGACGTGTTGCTATGTCAGTAACTGTAATAGTCTGTAGAGTGGTAGACAAAGTGGGATATAATGTGCAGATGACAAGATTCTGTGTTTGAGATTCCTACTCATCAAATTATTATTTTCAATGTTACATGCAACTCACCGATATTCTACAAAGAATATAATGCTGGAGTGTAACATAAAAACTAAACTGTGCCATATATCTTTAATTTTAATATATCTTTAAGATTGAGGGCTTGGGTGTAATTGCACACCCTGTAACACTTACTTAAAGGAAAACTATACTATAAAAATGTACTTTTAAAACTAAAAAGTACCAGCGTCTGGGAGGTAGGATTGATTATTCCTACCTCCCTTGTTTCATTGAGGAGCTACAGCAGATAAGGATAAAGGACATACCTTTGAAGATTGTAATGTTAACATATTGGCAAAGGAACGTGACTGGTTCAAGAGAGGTGTTACGGAGGCCATTTATGTGAAAATAAAGAAACCAAGCCTAAATAGAGGTGGGAGGGTTCGACACCAACTGTCTGCCATGTACAATGCTGTTTTGACACCTTACTCTGGGCGTTCCTATAACACCTCTTAGCCACTATCCAATCACGCCCTTAACACCTGGCTGTCATATGCTAATTGGGATTTTCCAGGGTACATAATTGCCACAGATTCTTGTACAAGTCATTCTGAATTGAGAAAGCCAGTCGGATGACTAGCGAAATGTCTTCAAGAACTACATTTCAAGTCCAGTTGATCTAATTGAATACAACAGATATACATCAGATAAAGTTTTTATTTGCCAGGTTAGTTCCCTGGGCCTTCCTGTATTAAAGATAGTACTGAAGCGCTCAAGAAGCCCGGCAGAAGCAGTTTTCTTAATGCTGTCGCCCCTATTAAGAGGTATAAATTACCAATCCTACCTCCCTGCTCCAGCTACTTTAACTTTAATTGCACTATACATAGTAGTTCGCCTTTAACTCAGATCTTTTGATACACTCACACTTTTACCCAATCCACCCTGGCAGTCCAGTCTACCCCCCAGAGGCTGCAAGATACATGCATGGTCCATGATCTTGGGAAGTTGCTGTTTCCATTCCTGCTCTAGTAGCTTGTTAAACTCTTTAGCGTGTGGCATGGCTACTGATGTTAGTGATCACGGCTATGAATAACAGCAGGGCTGGCAGAGAAAAGGTTTGGACTGGAATGGAACAATTGGGTAAAATTTGTTTTTTGGGGTGGATATGTCCTTTAAATAAAAATATATTTTACCTGACCATTCAATTGGCTTCAGTGTTGTCCAGTTCCAGCAACCTTAGTTTACTTTCCTATTGATGGCATGTGGCCATTCCATAAAATGCTAATGGTGAAACTCCACTTGTAGCTTTAAAATAGACTAAAATCTGTCTGTGTACAGGACCTCTTATAGTGACTGTTATGGTCTGGCCCCTGGATGATCAGTTGCTCAGTAGAGATTTGACCATGTTTGACCCAACCAACATCACATGAGCTAAAAATTAGCTAGGTAGAGTATGTGTAATAAAATAATGATTTTTTTTCATTGAACTTCCCCTTTAAGTGAACACGGTCAGTCTTTTTCTATTATCTTACAGTTTATGCAGAGTAAAGGTACCCATACATTAGAACTTACCAGCTAACTAATTCCACAACATTAAATCAATTCTTCAGGAACCACCTTTCCGGTTCTTCTTTATGACCAAGATACGATTGCAAAATGAATGGGCCAGATGGGACTTCGCGATTGTATGAGGGTAGCGAAATAGAACCGGAAAAGCAGTTCATGAAGAATTGATTGAATGTTGCGGGATTGGTCCGACGATAAGTTCTAATGTATGGGAACCTTAAGTGTCCTTATTCCCATACTATACTTTATACTATACTCACAGTCCTGAATACATTCAAGACCTCCCACCCACTGTTATAATTTATTAACACTCAAGCCTTAATTACAGACTGGGCTGGAGAACATACTACTCACACTCACCAAACCAAGTACTTAATTAATCCCATTAAGAGTCTTGATCCTTTCATTCTTGTAGTCATTACACAGCCTGATCCAGAAATTGATCACAGTATGAAGGTATCCACTTAATTACCCTCAGACATCAAATTCTTAATTGCTCACATAGGCACAGTCCTTACCTTCTCACACACTTAAGGCTGTGAACATGAGTGCTTTCTAACTCTAGTATTTCCTTTAAAAGTAATTTCTGCAGACACATACAACCAAGTGAACCAGTGAAAAAGTTCTATGTAGATGAAGCTGATGAATTTAGGACCTATTACTCCCACCTCTTCTCCATACTCCAGCTGATATGTCTGGTGGATGACTACATGTCATACATTCACTCTGCTCATTACTTCTACAGGGAGGGTAACTGAGCATGTCAATTACCAGCGGGAGAAGCTGCTAATGTTATCTGTATTCAGTGCTCTCTGCAGAAGTCGATTGTACAGGTAAGGAATACTCTCTTTTGATATTGTTGAGACTATATTTGAACATACATGTATTCAAATGCCATAGATTTCTTTTAGTTATTAAATGCCAAAGCCTTAATCCTTAATTACCCTACATCAAAGTTGAGTCTTCAGTAAGAAACTGTACACTTATGCTCAAATAGACACTGTGCCTTTAGTTACTCATAGTCATACTGTGTGTGGGGCAAGCATCCAAGAGTGAAATGCTGTCCTCTTTTTGCCTAGTCTGATAAATATCCTAGGTATGCTGCAGGCATTCCCTGGGCTGATCTCCCTCCATATGTACCCTGTGGCTCTTGCAGAAAGCCAAATCTACACGGCCTGTCTGTAAAATGCTGGACTAAACACATTACCAAGCTAACACTTAGTTGAGATTGTTACAATGTGTCTATCTCCAATATCAGCTAGTTAATACAGTGCAGGTTAAAGTCATACAGTCCTAATATATGTTATTGGAATACTGTTAGCTCGATACTGGAAAAATAGTTTTACAATAATAGTTTGTTGATCTGTTTCATATTTCATTAGAGACCCAATCTTCATTTAAGCTGTCAATCAAAGTTCCTTATTATCATAAACTCCTCTGCTGTGTGCAGTTTTAGGGCTAGGTCCCAATACACCGCATGAAGAAACATAATGAAATAGCATGTGCATTATTAGTGTGCATTTTTTTTCCATTGCATTGTGTTTGTGTTTGTATTGTCTCCATTTGCATATACTATTTTCCCAAAGGATTGTTGGAAAAGGCACCAAAGCCACATTAGTAGTGCATTTGAGTCCGCTTGTCTGCGCTTTTATCTTTATTCTCATAGACTTGATTTGAAGTACAATCAAGTATGGACAGGAATAGGAAAAGGGTAAAAAAAGATTTGCACGAATGTGGGTTAGAAACGTGTCCGAACATAGTAGGGACTGCCTCCTGCAATTTCCATTAAAAATAAAATTTCATTGCAGATTGAAAAACACACATGGAAAAGGAGATATAAATGTTCATACTAAGACCTAGTTCTAACTATAAATGGAATGGTAAAATTTGGTAAGTGTAAATGACATGGTGGAAAATTCCTTCTCCCATTGAGCATGCTTGACTTCACAGAAAGTCATGTCAGATGGAAGGAGGAGTTAGTTAAGAATGGGACACAGTCTGAAATGAAGGCATGCAGCAACACACATTATTTATGTTTATTTTAAATTCTTTCACTATATTTGCCCTTTAAATCAGGAATGTCCTCATTTTTACTTTGCTTATTGCCGTATTGCAGTTATATTTATTCCCTGTGCTGTATAGCTGATGGCTATGTAAAGTGGGTCACTGTGTATTGAAATGAATGTGGACACTTGAATTCAGATAAATAATGATATGCAACTTGTTTGTACAGCGGTAAATTCTCTAATAAAGATCAGCGTGCGTTTTATTACTGTTCCTGTGGATAGGGTAACTCATGTTATTCCATACCATTGGTTATCTCTATGTAGAGATTCAGAACTGTAATAGTAAATTATTGCCCCAGGGATAGTGGAGGGTATACATTCTGTAATGTTTAAAAGATGTTTGTGCCCATTAGTAAGAGATTAAGGATTATATCATGTTTGAGAAAGGAAAGAAATAGGATTTGTTATAAGCTACAGAGCTTTCCTACATACAGTGATTATTGGTGTTTTCACTGGTTAAACAGACCACTGTTGGGGTCATTGTATATAATGATATTATAATCCACCCCCTTAAAGGAATAGTTCACTCAAAAAGTGAACTATTCCTTTAATGTATTGATTGAAGACCGGGAGGTTAAGGAGCTATGTCTTACCTCCTGTTCTTCAACCAATTCAACAGGAGTGACGGATGAAGAAAGAAGATATTTATCTTACAAGAGATCTTCAGCTGCAGCAGTGACAGGGCCCAATCTATGGTATGGCTGGACAAAGTTTTAGAAGCCTGGGAGCCAATGCATTAACTGGAGAATACCTTTATGTACCATTGTTGACTATTAATCTGGCTACTGAAAAAGCTAGACCAGCTCCTAGAGTTGTTAATATATGACATTTTTTATTGTACAATAAATTTATTGTTAGTGATAATTAATGACCAAATTGGACTGAGAAAATGTGTACTTTATTGGACTTGCTGGTAAATTTTTATTGCTATGGATATTATCTGTACTTTGGGTAGATCCTATGATAATTTCTATAATTCTGTGGCTGCCATCCCTGATCAATGGGCAGATTGGTCTCTGTAATTGTAGTTATTTTGTGCCATATATATGGGATGCTCTAACATCTGTCGGGTGGGGGTGGGAGGTCTAGGGGCAGAATTAGTCTATTTTTCTGTGATTTGGGGAATTGGTACAATTGGATTTTATTGTTCCTTAATTCCCAACTATGGCTTTTATATTTGCATTAGTGTAACAGATGTACAGTTTCTAAATGGTTACTGCGGGGAACATTATGGCCATAAGTGGTTTTATGATTAACTGTAATTTACACATTCTTTATCCATTGGAATGTTTGCTGATTTGGGGCTTAGTTATTTTAGTTTAACCGAAGCTGTATCTGTGGATGTCATTTAGCTGCCCATAATTCTGTTTGATATGATATACAGTAGGTTAAGTATCAGTATAAGGGTAAGTACACACAAGCAGATATTTCGGGCCAACTAGCAAATATTTCTGTATTTCAGTTGATTGGTCCAAAATATCGGAGGCATTTTTACGGTCACCAACACAGTCTGTTATTTCGTCCAATTAGGAGGAAAGGCTGATCTGACATGACGCTAAATCACGGCCGTTCATGCAGTCTCCTATGGATCAGCCATGGCTACTTTTGCTGTGACCAAAGCTATTTTCGATATCGGCAACCGGTCGGCTGGGCCAATAAATCTGCCGCTGTGTACCAGCCCTTAGAAGCGTGGCTGCTGATCCAAAGAATTGGAATTCAATAAGCGTAGTTGTAGCTTTTTGTATGCAGTTTTCATGGTATGAATGTACATGTATTCCCACAATTGGATGCAAGTTTTTATACTTTTTAAGTAGAGCAACGGTGGATTATATCCTTATAGTATTCTATATGCATAGAAGCTCTAGTGCATAGGTGCCCAGCCAGCATATTGCTTGATGATAAAAAATTGCTGCCATTGTGTTGGACATTGTTACAGACAGGAGTGAGCGGGGTTGGAGCAGACTGGGCATAGTTGGAGCAGACTGGGCATAGTTGGGGCAGACTGTGGGCATAGTTGGAGCAGGCTGTGGGCATAGTTGGGGAAGGCTGTGGATATAGGTTGGGCAGACTGGGGTAGAGTTAACTGCAGTAGGCTGGGTAGCCATGATCTAGTGATAAGACTAGATCAGGGTTTTTTAATCCCCAGCTAAATAAGATTCTCCTGTGAGTAGTTCCTCATTCCAATGGCTGAATGTCAGATAGAATCAATGCAGCATTTGGCTATAATTTGCAAAACACAGAATAAAATGGCCAGCCCTCAGTTTAACCCACATACATAACATATCCCATACCCCTTGCAGTTCCATTACCAGTATAAACACACTTGGCCGAAGATTCACAGAATTTCTTCCTTTTTAATGTTCTTGTATTACACAGTAAGGGTTATATTGTACCAAATGTAACACTTATTTAAACAGACTCAACCATTGCTCAGCATGTGGTGTTAGGATATAGGATGAGAAGTATCGGTAATACACAAGTTACATGAATTCAATTAAAGCATCTGTAGCTGTATATTAAAGGATTTGATGATTTTAACACAGTGAGGCTAATCTGCAGTCTAAACCACCGGCGGTGAAATGGGGTTGGAGGGTGAATTGGATATAACGTATTGTTCCTGAACAAGAACTGTCTGCTAGTTGACTCGGACACCTCTGCCTTTCAGCAAATAATTGTATATCACAAGTTAAAGAAGAACCATAAGGGCTTTATAATTGTATTTGCAAATGCTGCCTTGCAAAATGTACATCCTTGTCTGCCAGTTAGATTAATGTTATAAGTATTCTCCTCTTGATTCCTGGCTCCTGTCTGAGAACAAAGGCAATCTGATGTCACATTCCTTTAATCTCCAACTCATTCCCTCTGGACCACACATGCACAGTGATACAGACCCAGGGGCGGGAGGCGTTCCCCTCCTTGTCAATTGATGATGCTTCCCAATCTAAATAAATGGTCCTGCCACATGGCTGTGTGTGCTTGGGGGGGCTTGCAGTATAGCAAGCATGCAATTTAATAGGTGCCAGAGGGTTAAACAGAAAATTAGACATGTAAGCAGTGGACTTCTATGAAAGTAGGAACGTACCAATGGAATTTATTAACTATGGGCATTTTTAACAGTGATCGATGAAAGTAACTGTGGCTTGATTAATGGAATTGTGAGAAAACGTATTATGGTGCAGTACTTTTAACTTACATCAGTATAGATAGAGATTGTCTTTTGCTGCTGTATTCTCTGTAGAGAACCATTTTACTGAGCTATGCACATTATTAGTGTTTGGGTATAGAAAATGGAAAATAACCAAATCCCATGCTACTAAGTGGTATAGTTTCAATTTAAATTAAAATGTGCCATAATTGCGAATAGGTTCTATATATTTCTCTGAAACTAATAAGACACTTTAACGAGGTTCAAAAGTTTGCCCGTGCTATTAATTTTCATAAACTATTCTTATCTTTTGATTGGTTGCTGCAGTTAGAAACTGCATTAAATCAAATAGAAAATCTGCAAATTAAGTGTTGGATTTGTTTGGGTTTTTTTTTACATCAAGTACTTTTTTACTGGGGTAAAATTCTGTTTTGTCCAATTGCCCCCAGATTGTTTTTCATGATTGGTTCAAATTGGTTTTGGTTGTTGTCAATGTCTCATCTCAATACAGTACACATTTGAGTGTATTAGTAGCGATTGGGATCTACCCAATCTGCTTAGAGAACAGCTTTACCCTCCAGCCTGGTTTGCCAGACGTCCGTATTTGGACAGAATTGGCCCGTCTGCAGGGACAAAATCTGGAGTCCTGCAGTCAGTGCTGAAATCCCATCCTAAGAACGGCCCTGGAAACCCAACCCCTGAATTGCCCATTCTCCACCCCAGAATGCCCCTAACCCTTCCTCTGGAGCGCCGGATAAATTTGGCAACCCTGCCCCATCCCACCTCCTCTGATTAAGACTACCCAGGGTGAGAACCTTAACCGCTAGGTCCTTACTTTTTATAGTTGTTAGAACTATACCTCGACTTTACAATTTACACATTACAGACAACCCAGTTCCTATGTTTACCTTCCATAACTCCTCACCTAGTCACCTAGAATGATTTGGCTTAATGTAATTGCCCCATTATCATTTACACTGTGCCTTACCACCTTGCCCTTCACCATAAAATAAGGTTTCTGTGCATCCTCCTGATACACAGAGACATAGCAAGGGATCCATACAGGTCCTGGTGTTGAATTTACCAAATTCTTACATCCCTAAATCCCCTCATATTACACTGTTTCTATCCTAGCTACCTTTATGAAGACATAAATTATACTGTTATTTATTCTCTTTGGATCTTTTTTCTAGACCTTAATGATTATGACAGTGGTAATGGTTGGCTCCACCAACAGAATTGTGGGTTGGAAGTCCTGCCCATTCCCTGTATTATAAACCCCAAGTTTTTGAGCCTCAGTTCATCAGGTCCGTCCCTGTATATTTTCATTTCTGTTTAAGTTTTCAGACCAGTGGACATGGACATTACTCCTGCATTTTGTCTAGGTACATGTGTGTTTTGTTTGATTTCCTTTGTGTATTTCACAGTCCCAGAGTTCATGGCTGCTTCTTGTGTATACTTAGAAAAATAGATGTTTTTAGTGCGTGTGTGTGTTGGGGGGGGGGGGTCTTAATAAAAGTTTTTAGCTTTAAGACAAGGCTGCATGAGTTCTGTGTGATAGCACTCACTGGGCCAGATTCAGTTTTATGAGAAATTCACATTGTAGTCTATGGGGAAATCTGTAATTGAATCTGAAGTTGGGTTTTTCTCATTGAATGGAATCTTGCTCTTTGTACTGTATCCCACACAAGGTTCCTCTGTCCAAGGTGCTGAACACTGCGGTTTTCTTAATCTTTCAAACCCATTCCTTGAACTCTTACGATCCACTAAGGGAAATATAGAGATAACTAACTGTCAATGGTAGAGAAATGGGAATTATAAAGCATTAACCCTGTACTGCCAGGAAAATACAGAAGATTCTGTTGAACACTTGGGGGGGGAGGCAATAAGTACAAAAGTTTGCCCTTGCTATTAATTTATATCAACCAATCATATAATAGCTTTTTACTGGGTTACTGCAGTTAGATGACATCTAATTGGTAGTTGCAGACAAATAGTATTTATTGCATAAGCCCCTCTGAGTTCCCACAGTCCTTCTACCATTGCTGATATTAAGGATGGTCTCAATGTTGTAGAAGTACTAAAGCCTGATCAAGAACCAAGGTTATATATATATATATATATATATATATATTCTCCTACAAGTTATGGTCACTATCAGGTGTATCGGACAAAAATGATCCACCGCGATGCAGGCGGGCTGATCAGCATTGTGGACCATCTGTCTGAAAAATTTCCGTTGGATGGTATCCTTCAAGTAGAGGGAGCCGACAGCAATAGGTATGCTCATCTGGCCAAGTGCAATATGTGATGGCAGTTGCATGTGTATGGGTGCTTATACTTCCCCTCTTAATCAGAAATGAAGTCAGATGTATTCACTAAATATCACATTCCAGGGCACTTATTCTCTATACATGTTCAATCCTCAGTGGTATTCTTTGTTTCAGGGGTAAAGCAAAGGATTATGTGTAGTTCTGCGACTCTATAAAAAGAGCAAGAGTTTTTTTGCACTGCATTGTGGGACAAAGACATGTACCCATGGAGGGATCTATGTAAGACTTGCCATTCTCTAGAAAGCACTTCCGTTCAAAGTCCACATTAAAAGACTGTTCATGGCACACTGAGATGTAATACTCTTACATGCCAGGAGAAATAACTTTATCCTATTAAATAAGTCCCAACAGTTTTTGTCAGAAACCAGATGGAAATGCCTTTATCTTCCTTTATCTTTTGTGCATTGGGCGGCCTGAAAGGCTTTATTTAAATCACGGTTAAACAGAAATGAGTGTAAATGAATTAAAGTGGTGACTATGGACTCCCAGCGCATTTGTCTGGCATCACTGTCTGTGTTTTACCAAGTAGAATCGAAGGCATGAACATGTTTCTATTATCTAGACTGACAGTAATAGAATACAATAAAAAGGCCCGAAATCCACTCAGTGCATTGTACATTCTAGGAACGTCGCAAGCGCCTGCTTCGTAACAATAAAGGGAAATATTAGAAGAGCCGATCACTGGTATATTAAACCCTATATCTTTCACTCCAGCTGAGTAATGTTTTTGATTTGCTTGGCTGTATCAAATCTCTGCTCTTCTACCCTATCGGTGTGTCGAGGAGGCTCATGGGTTAAACGCGTCTCTAACCTTCTCGTCATTGTTGCTCTCTTTGCATTAGTAATGCGCCTGTTAACCCTTTGGGGCCGTGAATAACACTGAGATCTGACAGGCAGGAGTTTCCTGCGACCTCCTGTAACTCTGCCTGCGATTGATAAGATTTTATTTCCAAGTCACATGGTGTTCTCTCCATTCTAAACGCCTGTGGTTTGTTTTTTTTACTTTCCTTCAAGGAAGACGCAGAAAGGCAGAGTCGGTGGGAGGGTCTGGAGAGATAATTGGAATATCTTAACGGAAGCATCTTATCTCCGAATGGATCAATTGGGTAGATAGAGGTGGGGACACAATCTCTGTCTCTCAGGGGATTATGTCTCATGATAGGGAAAAAAAATATCTGTCACCGTGTAGGGAATAAAGCGTTGACATTGTTTCTTTATGAACCGCCCGTGTTAATTTCAATCTGATTGCCCTTAATAATGATGTCCTGTTGTAAATGTGAAGTTCCTTCAGAATTGAAACACAAGCTTTCTCAAGCAGAAAATGACTTTCCCTTTCAGCCTCGGTGTAAGGAGATAAATAATTGTGTAATAAAAGCTGCAGATCCCTGCGCTGCTTCCCCTTAAGGCAGACATTCGGGATTGTGCGTCCTGCACAGCCTGAGTGCCACAATGTGACAATCTCGTTAGCGTCTAACACATGGCGAAGTCGGCGCTAGAAACCCAGTGTATCCAGCACCTTTCTGTGGAACCCTACCGCTGGCGTGAGAGCAGGAAGGCAGACGAATTACAGAGAGGAGATTTACACAGTCCATCGGCTTTGCAGACCCTAATTTATCACTTTACGCCGTGGATGCAACGGACACAGCTGTGTCGTGTAATAACCTGCAGTGCCGGGCACATTTAGTTAATTGAACACAAGTCAGCTGCATCCAGATAAGCAAAAAGGAGAATGCAGGGTTAGATAAGAGGAGGAGGTTAGCCTGGTTATTTGTTATCGGATTGTTTGTTTTTAGAATCCAAACCTGTACAATTGCAGCAAAATAATGTTGCATGCCTTAAAGGACGACTAAACCCAAAATGTTACATTCCATAATCTGAACAATCCAGCCCCACACCAACCCCCCATGGCACGCCACCCCCCACCCCTCCGCGCACCGCCATACTAATATTCCCCAGGCGCCGGCGGTGACGTCATGCGAGCGAGATTTGGGGTCTGTGATATGTCTATATCTACAGCCTTCTTTTAGTAATATAGATGCCCTCTAGAAACACCAATAAACTGTAAAATAGCAATACAGTTAATAGCATCATAGTAAATGTTACCACTTGAAGAACTGGATGAAATAACTGTGTGTAGGTACAATGACTGGCCACACCCCTGATATCAGTCACATGCTCCCTTGGCTTTTCTGTCCTGTAAAAGGATTGGCTAGAGGATACTGGTGAGTGACCAACTGTAACAAGTTCCTGCAGTATCTTAGGACTGAGCATGTGTAAAGAACATAATGGTCTGTGACCACACTGTGCACTACCGGAACACTGGGAAATAACACACAAACCTCATGTTAGAAAGTTCAATTTCTCAACAACCATATTAAAATGAGAGGTGAGACACTGATTACTGTTTTTATAACAAGGAGATCTGCCTTCTAATTCAATGTTGTTCTGAGGCTTTAGTTATCCTTTAAGGTGCCCATACACTGCGTTTTCCCTACAGAAGTTCAGGCGACATTCCGGACAGCCACCCAGCTCTAACGCCGATCAACCGTAACGTCTATCGTAAAATGTTACCCAGCCAGGAAACATTGTGGGAATGTCAGAGTTTAGAACAGCTAAATAGTTAGATGTTAAAGACGATTCGTCAGAACAAATTTTCTGTTGGAGAATGATGAGAGCTGCAGTTTGGTACCATACAAAAGTCTGTAGGCTATTCCCACCCTAGCTCTAGAATATATTGATTTTTCAGTTTCTCAAGTTCATTGAAGGTTAATACTCTTTTCCTCTGTTAGGGCTTGTAAACAAAGGCTTTACAAATGTTTACAAACTCGTGAACAAATATATATATATATATTATAAATATATATATATATATAAACAACATTCAGGTTCGATCAAACATCTGGGATATGTTTGTATAAGCCCAGGACTAGGCAGAGCTATCGGATACGTACACTGAATGTGTAAAGACAGAGTAATCAATGTTTGGTTAAACGCAACGTGTCTCAGTGGAAGTGCATACATAAATATTGGTGTATATTACATCATAAAACTGTGGGTTTATTTTAGATTCATACATACATCATCCACCAGCAAAGAACAAACAAGTTTTTCATCTAGAGACACATTTCGTTCATCAGCTCGGGGCATTACTGTTGAGTGCAATCAGTGTGCCGGGCAGATTTCTTAAAGGAGAAGTATTATGTTTACTATATTTAAACATTTATTTATAGAAGCATATTAGATCTAAATTGAAATAGTGCTTATGTGAACAAACGCATTCAATTACACATTTAAATACATTTAGTTTTTATATTCTTCTGTAACGTTTACTGGATGTTATATACTCACTCTTCACTCTACTGGACATGCACATACCCACTGGGTGAGAGGTGGGGGGGGGAAGTTGCTGTAAGGAAATTCTTAAATCTTTCATTGCTCTGGGTTGGAATTCCTTTATACTATTATAAATAAATGTGCTTTAACCTAAACATTTCCTATGAACCTAGCCATAATTCTGTATTTTTATGTGTATTTTATCATGTTGCCAAATATACAATTTGATTTACTGCAGTTTAACCAAATGCCTTTTTGTCTCATAAGTGATCTTGTTAAGAAGCACTGACAGCATTTAACAAACAGAATCCGTTTCTGGGAAATATAATGCATTTTGACATGGTAGCTAAAATCTTACAGCCTCGGCTTTAAATATAGAATAAAATCAATATACTTATTCAGTGCATCTTGTTTTATCCAACGATGTGCATGGAATCTTTTAGGTACAGCTGTTCTGCCTTGAGGTTATAGGCCTAGCACAATGTAGTTCGATGCAGATATTAATGCTCACACTTGCAATGCCAATGTACTTTGTCCCACTGTGTCAGTCTCTGGCACTGTATAATTGGAATGCCACATGACCCTTCCCCTAGAGGCTAAAAGCCCATGTGGCTGGTGCTGGAATTTGTGTATTTTTCAGTCTCCTTCATTTTGGATTTTCACCGACTGGGTAGTAGGGGGTGTGACCTCACTGGGGCTCTGCGACATATGGGGACCCAAAGGCATACTCTTCCTCACAGATACAGGGCACCATCACAGATATCACTGCAAACCACTCTGCCTCTGGAAGGGATGGTCCATTCTTTCTAGCTATACCCTTGATATGTGTGTTCTGGTGCGTGTGGGCTTAGGTCCAAATTTCCAGGCCATTAGGCTGGATACACACCATACAATATTTCCCACCAACCGTCCAATATTACCGTGTATTGTTTGGTCAGACACAAATATTGTATGACGTAGATGGGGACTGCCATGATCAATAGGGAACCACACGATTGGACGCCATTAACCAACATGTTTAACTTCAGTGGTGGGTAAGATCCTGGAAAGTTTAATAAGGGAACATGTTCTAGAGTATGTTTCAAGGACTGACATTATAAGTAGTAACCAGCATGGATTTAGGAGGAATAGATCTTGTCAAACGAACTTGCTTGGCTTTTATGAGGAAGTAAGTAGAAATTTAGACTCTGGTATAGCAGTAGATGTAGTTTACTTGGATTTTGCAAAGGCTTTTGATACAGTCCCCCATAGGCGACTAATGAATAAGCTAAGGTCTGTTGGTCTGGGGAGTCACATTTGTATATGGATAGAAAATTGGTTAATAAATAGGATGCAGAGAGTAGTTGTTAATGGGGCTTCATCATTATGGACTAAAGTGCTAAGTGGGGTGCCACAGGGTTCTGTGTTGGGGCCGCTTCTATTTAATCTATTTATTAATGATTTGAAAGGTTGGTATTGTCAGCAAGGTTTCTGTGTTTGCTGACGACACAAAACTTTGTCGACCATTAAAAACTTCAGAGGATGTGCAATCGTTGCAAGGGGATCTAGATAGATTATCACATTGGGCTGCTAAGTGGCAGATGAAATTCAATGTTGATAAATGTAAGGTGATGCATTTTGGACTTAAAAATACTTGTGCTACTTATACTATAAATGGCTCTGTGTTAAGTGAATCCCTGTTGGAAAGGGATCTTGGAGTTTTGGTGGATAACAAAAAAGGTACTTAAAGGTAGCAAGCAGTGCCAGGCGGCAACAGCCAGAGCCAGCATGGTATTGTCTTGTATAAAGAGAGGTATGGATTCAAGGGAGGAAAATGTAATTCTCCCTCTTTACAAAGCATTGGTAAGGCCTCATTTGGAATATGCAGTGCAATTTTGGAATCCTGTGTACAAAAAGGACATCTTTGAAATGGAAAGGGAGAGAAGGGCAACTAAATTAATAAGGGGATTGGGGGAGCTTGAATATGAAGAGAGACTGGAAAAGTTACAATTATGTACGCTGGAGAAAAGGCGCTTGTGTGGGGATATGATTACTGTGTATAAATACATTAACGGGCCATACAATAAACTATCTGGGGCATTGTTCACCAATAGAACATGTCAAAGGACACGAGGACATCCCTTAAGACTTGAAGAAAAAAGGTTTAGGCTTCAAGCTCGGAAAGGGTTTTTCACTGTGAGAACGGTAAAGCTATGAAACTGTCTTCCAGTGGACGTTGTAATGGCAGGTTCATTGGTCAGTTTAAAAAAAAAGCGTTTCTGCAAACAAGGAATGTTGCAAGTTACTGGTATTGATACATAAAGTAGAGTTGATCCAGGGAAATTTCCGATTGCCGATTGGAGTCAGGAAGGAATTTTTTCCCCCCTTCATAAATTTGGTGGGTTTTTTTTGCCTTCCTCTGGATCAACAGTTAGGCAGGAAATGAGGATATTGCTAGATGGGTTGGACTGGATGGACGTATGTCTTTATTCAACCTCAAATACTAATACTATGCCCGTTCATCTGATGCAGGCGAATTTTAAATGAATTTTTACGGTATAGCAAAGTCTAGCAATTTCATAATTTCCAAATAGATAAAGATGTGCAATAAAAATACCCAGATAGTGGTAGTTTAGTTCTATACTTTTTGGGTTTCTGTTCTATTGGTAATGATATATGAATATAACTAATGAAAGTTATAAAAAGCTATAAATATATAAGACAACACAGTTAGAGGCTTGACCAGAATGGCTGTATATCAGGTATAGCCAACCAGTAGATCTCCAGATGTTTGAAAACTACAACTCCCTACATTCCTTTACAAGCACTACTGTTTGCCTATCCCTGAGGTATATTAGGTGATAATTAGATATTTGCAGAGTGATTGCTACTAATATCAAGAAATAGACAGCGTTATTCTATAAAAGGCCTTATCGTTTAAAATGGTGCTAACTTTGCCCCAACCAATCAGATCTTATTTAACATTTAAAAGCCAACATCTGATTGGTTGGGGCAAAATTAACACCATTTTAAACGATAAGAACTTTTATTGAATAACCCTGAGATTATATAAGGATCCCAGGTCTGCAAATCAGAACTCATTGGACCAACTCTTACAGCTGGACCAATGGCAAAAGTTTTAAATACCGTACCCAAAATTTAATTTACTGGAATTAAATCTGAGTATCTCCCGTACTGTATTTTGCTCAGTGATGATGTGCACCTGCTATTCTAAGACAAATCTATACACAGCACCATCCCCTAGGTCTCCAATCTTTCTAATTCTGTATGATGTAATCACATGTAACAAAAGCTGCAACTTACTTGCAATCCCCAGCTCTGCACGTGGAGGCGCTCTTCCCACAGTATCTTGTGTTTAAAACCATCTGTTCACACAACAGCAACTGCAATTAGGTTTGGAAGAATTATCTCGGTCGACCCACAACCCTCCAGTTGCTTGGCGGTGAAGAGATGCTAAATGTTATAGCTCACAGCTGGATGGCTTTATTTCTCAATTTAATAAGATGTGCTTGTTAGTTTTTACCAAAGGCATTTTATGGCCTAAGGATCCATGAGGCTGAGGGCCCAGGGAAAATGCCCTCTTTGCCCTTGAACTCGCCTACGGTGTGCTGTCAGGGGGTCTTTGATGTTCCCAGTTAATCACTTCTCTAGAATAAGTACATTATACTCTGCTAATAATGGCCCAATGTGGATCATTATAACAAACCTTGCACCATGATTGTAAGCTTTCCAGTACAGGGATCTCTTTCCTCCAGTGAAAAGGTTTCAGTTAGTTTTATTACTGTATGTCTATGTTCTTGTATGGTAATATTGTACACATGTAAATCCCAGCACTATAGGAATAAAATTATACATACCGTATATAAATTATATAGTGGATAATGCACCCCCAACTGTAAATTATAAGGATATTAGAAGTCACAGAGGAGTTCCGTGCCCATATAAAAGTACAAGGCTGCAGGCTGACTACCTTTTATACAGGGCACGGAACTCCAAGGTGACTTCTAATATCCCTTTAATTTACAGTTCGGGGTGCATTATTTATTATAACCTACCCCTTTGTGGTTTCTGGTTTCCTTCTCCTCCTGGAACTGTAAGATTATAAGGCTATAATCTTACAGTTCCTCCCATAGAAATCCACTATAGAGGTAGGTTATACTTGTATATACTTGTACTTATATAAAATATACCTATAAATAAAATATATATACATATAAATAATACTTATATACATACGGTACTCATAAAATATACACATATACATATATAAAATATACATATATACAAACTTATATAAATTATACATATATAATGAACAGTATGTCACAAAAGTGAATACACTCTCACATTGTGTAAATATTTTATTATATATTTTAATGGGACAATACTAAAGATATGACACTTTGATACAATATAAATAGCCAGTGTACAGCTTGTATAACAGTGTAGATTTGCTGTCCCCTTAAAATAATTCAAAACACAGTAATTAATGTCTAAACCGCTGGCAATGAACGTGAGTACACCCACATGCTCAATAGGGTTTAGATCTGGATACATACGTGGCCAGCCCAGGGCTTTTACCCTCCGGTTCTTTAGAGGGAGTGTTTGTCTTGGAGGTGTGTTTGGGGACATTATATTGGAATACTGCCCCGTGTCCCAGTTTCCAAAGTGGGGGGATCATGATCTGGTTCAGTATGTCACAATACATTTTGGCATTCATGTTTCCCTCAATGAACTGTGGCTCCCCAGTGCCAGCAGCAGGGACGGAACTAGAGGGGAGCAGGGGGAGCAACTGCAGGTGGGTGCCCGGGAGCCAAGGGGGCCCCATCTTCTTATTTTTATTATGAGAAATATAGCCTCCTCCCAGAAACCACTGTTGTTGAAGCAGGGATAGGGGCCCCATCATAGTTTTGCTGGGGGGCCCAGTGATTCCTAGTTAAACCAGTGGCCAGCAGTACTCATGCGGCCCCAAACCATCACACTGCCACCACCATGCTTGACTGTAGGCAAGACATACTTGTACCTTTCTAACACTAATGAGTCACATAACACCAGGGGGGGAAAATGGCTAATTGGGCACAATTTAGACATTTTTCACTTTTGTTGCCAGCATTGTGTGGTTGAGTTATTTTGAGGAGACAACAAATGTTCATTGTTATACAAGCTGTGCACTGGCTACTTTACTTTGTACCATATCTTATATAAGTATTGTTCCTTGAAAAGATATAGTAAAATACACAAATATGTAATGTGTACTCACTTTTGTGAGATACTGTACACAACTTTACAAATTGTACAAATATATATGGTACTTATATCTATATACAAATCCACTTTTTTATGTGTGTATATGTTTATTTATATAGCGCCACTAGGGGACGCAGCGCTGTACAATGTAGAATGCAGAAAGTTGTACAAGGGGGACAGTAAATAAATAAATATATAAATAAGTATGAGCATCATGAAATATACAAGTGCTTGAAATATGTAACATGAGGAAAGAGGTCCCTGCCCCTTACAGCTTACAATCTACTTAGGTGGGTAACATACAGATACATAGGAAAGGGTGGAAGTGCTAAAGTAATAACTAGTGCAGTGTCAGCAGTCCTATGCTGTGCTCTGCTCAGAGAGATAGGAGGAGAGTTTAGATGATTTAAACTTGTTTATTGAGGTTTTTTTGACATAGAGAGAGGGGAATAGAATTTCAGAGGACAGGAGCCAAAAGTTAAAAAGGTTTAAGGCGAGAGGAGGAAGTGTGAGTGGGGGGTCTATATAAGAGATGGTTCTGTGATGAGCGGAGGGTACGCGCAGGGAAAAATTCCTTTTTCACGTACGGAACATTGTAAAAATGAAGCACCTCATTCCTCCAGCAGATCTTCCAACCCTCGTCCATGCATTCATCACATCATGGTTGGACTACTGCAATGTTCTCTATACAAGCCTTCCAAAAAAAAGCCTGTACCGTCTGCAACTAGTACAGAATGCCGCTGCGAGGCTATTAACAAGCCAACCCCACCATTGCCACATAACACCAACCCATCACTCACTCCACTGGCTACCATAAAATGGAGAATTCTATATAAGACTGGCTTATTGACATTCAAATGCTTGCACAATCTGGGCCCTGGATACTGCATCACACACCTCCCCCCTAACACACACACAAACACACACACACAGAATCTTAGATCAAAAGGATCCAATAACCTGGTCACCCCCAGAGTCCATCTCAAAATGTTTGGAGACAGAACCTTCTGTCATGCTGCCTGTACACTTTGGAACTCCCTGCCACGGCCAATCAGAACATCCCCATCCCTGGAAACATTTAAAGGGCATGTCCACCCTTATAATAGACTTTCCCCATAACATAGTATGCCTTCCCCCAGCCCCAACCACTATAAAATAATTTTAAGAAAGTGCCCCGATCTTTACTTACCTTCCCTCTCTCCTCCGACGCACAGCCCGGCCTTCTGCTTGCAATACACTGCAAGCAGGGGGTGGGACCGGCAGCCACGTCCGTGATTGGCTGAGAGGCAGCCAATCACGGACGCGGCTGCCGGCTTCTCAGAATGCTGGGGGGGAGAGGGAAGGTAAGTAGAGTTCAGGGGACTTTCTTAAAATTATTCTTTAGCGGTTGGGGCTGGGGAAAGGCAAACTATTATATGGCCAAGGGTTTCTGTGCTAGGGGGAGGGATCGCAAAACGAGAGGGAGGGGGAGGGAGGGGGAGAAGGGCTGCAGTGCGCATGCCAAACTTCTCCCGGAGGCGAGACAGGAGGCAGAGTCCTACAGAGTCCTACAGTTTTTGGGACTTTGGGATGGGACTACAGAAGAACCATATGGAGCTGGGATGTGAGGTAAGGATTTTAATGGTGGGGCCATTAGTGGGGGGGGGGGGATTATAGTTTTGGGGGTGGACATGCCCTTTAAAGGGCATCTATACCGAAAAATAGGTTATTTTATATTGACCATAACTGGAAACTCTAATTCTTCCCAACCACCACTGTATCATTTTTTTTTTTGTTGATCTGCCCCTATTTCTTTAGACATCCAATTTAAAACTTATTATATTTCAGCTGTAAATCAAGTTCCTTGCTCTCAAAACTATTCTTCTGTGAGGATTTTTACTGTAGCTGGAATGGTGACATTTTTTGAGTTTTTAACAGTTGGTGAGTTTTAACAGTTGGAATGCTGTATGCTGTGTGCAGGCTTTACAGTTGGTTTGTGGGAAAAAAGTCAGGTTGGGTGGGAGTGGGAGTGGTTAAAAGAGGGAGGGGGGATACTGCTCCTAAACAAAACATGTGCTGGATTGAAGACACGCAGCAACACACATAAATCTACTTACACGTATTCAATTACAGATTAAGATGAGGCAAAGTAATTTTTTCAGCATAGTGTCCCTTTAAATCCAAACTGAAAAGCCACCTGTTTAGTCTGACATCTGTCAACACCTGACTATTTTCCACCTATACTTTCCTCTGTATTAATCTGAGACATATCTATGCGCTCGCTTTGAGTCCTTTAGGAGAAAAGTGTTATTGTATTGTATTATATAAATTCTATACAAGTTTCTGCCTGCTACACAGGATGTTATGTGTATTGTAATGGACATATACACCAAGGCTCCTTATATACCACCTCCAGCCTGCAGGTGGTGTCAGTGAGTGATAAAAGACAAGACATCCCTGCTCTCTATGGCTAGGAGGATAGAAAGTGAAAGTAGATTGTGGTGTGTGCTTTTGAGAGATATAGACTCAGTGCAACACAAGATCCTGTGTATAAGACCCTGTGTATAAGATCCTGTTACCACCTGTTGGGAGGAAAGATTATTGGACAGACAATTTACCTTATTGGATACAAGCTCTGAAGCAACAGTGTACACCAGCTTACAAGGACACACAATATACAGGCCTGCTCAATATATAAAGAGGTGCACCATAGACAGGGACACTCCTGATTACTGCATATGTTGTGTGGGGAACCTGTTTATGTGCACTGTCTACTTTGTGCCAGACCACCAGAGTAACGCACTGTGTGCCATGCTACCCATAATCCTTCCATAAAGCAGTGATCTGGTACAAATTGGTGGCAGCGGTGCTGGTAATACCATATATTCTCTCTGTTTTCTCTGTATGTATGTTCTCTATATTAAGCTATGGAGGCTGATACTGATAGTATTGATTTAAATCCTCCTGTCCTTGTACCTGCAGATGAAATTCCCTAATTAGACTCAGTAGCTCTATAAGGCCCAATACTGAAATAATACTGAAATAAAAAGCAGTTATTAAAAATTGCTCTGAAGAAATTTTTTTTCAATTAGATCTGTATAAAAGAGTATATAAAAGATAAATCAATTTCTTTAGGTAAACCGGGAATGAGAAATGTTTGTTTATATGTTAGATTATTAGGGCAATGCTATTATAATAACATAATGCTTTGAGCAGGGGTGTCTCTAGAGTTTTTGCCACTTGAGCCAAACTCTGATTGCTGCCTATATACGGCGTGCGCAAGCGAAACAAAGTGGTGTGTGTGGGCGTGGCTTTGTGGGTGGGAGCCACGCCCAGAGGGAAGGAAAGTAAAGTTCTGGGCATTTTCTGAGATTACTAACATAGCGGTTGGGGCTGGGGGGACAGGGGCAATGTCTGGTAAAAAAATACCCTTTAAGAAATCAACCCACCCAGAGCAGCCAGCAGCCCATCAGCAGCTCATTCCTGTCCCGTTCACCCCCAGTCCCGTACCAGTGAGGGGAAGTGGCTCAGGCTGTTGTACATCACAGGGAAGTTGCCGCACACTCCTCTCTCTCTGGCTTCTATGCAGTAAGTTCTCAGTGGTCCCGCCCCTTAATGCAAACTTGTGATCCGATTGGCTGTTCTGCTCTGAAGGGAAAAGAAGCAACCAATCAGGTAGATTGGCTGCTTCTTTTACTCCAGAGCAGCCACACACACGGACGCAGGGACGCACACTTGCATTTTATTATATAGGATATGTATATGTACTATATGAATTACAGGTATATACATATTTATATAAATTAAACGTATATATATTATAAATTACAGGTATATACATATTTATATAAATTATACATCATCTGCAAGGTAGGATCCTGTATAGGTTAATATGCTTAGGTTCTCATGATTAGTCTGTTTGGTATGAGGTGATGTAGAGGTTGCACAAAGCAGTGGGTAGCACATAAGACATGTCCTCAGGCCTTACCATCTGTGCATGTTTTGTAGATTGCAAGTTGTAACAGAGCCACTAGGGTGCGCTGTGAATAGCGACTAAACATTGTACAGCCTGAGAACAGGTGTGTGTCAGGGGTTGGTCAATGCCATTCATGGCTACTGTTAAAAGCCTCTTGGAGCATGCAGGGTGCAATTGTTGGATCTCTGAAGGTTACTTGTCCTCGCCCTATATATTATAAACACTGTTTAATCTCCCTAAGCCGTTTTGCATGCTAACAGGTCAGGCTCTTTACATGTTGTTACACTTGACCTGATTTCGAACTATCACTCCCCCCCGAGATCAGACAGAATAGAGTATGTCAGCCCTCCCTCCGTCTCCGTACACACACCTAGAAATCTGCCTGCGCTTTGAAATCCAACAAGCATTTTCCATATTACAGAATCAGCCGTGTGCACTGCTACCTGCTGTGTGTGTCATGAGCGATGCATCTCACTCCTTCACATTGTGTCCCAAGAGTCACATCCTGACACCTGCCCAACATCTCCTGATCAGCTCATCAATTATCTCCATATTTGGGTCTCTACCTTCCCATTCCGCTCCCTGGATCCGCTGTTAATTAATGGCTCACAGAACATTACTGTTACTGATGTTGCAAGTTTTACTTTTTCTGTGACACTCGGCGTCATATTTCATCACGTATCAGGGCATAATGTGTTCTGTCATTGGCGTTCAGTCTGCAGTTGTATTAATTATAATGGGATATTGCGTCTTTAAGGTAACAAATCATTGGTAATCTGCTTGCCCAGCATAAAGAGGAAATGGAAGTGTTTTATGGAACTATATGACCTCATTTAGACAAAAAACATCGAAATACAGGAAAGCAGAGCTGTCATTTAGTTAAGAGTATTTAAAGGACAACTATACTGTAAAAAAATAACTTTTTAAAGAAAAAAATTACCTGTGGCAGAGAGATAGGATTGGTAATTCTACCTCCCAATATTGTTTTGTTGAGTAGCTAGGGCCCATAAAGTTTTCATCTTCCAGGTTAGTGGCCTGGGCCTTCCTGTATTAAAGATAGTGCTGAAGCATTCAGGATGACTGGCAGAAGAAGTTTTCTTCGTGCTGATGATTCTTATAGAAATGCTATTGGGAAGTAGAAATTATCAATCCTACCTCCCTTCCCAGGTACTTTTCATTTTAACAGTTTTTAAAAACTTTAAACGCACTATAGTTCTCTTTTAATGTCTCCTTAAAGGGACAGTAAATGGTGACAGATTAAACTTCATTATGTCTAATGGCTGTAATTTTGCTAACGTTAGCTAATCTTATAATTGGGGGGTATATATTCACAGCCTGCTAGTTTCCATGTTAGCCCACTTTTAACCTAAATAGGGATTTTCTTAAAGGAGAACGACACCCTTCATCCTCCAGTATCCAGGGTGAGCATCAGAACCGTAAGATCATTACCCCACGGTTTTCGATAGTTAATCTAATACCTAATTCGAGATTAAGGGTCTACCTCTCCCCCTCAACTCGGCTAATGGAAATACAGGCTTCTTGCAGAGTCTCAGAAACTGCATGAGGGTGGGGCAGGCTGAATTATCCTTTATTAGTGTAAACCTTGGCATGAGGACCTAGTGGTTCATGTCCTCATCCTGACTACTTTAAATAGGAGGGGTGTGTTTAAAGGGTTTAGTTCCCCTTTAAGGACCCAACCATTTTTGCAGAGCGTGCCCTTCCATTGGCTGAGTCTCAGACCATGCGAGAGGGTGGGGCAGGATGAACTCTCCTAAATTAGTATAAACCCTAGGATGAGGACCTAGTGGTTCATGCCCTCATCCTTGGTACTTTTAATAGGAGTGTGTTTAGTTCCCCTTTAAAAGACCCAGGCCTGCAGGTTTTTACAATTTCTTGAAGGGCTCAACAAAGTGCATGTGTTAGTACATTTAGTTCAGCAATAGAGAGCTGCGATTTCCTGAATGTCAGTGAGTTGCAGAGAGTAGAATCCCCTCTCCAACAAAACAAGCTGTCACATTAATAATAGATGTCTCCTTCTGACCTAATGTTCAGTGCGGTCCCACTATCACGCACACACACAGACTAGGCCTGAATAATCTTGCCGTGAACTGAAAAACAGGGCAAATCTTAATATTCTGTGTGGATGGGCACCGGGCGATGGCAAAGCAAGCAGTGACCTTGCAATGGAATGTGCCCGATCCCCTGCTATCTCAACGCAAACTGTCTCTACCCTCCCAGGTATAAACAGCGCCGGTACAGGATATATAGACTGAGAAATTGGAGGCGTTAGAGTTGAGAGAGCTGCAAAGAGGCGCATCCAGCCCTCAGGGAGGCTAAAGAATGAATACATCCTGCAGCTGTCACTGGGCAGCGACTGAAAAGGATAGAAGAAGGGATGTCGCACGCTGCATGCACAGCGATCTATCCCAACACAGCAAACCTGCTGTAATTAATAGAGAGAGAGAATAAAAAGAAGCTTCTCCTCTGTACGGTATTAATCAGCTTTCCAGGGGCTACAATCAAACAAATCATCAGCCTTAGGAAATCTCTTTTATTTAGGCTCCTCTGCTGCTTTCCTGTGTTCCCTTCCCTGCTTTACCTTCATATTTAGAGAATGTCCTGATACTTTCATTTATTATCAACCTATCATCCAGTTGCCTATTGCATTGTTTATTCCCTCACCCTATTTATCCTGTAATATGATTGGTTACCTGTAATTTACATGCTTTGTCCCTGTGCTATCCATCTCTATGTACTGTCGTGTATTAATGAGAATTCCATTGGTTGACTGGTTTGTGGCTTGCAGTGGGCGTCTGGTATATCCTGTGGATTTCGAGGACAATGCGGCAAAGGTTGAAGGCTGGTGACAGTGCCAGTAATATATATATTTCATTAGGTGCGAGGGTATAGAGAGGGTTGTATACTCACTAGGCCTAGTACTCAGCGCTGTGTGTGCTGCAGAGGAATTACAAAACCTGTGCACAATGTGTTCCCAGAATGCAACATGGTAATGTTATTGTGCAGTTTGTAATGATGAGGGTACTCAGTGTTGGTATTTATTATTTTTGTACATACCAGGTAAATGATAGCTGAATTCTGTTTGGTTTAAAGGGAAACTAATGTATTAAATCAAACACAGTCTAAGCGCCACGGAAGATGTTGGCGCTAAATAAATCAATGATAATAATAATCTGCTGTGCTCAGGGCGAGGAAATAAAATACTGAAAAAAAGCAGCTCTGGTTCTGATCCCTTCCCCTGGGCCAGTGAGCCAGGCTATGTGCCACCTACAGGTAAGACCTGCTTCTTGTAGGATGCATCTTCCCACAGGTTGGCCCACCTGCCTAGCTGTCTAGAGCTGTATTTTCTGTGCTGAGGGGGCCACACACACATGTGATTCTGTCACAAATTCCAAGAAATTTGCAGATCCACTTTTATATATATTCCCTATATTCTGTATTAGTAACACACTTTGCGATGTTATTGGCTCTCTCTAATGTATTATAATCCCTCTAATCGTGCCATACATGTTCCCGTATTCAGCAAATTCTGAATGTATGCCAGCTTAAGCTTTCTCCCAATCTGTATGTCCAGGGGCGCAGCAGTATTGCTTTAACACTTTATTTCCCCTTTAAAAGAAAAATATAGAGTTTGTTTAAGTATATGTTTAAATGTAAAACAACAGCTTGAAAATGCTATTTCTTGACAGTGAAATCAATTTTTTTGTGAGCAACTGAAACTGTTCCAAAAAGTAAAAGTACATCAAACAGATGAGGTCAGCAGCCGTACGTACCAAGGGGACCTGGCAGGCTCAGTTCCATAGTTACAGGTCTTGCTTCCCGTACTTACAGCTTACTGCTTGGCATATGCACGCTTTACTATAGGCAGCTGTAGGTTTAGGAGGTGGTATATCTGTTGTACTCAATTAGATCAACTGGACTTAAAGTTTAGTTCTTGAAGACGTTTCACTAGTCATCCGACTGGCTTTCTCAATTCAGAATGACTTGTACAAGAATCTGTGGCAATTATGTACCCTGGAAAATCCCAATTAGCATATGACAGCCAGGTGTTAAGGGCGTGATTGGATAGTGGCTAAGAGGTGTTATAGGAACGCCCAGAGTAAGGTGTCAAAACAGCATTGTACATGGCAGACAGTTGGTGTCGAACCCCCCCACCTCTTTATTTTCGCATAAATGGCCTCCTTGACACCTCACTTGAACCAGTCACGTTCCTTTGCCAATATGTTAACATTACAATCTTCAAAGGTATGTCCTTAAGATGCAGGTACACGGCCCTGACCCGAGGAATTGGCTCTTCTGTGCTGGGCCATACTTTGATGCAGTTGTTGTTTGGTCTCCCCCACATACAAATCAGAGCATTCTTCACTGCACTGTACTGCGTATATGATGTCACTTTTCTTGTGTTTCGGTATTGGGTCTTTCAGATGTACCAATTGCTGCCTCAGTGTGTTGTTCAGTTTAAAGCAGACAGGGAAAGCCAGTCAGATGACTAGCGAAACGTCTTCAAGAACTAAACTTCAAGTCCAGTTGATCTAATTGAATACAACAGATATACCATGACCTGGATGAATGAGAACCGTCACAAGCATTTAGGAGGTGGGTTTATGTGCAGCTCAGCTGACTACATTAGGAAGTAGGTGTACTTAGTGTAATCTGTGCCTGCAAACTGAACATTGGATAAATGTTAGCATTCTGAATTTCTCTACATTCAGAGAATGTGCATAATGTAAACTATATTGGGTTGGTGAAAGGCTAGAGTGCAAATAAGGAGGTTGTAAATTCTATCTTGAGGAATACATACTGATACAGCTGACCACAATCACACTGTTGGCTATACGTTTAGTGCTATATATTCTGTAGGACAGATATTTAGCAAAGCTGCATTGCGAAAGGTGTAGCCCATACACTGGGAGGAAAGGTTAAATACATTGGTTGGGGAAATTACTAGATTCCTATATAAGGTTGGGTTTCCACCGAATACCAAGTTAACATTTAGAAAGAAAAAGTTATATTGGGTTCATGTCATGTGGATCTATTGTGGTGCCTAAACTGTAGACCAGACTTGGCCAAAGTGTTGGCTGTCTCTGACGGACTCACTCCTACTAGGTCTACTAGTAACATGTATGTTTTAATTATTTTGATATTTAGCTGGTGCTATTGTGTACCTGCAGCAGATAATAAACATACAAATAACCCTGGAGATTAATATGATTTCCTTATACAGCAGTAACTTTTATTGATTGAAATCAAATTCCTGTTGAGTAGAAAAGAGTTCAAGCTATTGGTCCAGCTCTCCACAACAGTCCTCTAGTGAGGCACATCCATGCATATATGGACTCCCAAAGATACATAAGGAAGGGGCACCACTAAGACCTATAGTCTGCAGCATCAACTCTGTAACATACAAGGTGGCAAAATACCTAGCCAACATCTTAGGACCATTGGTGGGAAGTTCTAAGTCTCGCCTATGAATGCCATAAATGTCTAAAGGCTAGACTATCTTCCAGCCAAAGACCCAATGAGATACGCTGGTTTAAACAGCCCCCGATGGGACCTGCCTTCAGCACGAAAACCATTGCAATGTCAGGAGAAAGTGGGTGTATAAGTGAAAAATAATATCCTCAAAGAATAGCGCTTTCAAACATTTCTCCCATTAAATAAAGGAAATGTGACACATATCAGCACAAATACCACACTGGCACATAGAAATTAAAATAGCAATAATAATACAATACAGCACTCTGTGATTAGATGCATGCTGTGTCCGAACGATATGTATAGCTATCATATATTTATCATCTAGAAGAGAGAGAGGCGGAGGGAGTTTTCCCAGTGACTGCAGAGTATTTCCAGCAGAAGCTCAGACTAAACGTAGCTGTTTGTATGGGGAGATTAGTTTTAATGGAGAATCAGTGACCTGTGCAGTAATCTACAGGCTCCTATTATTGTTTGTTAATACTGGTGTCCGATATGAAAACAATTAATCATCCGTATAAGAACATAGGTCATTGTACATCTAAGTTTAAAGCTACTAATTTAGAAAGGTCAAAACCTTAAAGGGAATGTCACCCAAATCTCTCCCTGTCCTAATTGATCTGTTTGTGACATTTCTTAAAGGGCATGTCCACCCCCAAAACTATAATCCCCCCACTACTGGCCCCATTGTGTAGTGTAGTTTATTCCTTACCTCACATCCCAGCTCCATAGGGTTCTCCTGTAGCCCCCCCCCCCAAAGTCCCAAAAACTGCCCACCAGGAGGATAGCAGAGTCCATATAGGACTCTGCCTCCTACCTGGCCTCCTGGAGAAGTTTGGCATGCGTACCTCCCTCTCCCTCCCGATTAGGATTCCCTCCCCCTACCATAAACCCCTTTTTTTTTCGGTTGGGGCTGGGGGGACAGGGGGAATGTCTGGTAAAAATACTTTAAATAGTATTTCACACAGCAGATTATGTGATGTTTCAATCACAACTGGTCTAGGTAGGTACCCATATAAGAATAGCATGGTGGTCCACATTATATATATAATCCGTATTGTGTTGCGGGCTTTGATTATATTGTAGTTATATTGCTTTCTTTCTGGGTGGGTGTGTTTATGCCATGGTGATACCAACGTGGAAGAGATGATGCGGTGCCTTAAGGGGAAATAGGCGATACCCTAATGATATAATATAGGTCAAAGGGGAAGACTGGTTTGGTACTAAATAGGTAGTGCTGTCCTACACAGAGTAAAGGGCAAGGGCCACATTTCTCACTAGGCACAACTGCTCTGGACAGCATGAAAACACAAGGCAGCGCCCCCTCCTTATAGTTCTACAGAGCTGCCCCAACATTACCTTTTTTTTTGTTGGGGGTGGGGGCACACCATCCAAATAACCCCCCTTTAATAAATACGGTGCAGAGCTGCAAATGAGGGATAACGAAGTGAACCTGATCTCAGCACAGATCTGTGCAATGTATATCTCAATATTGTACTTATTTAAAAGTTAATATTGGCAGGTGGGGGCAGCAACAAGATGGCTGGCCTAGGGGAGAGAAAAGTATAAACTGCCCCCTGTTAAAGGGTAACTGGGGCCTCCAATTCTTCCAAACTAGTAAGGATTATTTAAAAAGCTTTTCATTGCACCTTCAAAATAAAACCGAAATCACATCTCTAGATAAAATTTGTGAAAAGTTAATGCTGGAAATGTTAAGCAATGTTACTTCCTGTTTTCAGCCATGTGACCAACTTGTAGTAATATGACCAGCAGGTATCCCACCTCTACCAGATGGTCCGGGAGTCTCCCTCATTCTGGGGTGGTCTCCCGCACTCCTGCGAGACCACCCCAGACTCCCGCAACTGAGAGGAGACTTTAGTCTCCTCCTCAGTCACGCCCCATTTTCCAGCCATGCCCCGGGAACAGCCCGCCTCCCTCAACTCCTAGGGCACTAGTTACGCCTCCGCGTGACATCACACCCCGCCCCCATGTGATGTCATGCCCCCTCGCCACACACCTCTTTCCCACCCCTCCCGGAAGCCTAAAACGACAGAGTGGCATGTTTGGTCCAGCCTCTGCTTGCATGAATAGGCTCCCTTTCTCAAATTTTTCCCCAGGTACTTCTTGTTTTCCCCAGATTTAAGAGGCGGGACAGAGGTCAGATGATGTCACTCAAACAACTGGAAGCAGGAAATCTGAACATTTGCCCCAATATAATTTCTGACAGGTTGCAGATAGAGATGTGATTATAGGAAATACTGCAGGTTTTTGATTAACCCTAACTGCAGTTGCTTTTTAATTGTTAATTTTCTCCAGAAAGGCAGCAGACATGACTGTGCCATATTTGGTAACTGTGCCATATTCAGCCTGTAAAGAACCCTAGTAAATGGCTAGGCACTAGGTAGATATGATAGGTCATTACACAGTGGAAATACATAGGTAGACTATGTTCAGTATTGTGGGGGATTAGCTCTTTATCTGCCTTGTTTGGGTGTATTTAAAATTGGGATGTCTGGAACATAACAGCAGTGACTATAGAACAGGAAAATCAAAGGCTCCCGTGTTCCGCGCCATCTGTGAACAAACGCTGTAATTCCAAGATACAAAAGGTGAGAATCTTCCATATGCGAAATGCTAAGGGAACAACTTTCAACATTGTTACGCTGCTTTATGTTTATTATTTATTTTTCTTTAATGAGAGACGTTTATTTTTTAGGCCTTCGAGATTGGGAGCTCGTTTCCTGCTTATTTACCCAGGTCCCTGTTGGTTTTACTGCTGCCAATTCTCTATTTCTCGCTTGTAAAATTGCCGTGCTCTGGTTTACTGTCACTGTAAATGTGCCGTGTAGATTTACATGTGCTGTGGGTACACTTATCATGCCTGTGTGTGTAGTCTGAGTATACCGCATGTATTGTAACTGTGGAGAGGAAATATTCGCTGGGTGATTTCTCTATTTATGTGTCTGTGCATAGAATCAGCAGAGATTTTACCCAGATGTAGCAGTGCAATGAAGTTCACAGTCTATTGCTGGGTGCAGTGCAGACATGTTCCCTTTAAGCTGCACACTAAGGGGTAGGTCCCACTATGTGTGTTGCGCTGCGCTGTCCGTTCTGAGTGTGTTTATGACAATGCATTTTGTCTGCGTTCCATTCTGTTTGCAGGTTAACAGACATGCATTTTCTATGCATTCCTTTCCGGTCCGTTTGCAGGTAAACAGACATGCATTTTCTATGCATTCCTTTCCGGTCTGTTTGCAGGTTAACAGACATTTATTTTTTATATGCATTTCTTTCCGGTCCGTTTGCAGGTAAACAGACATGCATTTTCTATGCATTCCTTTCCGGTCCGTTTGCAGGTAAACAGACATGCATTTTCTATGCATTCCTTTCCGGTCCGTTTGCAGGTTAACAGACATGCATTTTCTATGCATTCCTTTCCGGTCCATTTGCGGGTAAACAGACATGCATTTTCTATGCATTCCTTTCCGGTCCGTTTGCAGGTAAACAGACAAGCATTTTCTATGCATTCCTTTCCGGTCCGTTTGTAGGTTAACAGACATGCATTTTCTATGCATTTGTCCGCATGTTTCCGAGTTTCCGGTCTGTTTGCGTACATGTGCATTTTTTTGTAAAATCAACAAGAGACACTGGAGAACCCGCAAAAGATAATTTTGTCCATACAATGGGAGGAAAGGTTAAATCTGGTAGAATGTATCTACTGTTATTCAGTATGTAGCAAACAAAGTGGACTTTTGTGCATTACTGTGCATGCAGCTGTTAAAGGACGGCTTCTATACAGTAGCTCTGATTTCTGAGAATGAGCCTTTAATCCTGGCTAGCAAACTATAAATACAGATAACAATGTGTGTATAAATATATTGTAGGCATTTGTACCCAATGATAATGTGGAAAAAATGCTGCACATCTGTGTATATTGAGGTAACATATTCTGTAAAGATTGCAGCAGGTGTTTAATATTACATACATCGTATAAATACCAAGTCAACAGTATCATCACCAGTTCTTAACATGTACATTAGTCATTGGCTCACTGAATCTTATGTTGCATCAGCCAGCTGCTGCTTTGCGACCAATCACAATAAGGTGTTTGGAGCTTGAGTACTGTAGCGAACACAGTGTTACATCATGGGAATATAGCAAGATATTAATGACACTGTGACATCAGGTGCTTGCAAGTAAAACTTTTATGCATCACATGATTAGTTAGTGGTGGATAAATTTGTTAAGTAAACAGTTTAGGAGTCTGAGTTTATACTGTATACAGTGGGATATTTTTAAGGTCTAGGCATGGACAGCTGGCAAGCATCCTGTCTCGGGATCGAAATCCCGCTTGGACCAATTTTACACAACATTTCTCTAAAGGGAATTTGAAACTCTATCAAGCTCATTTACCCAGAGCTGCTATCGCTCTAGGTAAATGTACTGAACACGATTCAATATCGCGTTAGCGACTGGGTAAAACCTGTATAGGGATTTGCGCACAGCGGGATTTCAGCGCTAAAAGTAGCGCAAACGCATTATTTAATCGTTATAGTTTACCGCGAGCTAGGGTGACTTCAGCTCCATGTTAGCTAACATGGAGTTAAAGTCATGCTAACTTGCGCTAAACTATAGTGAACCAGTTAGCAGGACTGATATTATTATATTATTGCCCAGCGGCTCTGGGTAAATTAGCCTGTTTAGGTTTACACCAGAGCAATATACTGCATATTAGGATAGGGTTCTCAGTGATAAATACATAATTATTTCATATGAGATGTGTAATTATTTATTAACCAGAGATAGCATTTTCCCTGGTACCAAAGTTTCAAGGCTTTGTTGGCCAGAATGAATGAGAATAAAAACCAACCCTTATTATAATTACTTATCAGATTTTCGTAATCATCATGATTCCTATATTTGGGTGTACAAGGGCAGAATTTGCACTGACTAGCAATGAATTAATCTGTAATCAGCAGTTACACCTGGTTTAGTGATTACCCAGATGTGATGAACTTGCAATTAGAATTCTAGATTCTATATAATTCTTTTGCTCTGCTGATTATCTTTTATGTCTTAACTACCCAGGGTAGGGATAACAGGAGGGTATGTATTGGTACAATTACAAAGCATTGTACCAGCCCTGTATTCTATCCCTACTAATGAGCTCCCAGCGGTCATCGTGATCCCTGCCTTGTTACAGGGTCTGTTCATGTTAATCACTGTATGTAATTTTGCATCTATACATGGAAATGCTTTGTTACAGGAATCTCTCTGTAATTACCCTCATAGTTATTTCACTATCAATAAAATATTACAAGGTCCTGATAATGTGACTTTCCTTTACCTATTACTGTTCTATTACTAGCTATTTATCCTTAGCTGGAATTGCTCTGTTACAGGTCCCTTGCCATTTACCTGCCCTATAAAACCCATTGCTGTTTACAGAGCCTATACAATTTAACAACCCTCTGCCCATTACTGTTTTGTTATAAGAGCCCAAACGTGTCCTTTATTTATCATTGCTCCATTACAGGAGCCTATAATTGTACTTTCCGTGCTCTGACACAATGTGAGTTTTCAGAGGGATTACTTTCTGTCAGCTTGTGCTTGAAGGTCGCTGGCTAAGTTATAGGTTTCGTGAGCAGTGAGGCGTTGGAATCGCTGATGATAGATCACTGATCTGAGCTGAGCCTTCACTCGGCAGCCTCCTCTTTTCTGCTATCTAGCAAACCTTATCCATAGGGTTTCAGTCTTCCCCAAAAAGAATTCCACCTACTTCACTAAATACCCCACGACATTTAAATTAACAAGTTCACCCTAAAAAAAAACATTTTTCCTGACTTACAAACCAGAAACTGCTGATTAAAACAACGTAAACCTTGTGATTCAGTGTAATCCATAGTCAAATATAAACTATAAAACTATTCAGTGCAGCCCTGAAGTTACTGCCTGTTTCCTAGCTTGTTGAGCTCAGACATGCTCAGTGTAGATCACCCAGAAAAAAAAGAGAGAGGTTCTCCAAACAGCTACTTTGCAAAATTGAAAAGGAGCTTGGCTTTTTAAAATATATATATCTTTGGATAATAATTATCTAGAAAGACGGATGATGATCAGTGTAAATGGGAGCTGTGGTCTCTACAAGTTCCCTCAATATAATTACACTTGAAAAGCCCTTTTAAACAAGCCTAGAATAATGCCTCTAGCTGCTGTCAATTAGAAGCTATAGGCATGTCAAGTTCCACTTCCTTGTTTGTTCCTCTGTTGAGACACATAAATTGTGAGCCCCACCCCCAAAAAACAATCTTTTATAAAGATCGTTACAGGCTTGCAACCATTCTATGTGATTTAGTCTGCCAATGGACACCTTACAGATTTTTTTTTTATTTTCAGGCTTGTGATTGTTTGACGATAGCATTCAAGGCACTCAGTATTATAAGCAGAAACACACAGATTGGTCTAATAAAGGCTCATGAATATTAAAAAATCTAACTACTCACTACAGATGTTTGCAAACTACAACTTCCAGCATTCCCTGGTGACAAACTTGGTTATTGTTTGAAATTGATTTTTACCCAATCTATTTAAAGCTTTGTTGAGATTTCTAGATTGCTTTACCCATGTATTGAGCTTTATCTATAAGTGTTTGGGGGCTTTCTGTATATTCAGGGAGATTCAATAAAAGTTCTTATCGCTTAAAATGGTGCTAAATTTGCCCCAACCAATCAGATGTTGGCTTTCAAACGTTAAATAAGATCTGATTGGTTGGGGCAAAATTAGCACCATTTTAAACGATAAGAACTTTTATTGAATAACCCTGATTGTTTTTGTGTTGGAGATGTATTAATATGTATTACGGTATGTATGATATTATGATGTATTTTTCTGTATTATGTTTGATCATAAATGTTCACCCCCACACAACCAAGGGCATGTTAACCCCCGCACAATCTTCACCACACAAGCAAGGGCATGTTCACCCCTACACAACCAAGGGCATGTTAACCCCTCCATAAACTTCACCACACAAGTAAGGGCATGTTAACCCCCCCATAAACTTCACCACACAAGTAAGGACATGTTAACCCCTGCACAAACTTCACCCCCACACAACCCAGGGCATGTTCACCCCCACACAACCCAGGGCATGTTCACCCCCACACAACCCAGGGCATGTTTAGCCCCACACAACCAAGGGCATGTTCACTCCCACACAACCAAGGGCATATTCACCCCCACACAACCAAGGGCATGTTTACCCCCACACAAACTTCACCCCCACACAACCAAGGGCATGTTCACCCCCACACAACCAAGGGCATGTTCACCCCCACACAACCAGGCATGTTCACCCCGCACAACCAAGGGCATGTTCACCCCCGCACAATCACAGGCAGTTCCCCCCACACAACCAAGGGCATGTTCACCCCCGCACAAACTTCACCCCACACAACCAAGGGCATATTCACCCCCACACACCAAGGCATATTCACCCCACACAACCAAGGGCATGTTCACCCCCACACAACCAAGGGCATGTTCACCCCCATACAACCAAGGGCATGTTCACCCCCGCACAACCAAGGGCATGTTCACCCCCACACAACCAAGGGCATGTTTAACCTCGACAACTTATTCCCCCCCCCCCCCACACCACCCAGGGCATGTTCACCCCACACAACCAAGGGCCATATCAAACCCCCACACAACCAAGGGCATGTTCACCCCCGCACAACCAAGGGCATGTTCACCCCCACACAACCAAGGGCATGTTCACCCCCACACAACCAAGGGCATGTTCACCCCCGCACAAACTTCACTCCCACACAACCATGGGCATATTCACCCCCACACAACCAGGGCATGTTTCCCGCACAAACTTCACCCCCCACAACCAAGGGCATGTTCACCCCCACACACCAAGGGCAGTTCACCCCATCACAACCAAGGGCATGTTCACCCCCGCACAACAAGGGCATGTTCACCCCCACACCAAGGCATGTTCCCCCCAACAACCAAGGCATTTCACCCCCGCCCAATCAGGGCATGTTCACCCCACACAAACCAGGATGTTCACCCCCACAACCAAGGGCATGTTCACCCCCACACACAGGGCATGTTCACCCCCACACAACCAAGGGCATGTTCACCCCCACACAACCAAGGGCATGTTCACCCCCGCACAACTTCACTCCACAAAACCTGGGCATATCACCCCCACACAACCAAGGGCATGTTTACCTCCGCACAAACTTCACCCCCACACAACCAAGGGCATGTTCACCCCCACACTACCAAGGGCATGTTCACCCCCATACAACCAAGGGCATGTTCACCCCCGCACAACCAAGGGCATGTTCACCCCCACACAACCAAGGGCATGTTCACCCCCACACAACCAAGGGCATGTTCACCCCCACACAACCAAGGGCAGTTCACCCACTACAACCAAGGCATGTTCACCCCCAACAACCAAGGGCATGTTCACCCCCCACAACCAAGGGCAGTTCACCCCCACACAACCAAGGGCATGTTCACCCCCCAAACAACCAGGGCATGTTCACCCCACACAACCAAGGGCATGTTCCCCCCACAACAACCAAGGGCATGTTCACCCCCAGCACACAACCAAGGGCATGTTCACCCCCATACAACAAAGGGCATGTCACTCTCGCACACCCAAGGGCATGTTCACCCCCACACAACCAAGGGCATGTTCACCCACGCACAAACTTTTGCAGATAAAGTAGTGACCCCGAATCCTTTTTTGCAATATTTGGCATATTGCAAAAGTAGGGAGCATACTGTGGAAAAGGCCAAAAATTTCCCTCGGCCAAACGGCCACGAGGTCGACGGGAATGTTCGGTGGCCGCACGCTCGTTCGGAAAAGCCGATGCACACACTGCCAATAAATGCCCAAGAGGGTATCAGGTCTTTAGCTCTAGTGTGTGTACCTAGCTTTTGAGAGGACTGAGATCTTCCCTCTGGGTTACTTCCTGAAGGGTTCTTTTTATTCTTTAGTTTACCAGGATTACTATTGGGCTGGGCCACATGGCTACGTTTCCGCAGAGCAGTGTATATCAATGTGGGTGGTCACATTGCATGAACTGTGCTGTGATCCATTTTCGGAGCGCACACGATCACCAGTTTCTTGCGTATGATTGCGACAATCACATCTCAAATAGACAACGAATGAACCGCGCACTTCCAGCATTGTGTGGCCTCAGCATTATTGAAGGGTAATATTTGGGAAGAAATATATGGAAGTACTCCCTCCATCATGGACTCGTGCCTCACTTTCTTTTGGAATCCCCCCCGAAGCTGCCTTGGCTGGCCTGTCATGCCAACAGTGGGCTTGGCTTGGGTGTAAGCATTTATACTACACAACGAATGGAGCTGCGTTTCCTGGTAGCACCTGTATATTTTATGCATTGTACCAAAGGATGAGTACAGTTGTCCCTTGTTTAATTTACCCTTTAGTTCCTCTTAACATTTCCCCTGGGTGTGTCCCAGACAATATAAAATACTAGGATTTAATCCATTGGCTTTAAATTCAGGCCGGTGCTGTTACAGGGAAAAAGAAACATTATAAAATACTCCAGCCTCACAGTGAAAGGATACTTGCAGTGATTTAAACCAGACAATTTGAAAGGTACAATTTATACTGCAAATGCATGTCGGCAATCATTCTGCTTGGCGTTCCCTTCTCGGTTCAGAACCGCTCATCATTTCCTCTGTGCCGTGTATCTGAACAAGCTCAGAGCATGGCATGGGGGTCATTTCACCGAACCAGCTGTCTCACGGGGGACCCTTATTTTACACCACGATTTTGCTAGAGACACACAAAATACCCCTGAAGGGAGGACATGTCCATTTGGTACAAACAAGTCTTCTAGTGGAACTCCGTGTTCCTAAAGACAATGAAAGTTAAAATATAAATGAGCCTAAATGGATTCTGTATTTCCCAACTAACATATCTCTCTCCTCTTAAATCAGCAGTATTGTGGAACAATTATCAATAATTCTGCCTTAAACGGAGTTCCTCGTCCCTGGGAATACTAATTAGTTTTAAAGAAAATCTTTACCCTATAATAACATTAATTAAAGGGAGAGTACAAAGATCTGGTTAAAATAAGCCCCATGCAGCCACCTCTGAAATGATTTGGTTTAGGAGGTACATACAGTGAAACTCTGTTTCTACCTGTGTGTTTGAAAAGCAGATTTCTATACTGCCACAGAGCTCTTACATTTTCTTTCATAGTCTGCAAGTTAATGCTGGCCATGCACTAGGAACATGTTTGATAGGTTCTTTCTTAGACAAATGTTTAATCTATGTAATGTCTAATGACTGCAAATTCGATTTAACGGGTCTTACCTTCCAACTTGTTACCGTCAAGCCCATTCATTTTGTGAGTCAGAACAACTATCAGAGACACAGACATCCCTCCCAGTATCACACAGTTGTCATCTTATATAGGATGACAAGTGCTTATTGGGATACTAGGAGGGATGCCTGTGTCTCTGATAGTTGTTCTGACTTTTATAATTATAATCCCTAGCGCCGTCCTACTAAGGAGATACATTTATATGTATTGCATTCATTTTGTGATCTTAAGATGATCGCAAAAAAAAAAAAAAACGGTAAGGCAGTTCTCCAGACATCATATTAGTGTTGGCGAAACATTGAATGAATGTCGAGGTAAAGTGTAGTGTATGGGCACCTTAACAAGGACTGTTTCTGAACGGCTTTGCTCAGACTGTCCTTTGAAAGACAAAAGAGTTCCGTGATTGTATAGAATGGACTATTCTGATGATCTGTGAAAACATTTCCATGAATGTTTCTCTTGAGCTAAATCACTTAGAGGTGAAAGTAAACATAGTCTACTATGTTCGGACGTTGTCAGGAGGATTCCAACAGAGATCCAACAATTGCGGAATGAACAATGTAGTCCCAGGAAAAATAGGAAGTACGTATCCTCTGTTATTGCCTTTTAAAATATAAAATAGTACAAACTATCAATGAAAAGAAGAAAGCACACTCCAAAAAGACAATTCCTCAGGTGGGGGAACATTGTGTGTTTGCGTTGGTTTATTTTTATTAAAACTTCACGCATTGTATGTTTCAAGTGTTTGTTCTTCATTTCATTGATGTTTCGAATAGAGATCATGTAGAATTTTCTTGACAACTCCTAAAGAAAGAAGAGATAATCGATACACAAAGGGGCGACATTAACAGGCAAGATTACAATGAGGAAAACAAGATGATCCCTCTGCCTCAACAATGCTTATGATTTTTGCAGTAGGAGGCACAGTTGAATGTTACTATGTAAACGTTTTATATATTAACAATAATTTTTCTTTAATGCGACCAGTATACATGGGCGTCCACACATAGGGGAAAGGTGGGACATTCCCCCACTCCCAGAATTTTGTCCCGTTTTTTCTGTTCTGCTGTGCCTCTTCCTTGTCCTCCTATATATATGGTTTCTCCTCGCACTCCTTATATATTTATTAAAATGGTGCTGGCTCTCCCACGCTACCAACCACCAGCATCTTCTTCAATATTCAAAATGTAAATACCGAGAGACGCACACGTTCAAGTTATATGGTTTATTGTGACAAGTGGTATGCACAATGTGCACAACTCTTGTACTGCCTACTGCATGCTCTCTCTCCTTTCCCAATAGCCATCAAGCAAAGGCAACAAGTGGCGCCGTGTAAATCAGTTAACCACCTGGCTGTAGGACCCAGGAGAATGCAGGGCAGTCAGGAGTCTCCAGCTTAGTACCAGTTGTTCAAAAAGTAAAGGATGTTGGGAACCGCTCATTGTCAGTCCTCTCTCTCTATGCCACATGCACACTTGGTTGAGCCCTGTTGGGTGAGAGGGAGGGAATATAATTATGTGGTGTGTGGTGACGAAGATTGTCTCATTAGGCTGGTGGGGGGAAGAGCCTGTTCTACCCTTAAGACTTAAGTATAAAGAATTTGGACCATGACTTTATTATTGTGACATATCCCATTCATATGTTTAAGTGCCGCTTCTTCACAGCAAGCCATATTCACACAATAAGCCATTTGTATCCTTAACACCCCCCCCAGAAAACTTTCTCCTGACAGCCATGCCAGTGTATATAGTTTGGCAGGAAGGTTGCAGTAATATGGCTGATGAGCCCATGGGTAGTTGGTCAGATTATTTAGAAATGTGGGAGGTAGGTGCACTGATTGAAGATGAAGATAGGGTCCAGTTCTTCCTGCAGTATTGATTGAAAGTAGAATTAATTGTGATACATACAGAGCATCCCTGAAATCTGGGAATGTTCCCTGTATACTCCCTACACATTCAGTTAAGAGTTTCAATGGCGATGTTCTTGGTTTATATAGAGTTTCTATTTAGGGGATTTTTCTTAACATTTTATAGGCTTTTATTTAGGGTTGACTTAGAATGGAGAATTAGGATGGGGCAGACAGAACTTTTTTCTGGGACTACTTGGAGATCTGTGGACAGAATACTTGAGCCAGAGATGTCTAACTTGTTTCACTTCCTGACAATATCTTTCCAGTGATGGTTCGAAGGGGCAAGAACTTAGCCTCCCTTGTTTAGTTAGGATTTGTTATTACAACTTGGTGACCAAAATTTTATGAAATTGCATTTACGGTAGTTACATTTAGTAAATGTAAGTAATAGATTCTGTAACTAAGAAGGTTTCCATGTTGTTGCCAGTACAACCCACAGCCCATGTAGTCTTCAAAGAGCCTTTCCCCCTGACCCCTCTCTTATCACAGATTATTTTCTGTTCAGATATCTCCACACCAATACAGAAGTCCCTGATAAGCATTTGAAAGCTGCTTGTTAACTTGCAGTTTATTTTCCAGCCAGGATGCATTACTGACAGCCTGGAACAATATGAAATAGGTGATTTTACTGCAGTGTCTTGCAAAGTTTCTGAATGTACCTGTGTTGTTTGGGGAAGCTTTCGTGGCACAACATGTAAATACTATTAGGGAGATTCAATAAAAGTTTTTAATGGGGCAAAATTAGCACCATTTAACGATAAGAACTTTTATTGAATAACCCTATATGTTTTTAGAAACACACAAGATATAAGGTCACAGGTTCAAACCCCCTTGCTTACCTGAAACGATAATTTTTTATTTTTTTTTATTCCATTATGGGATAGTAGTAGAAAGCTTTTCTTTCAGTATGACGGGGTTCGATTCCCCAGATTTACTTTTACTTTCTACTAAAATTTTAAAAGGCATGTCCAGCCTTAAATTCTTTTTTTTTATATTTATGTCCATCTAACCCTAAATCCCAGTTTTGCATTATTGAAAACTTCCAAAGATGCCCCTGAGGGGACCTGACCCGGTCCCTCGCAGTCTGGGTACCACCCCCTGCTGTTGTGAGCGCATTTCGAGCAAGAACAGCAGCAGTGAGGCACTTTCTGCTGCGACCAGGAAGTAGTGCAGCAGAGGAGTAGCATGGCAGAGCAGCAGGGGACCGGGTTAGGTAAGTCCCTTCAGGTCCATCTTTGGAATTTTCAATAATGCAAAACTGGTTTGGTGGGTAGCTGGACATTTACCGTATATAAAAAAGTTTTTTTTAAGGCTGGACATGCCCTTTAATATTATGTTTCTTACATGCATGCTAGCTAAGAAATGCAATGCAAAGGTTACTTTTTTTTGTATGAAAAAAGGAATTGATGATTGTTTGGGACAGGAGCAATTAAATATGTTTACACAAAAACTGCATTGAAATCTCTGTTCTGTGTCAGATGGAGGAATGATCTCGGAGCTGTAACATGATGAGCTGTCAGCTTCTAAAATGCAAGGCTGCAGCTTCCAGTGAAGTCTACTGTGTACACTTAGCTGGGTGTGCCCAGCTAAGGTGGATTATGGGAGCTGACCCCTGGTATCCACAGGTTCATTTCATAAATTATCCAGCAGCCACAACAAAGGGAGAGGTGAGACGCAGGTATTTGTGTCTTTGTGCACTGTCTATTGGGACAGTGTTATCTGGAGACTTAAGTTCCCCTGAATAGGCATTTAAGATTATAAACTGTAGCTGTAAAGCTGGCCCAGGATACAAGGATTCAGTCAGAATTAGAATTATCCTCTACAGATGATATCTTTGTTGGAGGAAGAAGCTGTCATTAACAGCTTCTTGTATCTCACAGCTCTTTGTCTTAATCCCTTTAAATCTCACCTTTCTAATCCATCATCTCTTTTTAGCCAGCCTATCTCCTTTCTATTACGTCCTTCTAGCACATATGTCTATCCTTCACCCAGATCTCACCTCACTGTAGCTATAGTCACTGTAAACCATCTGGTACCTTTACCTAAGGCTAATGTCTGCTCTTCACTTCATGGTCTTACATCTGGTCCCTACATTCATTTTGCCTGAAACAGTGATATCCATTATACAGTCCAGCAATACTGAATAAACCAACCCCCACTGCCATAAAATATTCTTCTGTATAAGTTATTTATCTTTCAAAGACCCTTTTTACCTTGGCAAAGCCTGGGATTTACTCCTGTCATCATATTACCCTGTCATTCTCTATAATACCTCCATATCTGTAGAATAATACAGTCATGGTATTAAACCTTCAATATCCCCTCACACACATCAATTAAATGTAACAACACGTTGCACATTATTATCTTGTCACGTTGTTAGGAAGGAAGGGATATGCTTGAGTGTCAGGAAACCATCTTGTCATCAATTGTAGATTCTCTATTATCTGCTATCGCTCAGTTTAATTTGTATAATATGTATGTGAATGTATGTCCATTCTATTATATCTTTCATACCAACAGACAAATGTGTTTAATTATATAAATTCTGTATTTACTGATTGGTAGAGATGGATGGTAATGGACACATTGAGTTAAAGGAATTGTAGACTGAAAAAATTACTTATTTTACAATCTATAAATGAATACATGCAAGTAGCACTTCCTCTGATGTGTTGGTGTTGCTGCAACTTTAATCCAGTACTTGTTTTGCTCAAGCTTAGTTCCTCAGTCCCCCAGCCCTCTGACAGACTATCTGACTCTCTGTGAGGGCAAGCATGCACAGTAAGGCAGCATTAGAAGAGGTAATTTCCCACCATGCAGTTCACATACCAACTGTCACCCCTGCAGCCACACCAAAACTAGACATAACCGAAAAGTTAAAAGGCAACTCCACCCTCATAAGAACATCTTTTAGAAAGAATGGCCTCTTTAAAATATGTTGATATATAGTCTGTCCTATGAATTCATTACTGTATGCCTGCTATGCTTCTGGATGCCTCATGGAAACTAAGCAATCTAGAAACCTGTACTGAGCCTGAGCATGCTCAGAAGAGGCAGATAGGGGATTAACATTCAGTCATTGGCTGTGATGTCAACTGTCAAATCCATAACTGACAGTTGCTAATTGGAAGAACCAGGAAGCAGAAACAGGGAAACAGGACATTGTGCAGGATTTCAGGTTAGACTGATATATTTCAGGTTTCAAACTATTACAGTTAAGGGTTTTGGGGGGTGATTTACCTGTATATAAGTTTTCATTTCAGGGCTGGACTTGGCCTTTAATGATACGAATGCACTTGATTGACAGCTGAAATATAAGATGTTTCGGACTGGATATCTAGAGAAAAAGGGGACAGATCAACAAAAAAAAAATGGTATATTGATAGTTGGAAAGAATTATAGCTTCCAGGAATGGGCAATTTAAAAAAAATCCCAGTGTACATATCCTTCAAATGGTTGGTACCAAGATCTAAAAGGCATAAAGTCTTCTCACATTAAAGGGCATGTCCACCCCCAAAACTATAATCCCCCCAGTAATGGCCCCACCATGTAGTGTAGTGTAATCCTTACCTCACATCCCAGCTCATAGAGTTCTCCTGTAACCCCCCCTAAAGTCCCCAAAACTGTCCACCAGAGGCTAGCAGGACTCTGCCTGCTACCTTGCCTCCGGTAGATATTTGCCATGCGTACTGCAGCCCTTCTCCCCCCTCCCCCCCTCCCGTTCTACTATCCCTCCCCCTGCAAAACCCCCTTAATATGATGTTCCCCCATGTCTGGCAGCACCACCGCATATTTTTTATTTTCCAAAAGCTCCCCAAACTCTTACTTACCTCTCCTCTTTCCTCCGCTGCACTGAATGACCGGCAGCCGTCCGTGATTGGCTGCTGCTCAGCCAATCACAGACGCGACTGCCGGTCCTGCCCCTCTGCTTGCATTCTCGCAAGCAGAGGGCCGGCAGTGCGGCGGAGCCCTTTGTCCTTCCTTCACATTGAGGCTGAAGGAAGGACAAAGGGCTTATCTTAAAGGGCATGTCCACCCCATTTTTGGACTTTTGCCCAAATAGTAGCTATCCTTCCCCCAGCCACAACCGACATAAAAGATTTTACAGGAACTCCCCTGATCTTTACTTACCTTACCTCTTTCCCGCGGCGTACTGTACTGGCCCTCTGCTTGCAAGGAACTGCAAGTAGGAGGCGGGACCGGCGGGACCAGCGTGACATGCCATGTAAAGGTGGAAAGGGCTCAAGTTTGAATTTCCTGGTGGATTATGTTTTATATTTATTTCCTCTTTTTGCTTCCATCTTTTCTGATTTTTAGACGTAGGCCACACTAGCAATGCATGGAAACGCTCTTGAACTGTTTGATTGCAGCACATTTATATGCGATTTTTATCGGAACACATGCGTTCTGCACTAAAAAATATGATGGAACGAGATCTAATAACGGATTGAAGGGCAGCGCAAATAGTGTGGCCTTCACATGATTGATCGCTCTGGCATGCGATTCTCACTTTGCTCAATCTAAATCCTTAATAATGCATCATTTTTTTTTAAGCACAACCTTTTCACTTTTTTTGTGTTGCGGCTTCCGGCACATTGCTTTATACGTGGGTGCGCTTACCTTGCGTAATGTAAGTGTAGGCCTGACAAAGTAGCATTAACTTATCATTGAAATGTTCCACTTTATTGTTTATTTTTATTGTAAACTATAAAATAATAATAAAAACTTGGGGAAAGTTAAGGGATTTAAAGAATAAGAAATACAGAGTAAACGATTATGCGTGCATAGTTCTCCGCAGTCTGTTAGAAATCACCTGCTAAGGTGTATAAGTTATACAGAGGATAATGTGTCCCATGCTGTGATTGATACATGTATTAGAACTCACAGAAGTGTTTGTTCCATGACTGCGTGAAAGCAGAAAGCTGCATTATTACACAATTCATTCATTTCAAGGTGATTTCTAATAACTTGTATAATTTCCCATCAGAGGTGCATTATCTGTAATAAAGCAAAAAATGGCAGCTTGGAGCAAAATAAATGTTTTATAGAAATAAAGAGTCTAAACTGTTTAAAGCACCTACTTTCAATTAGAGAGCAATGTTATCTTTAATTTAATATCAGTTGTGTACGTGGAGTTATATTATCTGTGCGTACATGGAATTAAATTTTGTGTGCTGCATATTTTTGTGTGTGCAACACTTAAACCTGTGTGTGCAGGCCTCCCAAGCTGTGTGCCTAAAAAGAGCATTGCGGGAAATTAATTTCTGCATTTCTTACTGACCCTCCCAAATTATTCCATGATATACCCCACTGGGTTCACTAAATCCCCACCAAACATGAGTTTCTCTATCCCAATGCATTACGAGTTTCTCCAATCACTGTAATTAGGACAGGTAACAGTGTTGACCTGAGAATTCTTACTATAAATGACCAGACATCCCACCAGACCAAAGACTTGATGCAGGTTTTCTTACCTATATTGTGCCCCCAGTTTTTCTGGGTATCGGGTCCTCACAGTGTATGAAAGACCACCCTAGAAGTCTGGGGGCCCCAGGAGCTGCTGAGAGGGGTGGGATGCCTGTAGGACATTATAACAATATGAATCAAGAGGCATTTCTGGATACAAATAAACCCTGTGCACAGATGATTGCTTTTGTGATGTAATAATATGGCCTTAAACAATTATATGTGGCAGGGTCCCATAATAAGCTAAGAGTGACTGATCTGCTCACTAGACATTTCGTAATATGGCCATTCCCTGTTTTTTTCCTCTATTTTTATCTGCTCTTTGTCCTCTATTACTGTGTCCCCAGCTCGCCCTCTACCCCTCTATCTGTTGGTTTCTCTTGTCACTATGACAAGCAAAACAAAGCCCGAGCATGTGTCCAGTTAATTGGAAATTGAAAGATGAAAGTCATGGGTTTTGTCAGGATCAGAGAGAAAGAAGATGGGATCATTTTGCAAAGTAACTTTTAGCTCGTGCCCTGTCTGCGCGAATGTGTTCTCTTTGATAAGAGATCTGGAAAGCTTGTGTAGGATTAATTCCGCACACGCTCGCGCAGGCCGAGGGGGAATCTGTGTTTTTCTAAGGTCTCTTAGCTTCTGCCTTTTGTATCAGAACCGAGATCAGTGCAGTGCTCTGTGCATCCACTATTCCTAGTTAAATGGATTTTACGGTAGCCTGAAGTCAGATGCTTGGGAGATCATGTACCCCGTTCTATCTCCTGCCACTGTGTCTCTGCTGAATTTTGGCTGACGCTCTCTCTGAGAGTTTATTGTCATTACCAGTCGGTATCTCTAGGTTTCATACTTCCTTGGCCTTCATTTGCATTTCAAATACCTAGCGGTTTTTAAAGATTGATACAAAAAAGAAATGAACTTTATTTTTTTTCCCCAGCACAGAACTCCCAATATATAGAAAGGGCAAATATAATCATCAGTTAACTTGCTTCTTTCAGGGTCAAAGGGCAATAAAATCCTAATATAACAAAGTGACAAGCCCGGTGATGGATGGTTTTCTTCAGGAGCAGGAGCAGAGTGGAATGCAGCGATCAGATGAAGGGGAGATGACGGAATTAAAAGGTTGCTGGTAGTTGGTTGGGGAAAGGTAAATGCAGCTGAGGTTTTAACCTCCACTAATATTTAATAATAATTCCCCATATAGTTTATTAGCACCGTGGTAATCACACCTGCCAGATTGTTTTGCTCCGAAGCTCTTCCTAGGATTGCATGTAGATGTTTATTGATACATTTACACACTAAGTTCGAGATCTCGCATATCACTGTCTGGTTTCTGGATTGGACCTAAGCCATTGGATCTAAGCCAGTGATAGAAATAGACGTAGAGTGAAAACTCCCAGGAACTTCTCCAGGGCTGTGATGTAGTTGCATTGGTAAACTTGTATGCCTCCTTAAAGGGACAGTTCAGTGGAAATTATCAATATTTGTTAAATTGTTAGTTTGTGTAATGCCTTCTTAGTTATTCTACATATTCTCTCCCATTTTGAAAAATCAGTTGATTTCATACCCTTTGCTGTTCCCTGCTGTTGACATTAGTGAGCTGACATTTCAGGTTCTTCCCAGAATGCACTATACCTTGGAATGTTCCTAACAGTAATTTCTACTGATTGGTTGGATGGGTCAAACATGCTCAGATCTCTACTGAGCAACTGAATCAACCCAGGCGCTGGGTCAAGGGCAAGACCACAATGGTCTCTATTAAGGGGTCCTGCAAACAGGAAGTCAGTATTTCGGTTGCATTTATTTATACACAGACAAAATTCTGAAGGGGCAGATTAAGGTCATTGGGCTGAAAAAATACGTCTCTTTTTTCTGAAAAGTACATGTATTTGCACTGAACCTCCCCTTTAAGGGAAAGTTCAGTGGAAAATGTTGTTATTTTTAAAATTCTTAGTTTATATTATACATACCTAGTTATTCTACATATTCTCTCCCATTTTAAAAAATCAGTTGGATGTATACCTATTGCTATTCCCTGCTGTTCACATTTTAAGGTTTTGTAACGGTCCTTCTTCTTCACAGGATACACCACTTCCTTGGAATGTTCCTAACAGTATTTTCTACTGATTGGCTGTTGGATGGGTCAAAGATGCTCAGATCTCTACTGAGCAACTGAATCAACCTAGGGGCTGGGTCAAGGGCAAGACCATAATGGTCTCTATTTGGTGTCCTGTTTGCAGGAAGTCAGTATTTTGGTTGCATTTTTTTATACACAGACAAAATGCTGAATGGGCAGATTAAGGTCATTAGGATGGAAAAATACTGCTCTTTTTTCTAAAAAGTATATGTATTTGCACTGAACTTCTCCCTAGTTCCTAGGCAGGAAACCCTGCTGGATTGTCGAACAATAAGAACCACCAGGCATTTAAGAGATGTTTCATAGATTAATTGAACAAAGGTTGAATCTAATAATAGTGTATGGCTGGCATTATTGCATCAGTCCCAAAGTTTGTTTCCTAATCTGCTATTCTGCTTAAAGGGCATGTCCACCCTACTAGAAAACTTTTAACATAGGGCACTCTATCCCAACTGCTAGGGTTTTTTGTAATAAAAACTGTGCAGAACTCTACTTACAATCTCTGACGCGGGTCAGAGGATAGGGAGGATGCGGAAACCTTTCACACAGGAAGAGAGCTCCTACTCATTCAGTTTCCTGGACTTTGGACAAGCACTGCAGGAGAACAATTTGGAGCAGGTAAGTAAGGTAAGGATTTTTTAACATTACACAGTGGGGCCAGTATGGGGTTGAATTTTAGTTTTTGGAGTTGGACATGCCCTTTAATTCTCAATGCAGTACATGTCTTCTGTTTAGTCTGCTTCCTACTACAGTCACCCCATATAAATTGGTTCCAATGTATTCCATTTCAACCCCATATTCTCTAGCAACTAAACCTCCATCTTGTACCTAATTGTGTTGTTTTGTTATTGTATCTTTTTTAGCATAATGGCAATTGTGGATTTGAGTTATAATCAGTGGATGTTGTGACATATACAGCACATGATCATAACATGACAATGTGTTACTCTCTTAGAAACGTATCATGTTGGACATAGAACGATTCTGGCACAGTTAAAGGGAAACTATAGTGCGTATAAAGTTTTTTTTTTTAAACAGTTAAAATAAAAAGTACCTGAGGCAGGATGGTAGGATTGGTGCTTTTGAACTCCCAATATCATTTCTATGAGGAGCAGCAGGACAAGAAAACTGCTTCTGCCAGTCTTCCTGTATGCTTCAGCACTATCTTTAATATATTATGGCCCTGGGCCATAACCTGGCAGATGAAAACTGTTTGTGCTGTAGCTCCTCAACAAAACAATATTGAGAGGTGGGAATAATCAATCCTATCTCCTTGCCCCAGTGGCTTTTCATTTATAAAAAGTAAATTTTTACAGTTTAGCTATCCTTTAAGGCTCTGTGCAAACTAAAGGGAGATTTATGCTTTTGCTATTACTGCTTTCTGCCATAAACCACTCTTTGGCTCTGTTTTGTGTCCTGTAATGTTAGGCCGCACTATGGCTTGACAGGTTATTAATTTGATGTCTATGATGACAGCTAAGCTAAGCCACAGAGCAAGGTTTTCACACCAGATCACAATTGCTTCTTACAGACAAGGTAGAATCTGCAACAATAATTAGATTCACAGAGAAGGTAAAACACAATGTCTAATCCTACATATTAATAATGAGAGAATAATGAAGTTTGGTATTCTTTGAGACATTTCCTCCATTCTTTTCCATTTTTTCCATCCACTTCATGTCACCTTTCCTATCCAATCAATGTCTTATTTTTCACCAGTCCGCTTTTTGGTTTGACTAGGCCATCTCCCTCCCCCTCTTATTTATTCTTCTGCCCCTTTGGTTTTGGATTTCCTTGTTTTATTGTACACAACGCTGGGTCGGGTCCTTAATGATGCCGACCGACTGCCTAAACACAAAGGAATTGTCGACCGAAATGGAAGCTTGCCATGCAGTGAACAGTCGGACGTTGAGTGCCCTATTGTACGTCTGTCTGTACTGTTATCTCACTGCCTATAAAAGCTGTCTTACAGGGTAATCTGTTGTGGTATATCGCCCAAAGCCCACAGCAACCCATTTGCAGCAATATATTACAGGGTTAACATCTGTAACATCGTGTTGTACAGGGAAAGAGCTGTCACTCCAGAAGCAGAAATTATAATGTGTCCCATTCCTAAACTCTTGACTGGGATCTTTGGTTGCCTGCCAGTACACTTTCTGCAACAATTAAGGGAATCAGCAGAGAAAAGAAGGCAGGGGTGAGGGAGGGGGAGGTGTGTTAGCAGAGCAGGGTCTTTGGTGAGGCTGTGCATAACTTATAAGTGTCGCAGACACTAAAAGAGTGAGCAGTGAGTAAGGGAGGAAGGGGACAGTTAGGAGCATTCACTAAACAATAATTTAATGACAAAGCAAGCACAGATAAATACTGTATGTAAGTACCACCATTTTACTTCTCAAATTGTAGTTTCAGATAATGTAAAGTTGTTTAAGTGAGTATAGTGATCCTTTAAGATAGATAAATAGTCAGATGGATAGACAGAGATAGATTAGATATTAAGATAGATGAATAGATAGATGGGTAGACAGATTTCATGACAGATAATAATAAAAAATAGATCAAGATAGATAGATAGATATCACAATAGATAGATATCAAGATAGATATTCTGGATGCTTCAAAGTTTATACTATGTTATATAACGGTGGCCATTAGAAAATGAAATAAATTTTTATTAGAGGACTTACCATCTTAACTGCCATAGAGTTTGATTTAGAATTATTCTCCCATTAATAAATAAAATAACTCTGTATATGTGTATAGTCCTTTAAACATCATTGTTACATTAGTTTTGTTTTTATTTTTTTCCTGGCAAATGCAATAGAAGGTTTTTGTGTTCTCTGTTTCATAGGGGCCAGTTGCCGGTATGATTTGCAGTGATGTGTTGAAGTAGTGTCCAAGGTGTATGGAGACACCAAGGCTGAGATTTGTTCCTGTAGCTGGTAGGTTATATAATTGTTTTCCGTAATTGTACAATTAATGAGATTTGATGATGTGAAAGGGGTAATGTCCAACTCGGAAGATTTTTAATGAGAGTATTTAGCGAAGAGCTTCAGCTTTGTGATTTCTTCTATTCTCGTCTGCCGCCCTCAGACTTTTATTACTAATGCACCTGGGAATTTTTATAAATTAAATATTAAAGAAAGGTACTTAAAGGAAAACAGGAGAGTAGGAGGGGGCTCACGGGAGCTCCGGGACATTCCTTCTCTAATGGACTGGCTGTCTCTCTCTCTCTCTCTCTCTCTCTCTTGGTTTTCATCTGATTATTTTATTTCCCCTTTCTGGGTCTTTCTTTGATTGAGTTCACTCACATTCCCTGTTCTCTCTCTGCTTCCAATTTTATTCTTTTCCCCCTGAGGTTAGGCTAATTGTGGAGGAAGTTACATCTTTAGTACAAGGAAAAGTTACTAAATGTGTTTGAAAAACTCTCTACAAAGTCATTTAGAAATGGGGAGTACACATGTGCTGATATATTGGCTCCATCCACCGGCTGTCACAACAAAATTTTGGTCAAGCAGGTAGAAATTTCTCCACAAATTTTCACTGCAACCTACAGATTAATTCGGCCTATCATGTAGTCTTTAATGGGCTGCATGATTGGTCGGTTGCAGCACTTTTTCTTCCGATTGGCAATTTAACAATCAGTTTATTCGCTCTGTATGAAAGGCATAAAATAATACCATGTGTACCATGTCTTCCAAGAAAAAGTATTTAACAAAAGGCAAAGGGAATATTCTAGCATCTTTTTCCCTTTTGGTATAATTTTACTGTAATATGATCCATGAAATCAGTTTGTAAATATGAATATACAATAATTCCAAATATAGGGCTTGTTTACACCTAAACATTTAGTCAGACCAACCTCCTGATTGACTTAAAAGGATATCTGACTTCTCAAAGCAAATGTATCCGACTTTTGAAAGCAAATGTTTATAACAGTGAAATGTTGGACAGGAACACAACACTGTTAAGCTTTATATCCACTGGAAAACGCTAGCAAGATTTTCCCTAGATATCGGTGTTGGATGGCAAATATGGTCAGGTGAGAATTCCTGCTGATATACCGTCCCTGTTAAACTCAATATCACATTATTCATTAATGTATGATAATCATATTGTAAGCGGTGATCAATGACCATGGACCAAGAAAATTCCATGGTCATCGATCAAAACAATCTGGCATGCTGGAAACTTTCCGTGTCTGTTATAAAATATTAGTGGTACGGAACTTTATTCACTGCCGGTATTCGGAGAACTGAACTGAGTACAGAGCCCTTACAGGCTGGAATAGAGGAACCCAGAGACATAGAATTTCTACTATGGACCTCCACCTGTCACTGTATTACAAATACCTGCTCCCATTCAAACCAGAGACTGAGGAGCTGTAGAAGAACCAACCCTCTAATCCTCAGCCACCCAAGTAGTCTTATAGGGAGAAAACAAGTTGGGGTACCACTGAAATTTGTAAAATGTTGTTGCAGAAACAGAAATTTTGCAATGAAATCTCCAGTTTGTCTGGTAGCTTTGACTCCCTTTAGTAGGACTCATTTCTGGAAGCCCTTAGTATTAAATTGATGTTAGAGAAAGTATGTTGTGTGCATATTCTCATTTCCATAATTGAATACACACTAAGTTGATCTGTGTTTTTATGTGATATTGGGTGACTTCCTAGTTGAATTCTGTTAAACCATGCCATCTAAATGTTCATGTTAAATAGAAGATGTTGTCTTGAAGCTTAATGTGTCTTAAAAGACTTTAAAGCCCATTGAGATCACACAACCAGGGTATCAAACTAACGGGATTTGCACTGGTGAAGAATTAATTCAAGTGTCTTCAGCATTTGCAATTTTTTGTATTTTAAAGCTTGAGAATCACATGTAGAGTTGATTATTGTTCTGTCCACATAGTGCTAATTAGAGGGTCTTGCTGGATGTATAGGAAAATTATATTTTTATCCCAGTCAACTGGATATTTTTCATACTCAAAATAGAAGTCCTAATGCCAGTGGCTCTGCATACTAGATACGTTCATTCTCTGGCAGTTTGCTAATATCCTAAAAAGAGAATACCCTCTTCCTCAGTGTGAAGGTAGGATGCACTGCAAATTCTTATGTACTATTAGCTTCACTATTGTTATAGTGAAGGTATAATACACATCTCATATACTATTAGCTTTTCAGGACATTGTTATAGTGAAGGTATAATACACAGCTCATGTACTATTAGCCTTCGGACCATTGTTATAGTGAAGGTTAATACACATCTCATATACTATTAGCTTTCAGACTTGTTATAGTGAAGGTAAATACACATCTCTATACATTAGCTTCAGACCATTGTTATAGTGAAGTTATAAACACATCTCATATACTATTAGCTTTCAGACCATTGTTATAGTGAAGGTATAATACACAGCTCATGTACTATTAGCCTTCAGGACCATTGTTATAGTGAAGGTATAATACACATCTCATATACTATTAGCTTTCAGGACCATTGTTATAGTGAAGGTATAATACACATCTCATATACTATTAGCTTTCAGGACCATTGTTATAGTGAAGGTATAATACACATCTCATATACTATTAGCTTTCAGGACCATTGTTATAGTGAAGGTATAATACACATCTCATACTTTAGCTTTCAGGACCATTGTTATAGTGAAGGTATATAACACACTCATTACTATTAGCTTTCAGGACCATTGTTATAGTGAAGGATATAACACAGCTCATGTACTATTAGCTTTCAGGACCATTGTTATAGTGGGTATAACAACCTCTGTACTATTAGCTTTCAGGACCATTGTTATAGGAAGGTATAATACCACTATGTACTATTAGCTTCAGGACCATTGTTATAGTGAAGGTATAATACACATCTCATATACTATTAGCTTTCAGGACCATTGTTATAGTGAAGGTATAATACACAGCTAATGTACTATTAGCCTTCAGGACCATTGTTATAGTGAAGGTATAATACACATCTCATATACTATTAGCTTTCAGGACCATTGTTATAGTGAAGGTATAATACACATCTCATATACTATTAGCTTTCAGGACCATTGTTATAGTGAAGGTATAATACACATCTCATATACTATTAGCTTTCAGGACCATTGTTATAGTGAAGGTATAATACACAGCTCATGTACTATTAGCCTTCAGGACCATTGTTATAGTGTAAGTAGAACGTGCAGCTCATGTACTATTTTTGTAGGCAGCGTTGAGGGAAACATGGCAACTAGACCTCAAACCAGATAAAGACATTTAATGGAAGGTGCTAAATGGAAAAGTCATTGTGGTTTTCTGATGTTCTGGAAGGAGTCCCTGAATGAAGTAGGTTTATAGCTTTATCACCCTGGTGCTCCATTTGCTGTTGTGATTTCCTGGGTCTGCATCGGTTTGGATTGTTATTATGGATTCTTCAACCCTTAAATTATTATAATTACAACTGTTGTGCCTGTTTGTGTCCTAATGTACAGAGGACTCCCAAATGAGGTAGCTATCTGAATGTAAAATGCTCCTGTGGACAAAGAAGGAACAAGGACTGATTCATCTAATGTATACCCTCAGACCACAAGCCAGTCAATGGGGTATCTATCTGAATGTAAAATGCTCCTGTGGACAAAGAGGGACAAGGACTGATTCATCTAATGTATACCCTCAGAACACAAATCAGTTACTCCTGCACCAACCCTAGCTGTTCCACCCAACCACATAAGTTGTAGAGTAAATTACAAAACCACTTGCACTACAGATGGGGAGACAATAATAATGATCATTAATGGATCTCAAGTAGGACTGGCTGGCTAGGATGTTGTATTTAATTATCTAGTTCATTGGCTGGATCCTGTTACATGCAAAAGGTATTAAGAAAGCCAGACAGGACATGTATCAACTACATAGAATGTTCTTTCTTACTGAGAAATCAAAGTCTGGCTACTAAACTGGATTTAAAATAAAAAGTAACACGAAGAGCTTGGAGGGACAGCTTTGTTAGATAAAATGTGTAAATGCTGGGTTTTCTCTCCGGAAGGTAAGCTTTTTCCCCCCCCCTCTTAAAAAAAATGAAATGTTTTAAGACACACGTAGAAGCCTGAAGGGCCCAAGACTCATGAGTATTATTTTAAAGTCCAGCATTGAGGAAAGGAGTTTGATGCTCAGAATTTTCTACCCAGCTGAAAAATTTCAGAGGCTTAACACTGTTCAACACAAGTCTGTTTAAGGCTGAAACTTGTCTATTAAAGGGCAACTATAGTGAAAAAAAACTTTATATAGTAACATAGTAACATAGTAATTAAGGTTGAATAAAGACATTCGTCCATCAAGTCCAACCTATTCACTTTTTTTTTTTTTTTTTTTTTTTACCCTACCTACAGTTGATCCAGAGAAGGCAAAAAACCCCGCTAAAAAGGGGGGGAAAAATTCCTTCCTGACTCCAAACGGCAATCGGAAAGTATCCCATCAACCAGATCTTATGCATTAATACCAGTAATTCTCAATATTTTTTAGTTTTAGAAACTTATCCAGGCCTTTTTTAAGTTATTCAATGAACTTGCCATTACCACCTCTGCTGGAAGACAGTTCCACAGTTTTCACCATTCTCACTGTAAAGAAACCTCTCCTAACTTGAAGATGAAACTTCTTTTCTTCCAACCTTAAAGGATGTCCACGAGTCCTCTGATATGACCTATTAGTGAACAATGCACCAGAGAGTTCACTGTATGGGCCATTAATATATTTGTATAAGGTTATCATGTCCCCACGCAACCGCCGCTTCTCCAATGTAAACAGCCCTAACTTGTCTAATCTGCCTGCATATTCAAGCCCCTCCATTCCCCTTATTAATTTAGTTGCCCTTCTCTGAACTGCCTCAATTTCCAAGATGTCCCTTTTGTATATGGGATTCCAAAACTGCACCGCATATTCCAAATGTGGCCTTACCAGTGCCTTGTAAAGAGGGAGAATAATATTTTTCTCTCTTGATTCCATTCCCCTCTTTATACAAGACAATATCTTGCTAGCTCTAGCTGTTGCTACCTGGCATTGTTTGCTACAGCTAAGTCTGTTATCTACCAGAACCCCCAAATCTTTTTCCATTTCAGATGCACTTAACACAGAGTTATTTATGGTGTAGGTGGCACAGGGATTATTAAATCCCAAATGCATCACCTTACATTTATCAACATTGAATCTCATCTGCCATTCTGCTGCCCATTTTGATAATCTATCTAGGTCTGCTTGCAGCACTTGCACATCATTGGAAGTTTCCAAAGCTCTGCATAATTTAGTGTCATCAGCAAACACAGAGACCTTGCTCTCAATGCCCCCTTCTAAGTCATTTATAAACAGATTAAACAGAAGCGGCCCCAGTACAGAACCCTGAGGAACTCCGCTTAGAACTTAAGCCCACATAGATGTAGCTCCATTAACCACCACTCTCTGTTTGCGGTCCAATAACCAGTTCTCTATCCATGAACAAATGTTTTCTTCAAGGCCAACAGTCCTCAGTTTATACATTAGTCGCCTATGTGGCACAGTATCAAAGGCTTTTGCAAAATCCAAATATACCACATCCACAGCTGTGCCTGAATCTAACTTCTTACTCACTTCTTCATAAAAACCAATTAAATTTGTCTGGCATGATCTATTTCTCATAAATCCATGCTGACTACTACTAATAAGATGATCTCTGGAGACAAAGTCAAGGATATGATCCCTTAACAAAGTTTCCATCACCTTCCCTACCACTGATGTTAGGCTTACAGGTCTATAGTTACCAGGCTGTGAACGACTACCTTTTTTGAATATTGGTATTACATTGGCTTTTTTCCAATCCAGCGGCACATCCCCAGACAAAAGCGAATCTGAAAAGATGAGACACAGTGGTCTTGCTAGAACTGAACTAAGCTCTTTTAAAATCCTAGGATGCAATCCATCTGGTCCTGGCGCTTTATTGATATTAACTTTGTCTAATTGATTCCGTACCATATCCTCTGTTATCCAATGTGAAAACTCTTCATTTCCTCCCTGCACATTGTTACAATCCCTACTGTAAGGATTCTCAACACTAAAAACCGATGTAAAAAAACGGTTTAGCAGATTAGCCTTTTCGGCATCCTCTACTTTGTCTGTATATAATGTATAGATCACTTAGTATAAGCTGCCTTACTTTCATGTTTCTGTGTGGCTTCGTTTCTTCACACTGGCAGAAGTTTGTACCAAGCTGTGTAGTCCCCCTCCCCTCACTGTCTACTCCCCCTCAAGCAGTGACGGGCTGTATATAGAGTCCGAGCATCGTCAGTTGAAAGGACTTTAAATGAAGTGCTGACATCCTGTTGACCCCTCCCTTCCAGAGCTAGACTGCAAGCAATCAAAGTGTGGAATAAAGTAGCAATATGCTGAAGGGAGGGGCAGAGGGGGAGAGAGGAGGACAAGTGGTGCTGAGATTCTTTACAAGTAAGTTACTGAACTCTGCCTCTGCCTGTTCTCTAACTTTGCTAATTGTTATTTACTTTTTACCTAAAGTTCATATCTCTCCCCTGCTTAGCTGAGATCATAATCACTGAAGAGAGAGTCAGTGTAACAGCAGCTTGTAGTGAGACCTTCACAAACACAGTGACACTGTTATCCTGTTACATTTCATTTGCTTTAGTCTATATATTTCATAGATTGCACTGTATGTCCTGTTTGGTATATAGTCTGTATTACTGTATTATATATACTGTATTAGTGTTCTATTTGAGTCACTGGTTTTGTATGTACGTATATTAGATTTTTTTTGGGGGGAGGGGCTGTTTTATAGTGTGTTATGCTCATATTGCTGGGTTAATGCTTTATTGATTGTGTTTAGCACTACAGCATTTGACTATATGCTGCACATGGTACATATAGTGTGGGTGAGAGAGTGTGTGACAGTACTGCATGGGAGCTTTGGATTGTGTGGGTGTGTGCCTTTGAGTGACAGATGAGGTGTAGCAGCTCCTACAAATCACAGCATATTCAAAGGCTTATATCTCGGGGACTATGTAGAATTTAAAGAAACTAAAGATACCCTGGTGGATGGGATGACTTATAGGATACATTAGAAGAAATTAAAAAAAACCAATTTTCTCACTATAATTGCCCTTTAAAGTAGTTTGGGGAAAAGAAAAGTCTCTTGGGATAATTGTCTCTTAACTGTCCCAAATTCTATTGGTCTTTTAATATTACCAGGGGTACAAGATCTGGAACTGAACTGTCTTGTGTATTATACAAACTTCTCTGCAGAATGTTAGAGTTCCAGTGTTCTGTAGTCATTAAATGGCTATATTATATGTAATATAATGGGCATTATCGTATTGTAGCAATCACCCCACTGATAAAGAATTGACTGAATATTTTGTTGTATTCCATATGGGATTGTTATTTATTATACCTTTTTTTTGTTTGTTTTTTTAGAATACCGTATATACTCGAGTATAAACCGACCCGAGTATAAACCGAGGTACCCATTTCTGCCTAAAAAAAACTAGTAAAAATGATTGACTCGAGTATAAACCGAGGGTAGAAAATATGAACACTAAAGCAAACCTGTAATTAGTAAAAATGATTAGAAAATGAACATGAATAAACAGGAGGTCTATTAAAGTATTTATTTGAAATAAAAACAACTTATTCAGTAGTCACTTCACTTCAGAAGGATATGCACTTAACAGCATAATGTAAAGTCACAAAACTACCGTATGTAGGAACATCTACATAACCGGTACATACCATAACAATGGTATGGTAAACTAGTACGGTAATGGTACCGTAAATATTTTAACTGGGGGACCCAAAGTTCAATGGCTTGAACAGCAATATACTGGAACATAAACACATTAAAATCCTTCAAAATCGGATTCCTCATCATCGGTTTCTCAAATAGTGCCTCAGATTCAGCTGGTGTAATGTTATCTGCATAGCATTATCATCATCACCATCATCAATATTTACATCATCTTCATCACTGCTGCTGTGCTGAAACAAAACATCGTCTTCGCTACCATCCATGGCATTACTTATACCGCTTTCAGAAAAGCACGCTTGATGATGTCTTCTGGAATGTCCTCCCATGCATCTCGTACCCACTTTGCTACTATTTCTATGTCAGGTTTCATAAGATTCCACCTTTTGTCAATTTGGCTTGACCTGATGACATCCATTCGTGACACTTTTTCGTACACGGTCTTTAAAAGGTTTGTTTATAACACTCCAGAGGCTGTAAAACAGATGTAAGCCCACCTGGATTAACAGCCAAAGGTTTTTTGAAATGACTTAGCCATTGTTTGACATCTTCACATATATGTGCTCTAAACATATCCCAAACTAGCAGTGAGGGTTTTTTTTTTTAAAGGGTATGTCCACCCTTAAACATGATTTTTAATATGCTGCTCCCCCATGTCCCCCCCCCCAACCGCATAAATATTTTTTTTCAGAAAGCCCCCAAACTCTTACTTACCTCCCCTCGTTCCTCCGCCGCACTGCCGGCCCTCTGCTTGCGAGAATGCAAGCAAGGGGCGGGACCGGCAGTAGCGTCTGTGATTGGCTGAGCGGCAGCCAATCACGGACTCGGCTGCCGGTCATTCAGTGCAGCGGAGGAAGCGGAGAGTAAGTAAGAGTTTGGGGAGCTTTTTGAAAAAAAAATATGCGGTTGGGGCTGGGGGACATGGGGGAGCAGCATATTAGGGGGTTTTGCGCTAGGGGGAGGGATAGTAGAACGGGAGGGAGAGGGAGGGGGGAGGGAGGGGGGAGAGGGCTGCAGTGTGCATGGCAAATATCTACCGGAGGCTAGATAGCAGGCAGAGACCTGCTATCCTCCTGGTGGTTAGTTTTGAGACTTTGGGGGGGGGGTTTACAGGAGAACCCTATGGAGCTGGGATGTGAGGTAAGGATTAAACTAAACTACATGGTGGGGCCAGTAGTTGGGGGGATTATAGTTTTGGGGGTGGACATGCCCTTTAAAGCTACTCCTGGTCGTCCATTCCATATCTTTTCTAGCCATTTTTTTGTTCCTTGTTCATCCATCCAGCCTTTAGCATGTGGACGGACAGTGATTCTTGGGGGGAATTTGGCATTTTTATTAAATATAATAACAGGCCGCAGCTTGACTCCATTGGCTAAACATGCCAGAACCACTGTGAAATGATTTTTTTCATTCCCGGTTGTTCTAAGGAAAATTGTTTTTTCTCCCAAGGATGCCAAGGTCCTGTTGCTTGGAAGATCAAAAGTCATTGCTGTCTCATCCATATTCCCGGTCATAATTTTAAAGCTTTCTTTGTTTTATAATGAATTGATAGAATGACATGACCTTTTCTTCCAGATTCTGTGGCAGCTTTTGTGATATCTTCGTTCTCTGGCGCAAGCAAAGTCCAAACCGATTCATGAATCGGGTACACCATCCAGCTGATGCAACGAAGTTCTCAATACCCACTGTTTTATATTGCTCGTCTTTAGCCATTTGAAGGGCACGTAATCGGATTCCCATGCGTGTTACACAGTATCCATTTTGACGACATTCCACAACCCATTTATGCAAGTCAGTCTCTAGAGCCCCATATGAGGTTGTTAAACCACGACAAGCCTTTTTTGACTTCGACATCTTCTCCAATTCTGACTTAATTTTTCGCCAGTCTCGCACCTGTCTTTCATCAACGCCAAATTCCCGGCCTGCAACAGAATTATTGCTTTCTTCTGTTCTTGACACAACTCTTAGTTTAAAGCCAGCGTCGTATGATCTGCGCAATTTTTTTACACGACCAACCGTTTCTAACAGATTAAAAAAACAGAGAAGAACCAGTAAGAAAAATTTCCCAGCAACCGCATTAAAATTACAAACGAGGCACTGATTACCGTACTGCTTTTATATCAAGGTATTCTGCCTTCTGATTCAAGATTGTTCTGAGGCTTTAGTTGCCCTTTAAATTGACTTATAATAAGTACGGTAAAACAGCTACAGTATAAATAATGCCCTTCAATAATGTTCTCTGTGCAGTTTGTTACGAAAGTTGGATGGGTTTTAATAAAATGTGAATTTCTTCATTTTGGAGCACTGAAGAGACAGTTACCTTAAGTACCGGTATAGCTGTTTTGGTAGGGGTGCTGCTAGACATTTTGGCACCTGTGGCAAACTTTTTAAATTGTACTATATGTGAAGCGAGCGACCGCATTCAGTAGGTGCTTGGTTAAAGTCAAAAATTAGAAGATACCAAAGGACACTAGGAATAAAAGTGAAACTATAAATAGATATACGGTATACATACATAGAAACGCAATAAAGTCCCAATTTTGCTATTCATTTTATTACTTATTATTATTTGTCCCTCAAACACTTAACTAATGTTCACTATGAGTAGAACTACCCCCTCCCTTTCCAATGCAATTTTTACACAGGGTGAGAACCTCTAAAAGTACTCGGCCCTCATACCTTAAAGGAATTGTACACTGAAACAATTACTTTGCCTTATTTCAGTCTATGAATGCACATAATTATCACTCACTCTGATGTGTGTGTGTTGCTGCATGACTTCAATTTAAAACGTGATTTGCTTAAGCTCAGTTGCTCGGGCCCCCAGTCCCCTGCCAGACTATCTGACTCTCTATGAGGGCAAGCATGCTCAGTAATCCCTATGAGGCAGCATTGGGAAAGGGAATTTCCCACCATGCAGTTCACATGCCAAATGTCACCATTCCAACTACAGCAATACTATACTTAACAGAAAAGTTTATGATACTAAGGCTTTTTGATTGACAGCTGAAATGTGAGCTGTTTCAGACTAAATTTGTAAAGAAAAACATATCAACAAAATGGCACAGTGATAGTTTAAAAAACAAATTTCCCAGTGTACACATACTTTAAATATAAATCCCTTCTCTGGTCCCACTTCCTTCACAAGGAAGGTAAGAATCGCATCTTCCCATAGGCCCTGTCCCAGGGGTAGGACTTAGTGTTTAGTTTAACACTGCGCACATAAGGGCTGATGCAATATGAGGTGCAAAAGGTTGCTCATGCTAGTAATCTGCACCAACCAATTAGATATTATCTAACTGCAGTAAACCAGTAGAAAGCTAACATTTGTTTGGTTGGTTAGATTTGTGCAATTTGGTGTTGGTGTCTGCACTCTATCTGCACAGTATCTGTTCTGCTTCCCATCATAAAGGTCAATGATATGGACTGATCAGCCAGGTTGAAATAATTGTATGGTCCATACAAGGCCGCTCGATCGGCTGAAATTTAGCGCCACGTGAGACTGATCTTTTGTGAGAACTGTGAGAACTGACGTTGTTCGTCGTAATGGAAATATCTGCCTGTGTGTACCTAGACCCGTGACGGTCAAACAGATGTTCGTCTAAACTGAAAGTTAACAGGGCGTTAACATTTTGCCCAATTGTGCAGTCTTAGAGGCCAATATTCTGTTGCTTTCTGGCTGTTATTGGACTACTATTTCCTCTTTTCTTGACAGCCTTTGATTAACTTACATTTTGGGTGGTTTAGAAAAGGTCATCCAGAAAACCAGCCTTGATTGTTATAGGGCATATTAACCCTTCTAATCCTAGGCTCCTAAAGCCGATATTTTTTCTGAAAGTCCAACAGGCCTTCGCCGGTTGCAGCCTACAGTCAAGGCCATGACGATTATATCATAACCAATGACTTATGATGGATGCAAAATCTGGATGCCTTATGGATGAACAAGGTAACATTGAGCTCCCAAAGCCATATAGAATTATTGTGAAAATGGGGTTTGAAGGGGTTAATATTTTGTTGGGGGGGGGGGGGGTTAAATATGCCCTTTAAAATACTGTTGAATTCCTCTTTTAAGAAAACAAACTTAAATTCTTGGTCTTGATTAGAGAGAAGTGTTAAAGGTCTGAATGTAAAGGAATCTCCCTAACAGTGGCCATCCCTTTTGCTGTGTGTCTGCCAAGCTTGCAACATGCAGCTTTATATATGAGCAATTTAAAAGTTAATTTAGCTTTAATGTGGTTCAGTTTTCACACTGTAATGACCCACATATCTTAGACCAGTCATTTCTAATTTTGCGTGGCCCATTTCAAAATTCGCCGGACGCAGTAAAACAAGCACATTCTGGTGCTCTCGGCTGATAGGAATGTTACTGATAGCTGCAATAATGAATAAAGCTAGTAATATGACAAGGCTTGGTGTGAATCGGTGCAGGAAGAATGCGCCTGTTTAGACACATTCTAATGACTTTGATTAATAGGCCCTTGTTTCAGTTATTACTTGTGAAAACCAGTGCTGTGAAGGGTTCAGATTGTGTTATCACTGGAATCTGCTGTCATACCTTATGTGCTAATGGTTGCGATAACTACTTTGTAGGCTTATAAACTTCTACCCTACAGTACCTTTCCCAATGACACATCTAACATTCCGTAATCCGACCATTGGGGATATACACTTCCAATATTTTGGTCTGACAAACCAACCATGCACATTGAAATGTGTAGAGGCCAATACATAAGAGGTGGCCATCAATTAAACTTTTCCGTCACTCCAAATTTTAGAGAACTTCGAGTTATAAATGAAGCAGCTTAGCGGGGGCCCATGTCAAGCTCCATGTCAAAAAAGCAGCCTATATAAATTTCAAAGTGGTTGGATAAAGGTTCGTACACACATGCGTTCGCAGGGCCAACCCATGACGCACAACGTGTAACGTACTGTATGGCCATTTTGATTAATGATTGGTCAGTGTATGGGCGATTGGCTGACTGAGATGCCTGTTTGGTCCCAAAGATCATCGGACCTTTTCCACCAAAATGCATGTGTGTACGAGCCTTAATTCTATCACGGCAAATTAAATGTTTGGACGCCTTATCTGTCAGCATATACTGAGCTACATTTAGATCATGAGCAGCCTGTCATGACTGATAATCTGATCTAACAGTGATGTCCATTCAAACGGGTGGGAAGTCATTGGCTGACCCAGATATAGCAGCTCACCACCCTCCTACTGCATTGAATGAACTGATCAGTGTCTTTGCACTTATGTGTACAAGTTGCATTCCTTCCATTTGGTCTGCCTGTACCTGTGTGACTATTTTTACGTAGCATTAGTATTTTTAGTTACCATTAGTAAAGGTGACTGAACATCTAGTACTAAAATGTAACAAATAGGAGAAATCATTCATCCTTTACCTGTTATTTCTCTGTATTTATTTTATGCTTCAGGACAGAGCGCCCTGGGATACCAGAGAGTTATTAGATGTGAGTTTCTACCCAGTACTGAATCGCACAGTAATAAATTTGATGCAGGTCCCTGGACATCCATCTGCAACACATTGTTAAAAAACAATAGAAAAAAAGGATAATTATCCCATTAAATGACAAAGGATGTAAGGGTCCTCCAAAGCAGCTGTTGGCTTTCTGCCATTTGCATCTAACCAGCCTGTCCCTTTTTAGTTACAAAGCCACTGACCCATAAGCCACTCTATACATTTATCACCAGACTGACTAATCGCCCACCAACAACCACCAGTTTGATCCACTCTTTAATGTTTACACTTGGCTCCCATGAGTAACAATGAGTGACTTAATGGACATGTGAAAATAAGGCGGTGGAAATGAACATACATGTTGTTCCTGTAACTCCTAGGGGTGATGCAATTAGAGGTGCAAAAGTTTTCCCATCCTATTATTTGTAACACCCAATCAGATGTTAGCTTTTTACTTGGTCACTGCAGTTAGAAAACATCTGATTGGTTGCATATTAATAGCATGGGAAAACTTTTGCACCTAATTGCATGAGCCCCATTTTACCCCCAAAAACAGTTCTGCTGTGCACTGTATTTTTCAATATCTTTAGCTTTTCTAAAGAAGGGTTCTGGGAACTATTGTTATCAACAGCTGGAGGTCTGTGAGTTTGGCTGCCCGGGTCTTTTCCATCAAACTGGCTGCCATATGGGATTGTAGTTCAGAGTAGGTCTTGTCTTCATTTGTCAGCCCCCCTTTCCTCCTGGCCATTAGAAGGTCACAACAGAAGATTTATGGCCCTGCCTCTGGCGTTTATTTTCCCTTCCAAGAGATTGGAAAGCAGAGAAAGTCAAATACTTCATAATTATCTGAGAACTCTGGGTCTCTGCAGTGTTTTCCTCACAGCCACACAGACCGCAATCCATCTTTCCCTGCAAACAGCAGATCTTGGATGGGGGCCCATTGGCTGCTTCAGTAGGAGGACATCACGTGGCCAACATCATTGTAACCTCCGTTATTATATGATAAATAATAAATATTGATATAATAAGGTCGCTCAGGTGATGTTGCGTTAAGTCCTCCCATTTAAGAGCTTAGCTGAGTCTGTGTCCTGACTAATTCTTTAGGCAAGAAACCAGCACTTAGTTTTTGTTTAAGGAGAGAGATAAACAGTTTAGCCCTTTCCTATGTTCTTAGGGGATGAACGGTACAAGATCAGTCGGACGTGTAATTGAAAGATCTATTACTAATGGATGCATGTACATTAGCTTTACTTGGTATGATTGTGCGTTCAGGCTGGTGGATATATACAGCAGCTACACACCCTCTACTCTATATCTACAAGTTCAATCTATATGAACCTTGTGGCATGGGACAGAGACTTTGGTAGAACAAAACCAAACCACCAGAGGCATAATACCAAAAAAGTGTCCTAAAATCACACTTACCGATGTAATAATGGTTAGTGTGACTCCAAGACCGGGTTTGCTGCAGCTGCACATATTTTGAAAAAAGTTATTGTGAGATATTTTAATGCCCCTAAGGGACCGCATGATCGATCTTTTGGCCGCGGCCGAATTTGCGGCAACTGACTGACATTTGTCCCAACCGAGTGTAGCGAGCGCTCGGTCTGTGCGTGTGTACCAACCCTTAATAAATAAGCCCCATAGTATGTCCATATTGTCTGGGTTCTGCGAACCAGTAGTGCTAATGTTCCGTTCTGCTAGCCTGTTATTTTACTAGACATTAAGGCACGAGAGCGATGGCGTTACATTTTAGGTACTGTGGAATATGGAAAGCAATGTCAGTATTTCTCTGTGTTAATTGGCCTTATGTGTGAATTGGTATTTTATTAAAGTACATTAGTGCTGTTATAGGTTCGGTAGGTGCTAGTGGAAAGTATTACTTAGTGGCAGATTTAATTGGCTACAGAATATAATATTCTATTGTTAAGGCGATAAAACAAGACGTATTTTGTTCCTACACTTAACTTCCAGGCAGCACGAACCTGTTGGCAATTCTCCGCCAGTGATGTGCTGAGGCCAGAAATTGAGAAGAAAAGCTCTCTCTGTCTGAAGCTGCCTAATGGCTTTCTGGGGTTTATTAAGAACCTGCCATTAGTTCAGTTCTTGCAGGTTTCTGGGATCCTGCCCTTTCCAGGAGGCCGTTTGGTACTAAAATATTCAAAGCAAATAGCCATAATTTGCATACATTACACTGAGGCAGAGACGACCGCACGGCTCACGGTAACACAGCAGATATTGTTTTAATCTCCTAAACAGAGAATGGGCAGTTCATCAATAGACTTGTAGGGGCAGAGAGGCAGAGAATATACAGGGTGACACAGGATCAGGTAAGATTATTTCATTAAATATATATATATCATTTTCAGTAGGAGTAATGGTGTCAAAAAAGCAGCGAGGTGATGTCTAGCCATTGAATGAATAGACGGTGGTGGCGATCTGTAGTGGAATATGGAATATTTAGAATGTTAAAATCAATTATTTTGTATGTGTGAGATTGTGTGTTCAGTATGAAGGAGCAGATGGACTTTGAAAATACATTGTACTCTATGCCAGGGTCTTATGATGTTAAAGGGGAAGTTGTCATTTAGATAATAACGTGGCATTTGGTAGATGTCAGATATTAATAAATATTTGGTATTAATTGTTTATTATTTAAATGATATGGGATGTCTATAACTTTCTGGGGTGGTCTTGGCTGGTATTACCTTTGACTTTGGCAACTGTTAAAAAGTTCCTTGGGAGCACTATGTCACTAATACATTAAATAAGGTGGGGAGAATATTCAGGCTTTGGGAGCACTATGACATGGGGGTTGTGTTTAATTATCAGCCAGTTATATGATCATTTTAAAAATGAGCAAAACAATAATTAGAGACATTTAGTGATTAATACTGCATATGAAAGGTTTCATTTACTCAAAAAAAAAAACTCAACTGGAACTAAACTATTATTCTGGCTGAGGCAGTTTGGTTTATGCTGGCCATAGACTATTTAGACATTAGATTAGATGAGATTACATTCGCCATTTGTTTGCTGAATCTATTTAATGTCTTAATAGTGTTTTTTCATCTCAGAAGTTTTTTCCTTTCAACCCTTATGTATTCACTGCCAAGTATGGGAAATTACATCACCAGGGCTGTACACCATTCTTACATCATCACTGTCAAAAAACGGGAATCTCCCTTGAGTACCTCCACCTGGGTATACAGCATTGTGGATGTCTATACCCACTGGATGCAAAGTAAAAACTACTAATTCAGACCATAACTAGCCCTCTCTAGGACCCATAATGAATTCAATTGTAAGTGAGACATCACTGAAACTAGCAGTATCTGTACAACAATTACAGGGCTTGCACATAGCCCACATTTCTACTTAAAGGTGCATCTCACCTATGTGACATCCCTTACTATGATAACTGTGTTCTAGACAGGAGTGGGTATTGTGCCAGTGAACAGTCAATAGAAACAATAGCTAGGCTTCCAATTACAGGGACTGTGCTATTGTTTCTCTACCATGTAAGTTATCTTTACGTTCAGACATTTTCTCCTTATTGTGAATCATAAAAAGATTTTTGCTCTACAAACATGACACGTCTCTCTTTAAACTGAACAAGTAGAAAATAATCAGCACATTCTCACCTTTGTGATTTGAACTGAATCTCTCTGTGTGTATCATCAAAGTTAAAGGAAAACTATACTAACCTCCCCCCATTTTCTCACCATCAAGAGTGAAGACCTTATCCCCTGGGTCCTCGCCTCTGCATTTACACATGATCAGCTGTAATACTTAAAGGGCATGTCCACCCCCAAAACTATAATACCCCCCAACTACTGGCCCACTATGTAGTGTAGGTTTAAATCCTTACCTCACATCCCAGCTCCATGGTTCTCCTGTAGTCCCCCCCCAAAGTTCCAAAAACTGACACCAGGAGGCTAGCAGTCCATAAAGGACACTGCCTGCTACCTGGCCTCCGGAGGTTCCTGCCATGCGTGCTGCAGCCCTTCTCCCCCCTCCCTCCCCCCCCTCTCCCTCCCTCTCCCTCCGTTCTGCTATCCCTCCCCCTAGCGTTAATCCTTCTGCTATCCCTTCCCCCATGTCCCCCAGCCCCAACCGCAAACTTTTTATTTTTAAAAGCTCCCCAATGTTTTACTTACCTCTCCGCTTTCCTACGCGGAAGTGATCTGCCGGCAGCCGCGTCCGTGATTGGCTGCCGTTTAGCCAATCACAGACACGGCTGCCAGTCCCGCCCCTCTGCTGCATTCTCGCAAGCAGAGGGCCGGGAGCGCAGCGAAGGAAAGAGGGGAGGTAAGTAGAGTTTGGGGGGGGGCTTTCTGAAATTAAAAATTACGCGGTTGGGGCTGGGGGACCAGGGGGAACAACATATTAAATTTTAGGGTGGACATAGCCTTTAAATTATCCATACAATAGAAAGACTGTGGGAGCACTCCTTAAGGCTCATACACATCGTGTGCTGGGGATCGTCCCCAAAATCGCACGTGTGTACAAGGCTTTAGGCCATCCATCCAATGCTATAGGCTATATTAAAGGCATAGGACCCCCAATCTGAGGAATGCATAATTTTGAGAAATGCTTCTTCTAAGAAAAAGCAAAAGGAAATTAACGTAAAAAAGGTTAGAAGTTAGGACCTTCCAGACTGGGGTCACCTTAACGTAGTTGTAAGGCTTTTCATTCATGTGATTACGGTAATGTATACTAAAACCCCTTTGTTTATAACCTATGCCAGTGTGCAGATAATATGATATTGTATGGGACCTTGTAATGAGCATTGATTATTGATACTTTAATTTTCCCTCGCCGGTCTGGTCAAGCTCTGCCCCTTCTGACCAATAGGAAGACAGGTTTCTTTCAGAGCATGCCCTCCCACAGGTCTCTTCGCCAACGTAGGTAGGCAAGGTTAAATTAAAACCCAGGGGGTAGATTGGATTTCATTTTAAAGGCTTCATTTTAAAGGTAGGGGAGTTGGGTTCAGGGTATAGACCACATTTAAAAAACAGGCATAGGCACCATCTTTTGCCGATAGCTACCCTGACTGGGGATGCTGGGAACTGTGGTCTTAAAATTAGGAGGCAAGCAAGAATTGCCTATTTCAGCTAAATCGTCCATCTACTGTAGTTTCACTATAGTCAGCTGTCAACATTCAGTATCTGTATGTTTTCACGTTTAAATTACACTGCTCTGTATATTGCCTCTATATTTACTGCAATATTTAAATACGTCTGAGAGTAAATCCCCAAATTAAGAGGTTTAAGAGATTAATCTCCAATAGTAGCTGTGATTGTGATCCCCATGGAGATTAAATGTAAAAAGGCAAGAGGGCAAAGTAATATTACCAAGAAAAGGACAGTGGAGAGTGGGGGCGCGTGTCACTGTGATATTGGATTTCGAGGTGAGGTGTGCATATTGTCAATACGAAGCTAAGAAGAGCTACAAACAATTCAGAAAGAAACTGGGTATACAGACACTCTGCACATTACATATATATAGAACGGGGGAGTAAGCTTACATGCACAACCCATTGCTTCTGAACGGGAAATAGAACATCTACATTGCTTACATGCACAACCCATTGTTTCTGAACGGGAAATAGAACATCTACATTGTTTAAATAAAGGACACAGTGTTACTGAACAGGGAATAGAACATCTACATTGCTTACATACAGAACCCAGTATAGAACCCAGTGTTACTGACAGGGAATAGAACATCTACATTGCTTACACACAGAACCTAGTGTTACTGATAGGGAATAGAACATCTACATTGCTTACATACAGAACCCAGTATTACTAAATGGGGAATAGAACATCTACATTGCTATGGGGTGCCATTTGTTCCTAGATCATTTTGTAACAAAAAACACATTTCAGTGACCAAAAGAAATTCAGTGATAACAAAATACATTTAGTGAACAAAAACTAGCACTTTGGGGACAAAACTATATTTAGTCGACCAAAGAAGTTCCCTTGTGGTAATAAACCATTTAGAGAGTAGTCACAAAAAATTAATTTTTTTTTTGGTGCAACACATATTTAGTCGACCAGAAGAAATTCATAGTGGTAGCACAATACATTAAGTCAAAAAAAAAAAAAAAACATGTTTTGTTAGAAAACTACTTTTAGTCCTGGTCCAAATAATTCGGTGGTAACAACCCATACATTTGTCCAAACAAACAAACACTTTAAGCACCAAAATGTAGGATTTTGATGACCAAAATCTTTTTGTGAACAAGAAGTGCATTGGATTGGAAACAAGATTTTTTTTTTTTATACAAAAGTGGTGAAAAGAAAACATGCTTGCAAAAAGAAATTTTGTAGACCAAATATCTTTGTAGCATACAGTGTATGGTTTTTGTACACAAAAACCCCTAAGCGGAAAAAACAATCAGACTGTTTTGTCTAACAATGCAATTTTGTGCACCACGAGTTAATGTATGGTAATGGTGAATGTCAAGACTTTTCTGAAAACCTTTTTCTCTTTAATCTTTTGTTACAAAACAATATAAAAAACTGAACTAACTGGCTAAATTATTTGCTTTCCCCTTAAAAATAATATATTTTAAAATTTAAATCTCCTTCAGAAAAATGTGTACACTTATAATGACTCTCTTTCCTTCCGTCCGCTATATATATTTTTTCCCTTTAATTTAAACTCTTAAATAAATAAGAAATATCTGGGTATAAATGATCTACACTCCTAGATTCTAACTAAAAATGTTAATTGCCATCATGTTGAAATGCTTGCCTAAATAAATTTTGGTAATGGAAAACGTTTTCCTTTAATTCTGCGTATAAGAAACTACTAATAACTGGCACACACTGTCTTTTTTCTTTTTATGGGCAAGGCCCCACTAGGTTAGTGTATGTAGTGCGCGGAATCCGCGCGACATTGCGATTTTGCTGCATAACTCGATTTTTTTGTGGATGGCGCTGCCTAGTGGGGCCTTGCCCATACAAAAGAAAATCAAGGACTGTGCCATTTATTAGTATTTTTTTACAGCAGAGATTAAATGAAAACATTTCCATTTACGCACAATTGTAATTTAGGTAATTTATGACAATTATCATTGTTGTAAAGGTGGTATGTCATATACAGATCTTTTTATATAAAGAGTTAAAGGAAATATATTATGGGAAAGAGTCTTCAATTGTCCCATTTTTTCTGAAGGCAATTAAAAGGGATAGCACAATTACCATTTTTTATATATATTATTATATAATTTTTTTTTAAAAAGATAAAGGGAAAGGCATGCATGTTTAATAACAATTACCAAACATGATTCCTTGGGTGCCAAAATTGCATTTTAAAGACAAAAGTAATAAACTTAAGAAACCACAAAATGAGGAGGAGGTTCAGACGTTGGAGCTGAACGTGATAACTGTGAAAAAATGTCTTCCCATTCCAGTCAGAAACAAACCGGTAAAAACGGGGGCACGTTTCGGGCAAAAAAACGTTTCGGTCGGTTTTTTCGGTCGGTCGGTTCGTTTCGGTTCGATTCGGTTCTGTATTTCGGGCCGGTTCGGGGCCCAACATTTAGCCCTTTTCCTTTTCTCGGCCTTTTACTTAGACCAGAGAGTTACTAATACCCTAAGACGCCGTCGTTCGGTTCGGCGGGCCCCAACACATTCGGTCGGCGGTCGGGCCCACACACTTAAAACTTAAAGCCCCTTTCTTCCAATTGAGAAAAAGCTAAGTGTGGGCTAAACGTTGCCAACTGTTTTTTTTTAACTTGGTCTGATGGATACATTTTTCACCGTTATCCACTTTTAGCTCCAACGTCTGGACCTCCCTCTGTTGTGTTCTTAAGTTATATATGGATATTGGAGGATTGGAAGTGCTTTGGGGGCCAAGAGAGCCCTTGTCCAGAGGAGTCCTTGTCAGTGAGCTTGTCAGGGGGTTATATGTCAGGAGGGGGAGCTGGAGCTGCATTGGCAGTGTTCGGCATAAGACAAGAAAACGGGTTTTGTATGTCACGGTAGGTACCCCAACTTTGTATTTACAGAGACAAAGTATGCTTTTTTTTTCCTGGTTTCATTCATTTTGGTGTACTAAAAAAAACGTACCTTTGGTTGCTTTGTCCACGTTTTGTTGAATGTCGCTACCAACCAAAAACAAAGGATAATACACCCACCCCCACCCCCCCCCCACTCCTATTATTCCCCTTTCTCCCTTCCCTTTCTTCCCCCCCTCTTTCTTTTTTCTACCCCATTTTCTTTGTGCCAACATAATGTTTACTCCTGCCTACTCTTTTTTAAAAAAACTTTAACTACTCTTTTATCACTTTCACAACTACTCTTTATAATATAAATCCACTTTCGCTTCGAAGTTCATCATTCCACCTTCACTTTCACACCACCCACAATTCATTTTGTTTTTCACTAAAAATAGATTTTGGTCATTGAAAATGATATTACTTTATGTTTACAGTTGTTTTTTTTTTTTTGTTGACTAAATTTCTATTTTTGATCGACCTAAATATCATAACATGTTTTTTTGTTTTTGATGGACTCCTATTGTTTTTGTAAACACTAACACTCACCAAACATGACTTTTCTTTTTGGTCGACAAAATATGGTCTTTTTTTTTTTTTTGCCACTAAAACCGTGGTTTATTATTTATTTTGAGACTTATACCGGCAACAAATTTAAATACCGTATATCTTCGAGTAAAAGCCGAGGTTTTTTAGGTTTAAATTTAAAAATTACCCTTCCACACCCCTTCTTGAACAGCGGCTTATACTCGAGTCAACAAACACAGGAACTTACCCTAAGAACCACCACCCCGTGCAATCCCGAGGCAAAGACACCGCGAGTTCCCGCGGCCACACAGTTCCCAGTAGTTCTTCTTGGGCTGCTCTCTCCTCTCTTCTCCTCTTCTTCTCTTCTTCTCCTGTCTTATTCTCACAGTTATCACTTTTAGCTCAACGTCTGGACCTCCCTCATTGTTGTTTCTTAATGTTATATATGGATATTGGAGGGCTGGGGCAGAGAGCCCTTGTCAGGGAGCTGCAGTGCGGCATAAGACGGTTTTGTACCACTTTGTATTTAAGACAAAGTATGCTTGTTTTTCCTTGGTTCATTTTGTGTACTAAAAACGTACACTTGCGCTACAAGATTTATTTGGTCTACAAAATTTTCTTTGTGCCAACATAATGTTACTCTTTATCACTTTCACCCCACAATTCATTTTGTTCACTAAAATAGATTTTGGTCATTGAAATATATATTCTTATAAGCATGTTATAGAACAATCTGCATCCAATTAAACAGATACTTTGGAGAAGAAGAGAATGAAGGGCTGCAAGCACGCATGGCGAGGCATCTCGGGGGAGGCCATGGTAGCAGGCCAGTGTCCTATAGGGACCTGGCTAGCCTTCCTGGTGGGCTAGTTTTTGGACTTTGGGGGGGGGGGGGACACTACAGGAGAACCAGATGGAAGGTTGGGATGTGAGGAACGGATTAAACTACACTACATGGTGGGGCCAGTAGTCGGGAGTATTGGGGGATTATAGTTTTGGGGTGGACATGCCCTTTAA